>CM061224.1:115500658-116085506 GCA_030844895.1 Ambrosia x helenae | reverse complement strand
TTGCGTGACAAAATCCATTGTAATCCGTTCCCATTTCCACTCCGGAATTTCAGGTTGTTGCAAGAGACCCGACGGTTTTCTGGTATTTCACCTTGACCTTAGCACAGGTCAACATTTGCTCACGTATGAGCTATATCCGACTCATGTTTGGCCACCAGTAAAGCACCTTCAATGTTGGTACATCTTATCCGAACCGGATGAATAGAATACCGGGACTTGAGCCTCATCTAGGACAAGCTCCCGAAGTCCCCCGAATAAAGGAACCCATATGCGTTCTGCGAAATAGTGCAGGCCATCAGGTCTTCGCTCGAGGTGCTTGTCGGCACCGTGCATAGTCTCAGCTTTGAGGTTTTCCTCCTTCAAAGCTTCTAACTGGGCAGAACGGAGTTGGTCAGGTAGCGAGGAGTGAATGGTGAGTTGCAACGCCCGAACGCGACGAGGTTTAATTGATTCCTTCCTGCTCAAGGCGTCTGCTACTACATTCGCCTTGCCAGGATGGTACTTAATGGCGCAATCATAGTCATTCAGAAGTTCAATCCAACGACGTTGTCGTATGTTCAAATGTTGTTGGTCGAAAATATTTTGAAGACTCTTGTGATCGGTGTAGATGGTGCATTTGGTACCGTACAAGTAATGTCTCCAAATTTTCAACGCGAAAACCACTCAGCACCAACTCCAAGTCATGGGTGGTGTAGTTCTTCTCGTGCACCTTGAGTTGACGAGAAGCATACGCAATCACTTTCTCGCATTGCATCAACACGCAACCGAGACCATGAATGGAAGCATCACAGTAAACAACGAAATCATCAGGGCCTTCAGGCAAGGACAAAATAGGAGCAGAACAAAGTTTAGACTTTAATTCTTGAAATGCCGACTCTTGTGGTTCACCCCAGTCGAATTTTCTATCCTTCTAGTTAGATTGGTGAGGGGTTGAGCGATCTTCGAGAACCCCATAATGAAACGACGATAGTAGCCCGCAAGGCCTAGAAATTGCCGCACCTCAGTTGGCGTCTTTGGTGCTCCCAGTCCTTGATCGCTTCAATCTTAGCTGGATCGACATGAATTCTAGTTCATTAACTACATGTCCTAGAAACTGAACTTCGCGTAACCAAAAGTCACACTTTGAGAACTTAGCGTAAAGTTGTTCCCGTCGCAAGAGTTCCAAAACCAAACGCAGGTGTTCCTCGTGTTCGGTCTTGTTCTTGGAGTAAATCAGGATGTCATCAATAAACACAATGACGAACTTGTCAAGATATGGTTTGCAAACGCGGTTCATCAAATCCATGAAAACTGCCGTGCGTTCGTGAGACCGAAAGCATGACCAAGAATTCGAAATGGCCATAACGTGTATGAAAGGCAGTCTTTGCAACGTCAGCTTCCCTTACGCGTAACTGGTGATAACCGGACCTCAAATCAATCTTAGAGTAGTAGCTAGAACCCTGGAGTTGGTCGAATAGATCATCAATACGTGGAAGAGGATAACGGTTTCTTGACGGTCAATTTGTTCAATTCTCTGTAATCCACACACAATCGGAAACTTCCATCCTTCTTCTTAACGAATAGAATCGGGGCTCCCCAAGGGAAGAACTTGGTCTGATGAAACCCTTGTCCAGGAGTTCCTGTAACTGACTAGACAATTCCTGCATCTCGGGAGGTGCAAGGCGGTAGGGGGGCCCGAGCAATAGGAGCAGCCCCTGGTACGAGATCAATACCGAACTCAACCTGACGATGGGGAGGAAGACCAGATAAATCATCGGGAAATACATCAGGAAACTCGCGTACAACAGGAATAT
Organism: Ambrosia x helenae; assembly: GCA_030844895.1. Taxonomy (NCBI): domain Eukaryota; kingdom Viridiplantae; phylum Streptophyta; class Magnoliopsida; order Asterales; family Asteraceae; genus Ambrosia; species Ambrosia x helenae. Next base: position 116,083,713 of record CM061224.1, on the reverse strand, counting down.
CGTCGATCTTCTTCTCATCGGTAGAGGAAACAGATAAAAGTGCCAAAACAGCCGAATAACCCTTTCGAAGATACTTAAGGGCTTTCATGCTGGAGATGAGATTTAGCGGAACACCGCCCTTGATACCGTACACAGAAAGGAATTCTCCATCAGGGAGAGGAATCCGAATAATCTTGTCGTAACAAACGATCTCCGCGCGATACAAAGACAACCAATCCATGCCTACCACAACGTCAAAACTACCCAAAGGTACCGGCATAAGGTCGATGGGGAACGACAAACCCGACAACTCTAGTTGACACTCCCGAAGGATACAAGTAGCTTCAATCTTTTTACCGTCAGCCAACTCAATTATATACTTAGCCTCTAATGATACGGGTACTACATCTAGCAGTCGACTAACTTACATGGATATAAAACTTTTATCAGCACCGGAATCAAATAAAACACTAACAGAGCGATTATTGAGAAGGAACGTACCGGTAACTGTGTCAGGATCCTGCCTAGCCTCTGCGGCTCCAATGACGAAGGCACGTGCATTCCTGCCGCCGCCCCCGTTGTTCCCGTTACCGTTGTTCCCGCCCTGCTTCAGTTTCGGGCAATCCTTCTTGTAATGCCCAGTCTCCCCACAGTTGTAACATCCCTGTCTTCCCGTAGTTCCTTGAGTAGCAGGAGTCGAGTTAGTAGTTGGAGCTTGGGTCGATGGAAGTGTCGCCCGACAATCTTTAGCAAAATGCCCCAGTCGCTGACAGCGATGGCAACGATTACGGTCGCAGTCCCCCTGATGATGACGCCCACACTTGTTGCATTTAGGTAATTTCCCCGCATAACCACCCTGTTTGTTACCAGAAGAAGAAGAACCCCCGTTATCGAATCTCTTACCTATTGTGCTGGCACAGATCCTTTCCCTTCATTTTCCCACTTACGCTTGTTATTCTCCGGGCCTTAACAGTCGAACCCTTAGCAGGCAAAATACCCTCATTCACCTCAAGTTTGTCATCCTGTGAGCCGATCGGATCACCTCTGAGTATGTAGGATGATTTCCCGCAGCCACTAACCCTGCGATCTCTGGTACTAGCCCGAAAATATAGTGTTCGATCCTCCTGTACTCTGGCACATGCAGATCAGGACACAGCACTGCCAACTCATTACGCCTTACCGTATATTTTTCAATTTCGGACCCAGTCATCTTGAGGTTCCACACCTCGTGCTCTAACTTCTGCACCTCTTCCCTTGGACAGTATTCTCGTTTCAGCAGTTGCACAAAATTTTCCCAAGGCATAGCATAAGCCTCCCCTATACCCATATTCTGGGTGATGTTGTTCCACCAGGTCAAAGCAACATCCTGGAATAACGCAGCAGCATACTTGACCCGATCCTCTGGGAGACAGTTGCACATCAGAAACACTGACTCCACCTTTTCCAGCCACCTGAGCAAGCTCACCGCACCCTCAGTGCCAGAGAATTCCTGGGGTTTACAGTCCCGAAACATCTTGTAGGTACACATGGGTGGGGGTGGGTTGACAGGACCACCTGAAATGAAACGCATGAGAAACCACGAAGAACGTAAACAAGGTTCACTAATGAGGCAAAAGTGGATAAATCAACTTACCACCACCATTGTGCCCTAACTGAAAGGCAGCTTGCAGCAAGTTGTTCAGATCTTCCTGTGATAGGTTTACACCTCCACGACCACCACCACCACCGCGACCACCACCACGTCCACCATTGCGGCCACCTCCACGTCCTCCTCGTACTCCAGACATGATTCTGACAGAAAGAACGAGAAAATTTAGTTTCACAGCTAATGATAACCACTAGCATTCACAAGATCAAAGCTAGATCCAACTCAGGACTATCCATTCAAACCCAGAGCTCACTAGGGATTTCATGCATTTCGGTTTATGATTTTGTGTGCACCCAAAATGATAAACCGCTCTACATGGTCCTCCAAGTGTTCTCCTAGTTCAAAGTTCAAGTCACCGAACATGGACTCTTAGCTATACACTGTAATGCTACGGTAGTTTATGGCAAGTGTTTCTATTGGAGTAAGAAAGGGAGATGTCCGAGCCTTGGACAAATCTCAAGAGTACACGATTTACCCCAATATACCACACTGCCTAGAAAGCAAGTAACCCGACTTAAGATAGAACGGATGATGTAACATAGGAAGGTCAGATGATTTAGAGACACCCCGACAAGCCCATGCGTAATCCACCATAATGTTTAGTACTAAGTGATCGTCTAGTGTGTGCGACTCGGCTATAGTCTAGACTCTACATGCAGTCCTAGTTCACTATAACCATTGGCTCTGATACCAATCTGTCACACCCTCAAAATCCACTTGCGGAGTTTTACCGCGAGGCGCATGACAAACCAGGATCCAAGTCAACGATCACAATAAACAAGTCTAAATGAACATATGCAATTTCAAAAACATAGTTTAAAATTCCCAAATACAGCGGAAGCTTATTCAAAACATAATTCAAACGTAAACCAAATTATTCAATGTTTGAAAAACCATGCAATCCTAACTAGACGCCGTGCAGACGCGTGCGCCCTAGTTCCATTGTGCTACCTTAGCGACCTGAGAAAACATGTAAGAGTTTACGTCAGCACAAAAATGCTGGTGAGTTTACAGGTTTTGTAATCAAAGTACCAAGTTCAACCTGTCCATACTATAACAATTTGCAAACCAAAGTACGCTAGCTAGGCGTATGTGTTATTACTACCACGATTGGAAAACCATTACTAACTCGCAAACCAGATGTTGTGCCCGAATAGTAAACCTGTTCCTGTTTGAGACAATATGCACTCGCCCGGCCCTCCAAGCCGACGAGCGGGGTTGGTCATTCCCAATAGATCTATTCACATTTCCCCGTTGTGCTAACCCGCACATTCATGGTTTCCCCCGGGACTTCCAAAGATCGTATAGTAAACCATAGAAACCCATAGTATGACAGTTGTTACCAAAACATAAGTTTGACACATGTTTTCTCCCCCAAAAAGTGAAACCAGTTAAAAGAGGGGCCGTAAACTCACCTTAGGTTGCGTTACTTCGAAACACGAATAATATCAGCAAGCTATGCTAGCCCCGTAAAGCGGTGATCTAACATATGACAGTTACAAGTACTTAGACTAATAACCCGTAGGTTAGTTAGTCCCTAGATGTCCAGACCATAACCAAGTTCGTTTGAAAACACCGTGACTGTTAAATTAACCAAAGTACAAGACTCGACATCCCATTGGTGACCCGAGACTCCCCGTGTTATACTTGCACTCACAAACATACAATCATGTAATTCACACTTAACATACGTTAATGTCCAACAAGTTATAGCACGTAGTTCAAGTATCACGTAAATAAGTCTGATCACATGTTACCAAGTTATTAGATATGTTACGGGGTTCCTAGCATGTTCCTAGGTGTCAAATCGGGTCCCGAAACGCTATATTACACTTACAGCAACAGTACAGGCGATTAGGAAAAGTCAACTAGTGATTACGTGGGTCAACAGGCATTTAGGAATGCTAATCGCCTATACTATAGGCGATTAGGGCTATCTCATATGTAATTTATGAGTTTATAGGCGATTACGTCGTAAAGCATGCAATTCAGGACTTAACTAGCATTTAGGATCGTAAATGCATGAAGCAAAGGGGAATAGGATCCTATTCGCCTATACTATAGGCGATTAGGGCTCCCCTTCAGGCGAATGGGCTCCTAATCGCCTATAGTATAGGAAATTAGGATTCCTATTCGCCTATAGCACATCTGTTCCGGTTTTTCGCGCGTTTAACACTCCAAATCCAATCCAGAACGTGTGTAAACATCAATATCAATCAAACAACTATATCAAACATATTTCAATCAAAATCCTTCGTTTAACCTCGTTCTATCAGCCCTGCATGCAACCATGTATCCCAAAAACAACACATATAACATGAATCATCACATTAACATGCATAACCTTAACCCTAATGAACAATTACTCAGATTTCATCAACATGCTATCATTACTAATCTGTAACTACCTTAATATCATGTTACTAATCCTTCTTGAATCATAAAAATCCTATCTTTTAATCACAAACCCACATACAACAATCATAATAGTTAGAATCCAATTAACAACAATTAATAACGAATTTCAGAAGACATTTACGTTTATAAACAGGTCTGGACTATTAGGGATTTAATAAAAACGTTATTAAAGATTGCATGAATGAAAACCACACCTTAGATTTGTAATAGATTGATGGAATAGGCTTGAAATCGTGTGTTTTGATCCAAAATCGTGTTCCAGAGGTTGTGTGTGTGTTGGGACGAGTTGTGGGACGACTAGGGTTAATAATATGAAGTTTAGGAGGTCAAGTATTGTATTTATAGGCGTTTTTAGTCGTCCAGCACGTTATAGGCGATTACGCAGCATTATCAGGCGAATAGGGATCCTATTCGCCCTTAGTATAGGCGAATAGGGCCTATTCGCCCCTATGGGGACCATACTCGCCTACCCTATAGGCGAATACAGCCCCTATTCGCCTATAGGGTCTGGTTCAGCACATTTGGCGCGTTAAACTCCGTTTTAACATATGTTAACACATTTTCACATACTGACAAGTCACATAATGATTGTAAACACATAATACTTGCAAACAAATACATTCACACTCGTTCACCAATTCCCGGGACTCGAGACTTGTATATTCCCTATGTTCTGACGATTCTACGAATCGTCACCCTTTGTACACTTGGTTAAGGACCGACATCTAATGAACCTCTAGACTAACATCTAATGATCCTCTATACCAAACTAACAGTTCCCGAACCGTAACACGACTCAACTATCCCAGTTAAGTATAATATACGCGTGACTCGCTAAGGTAGACTTTAATCTAGACAACGTTGTTAATCAGAATTTGCCGGGTGTCACATCATCCCCACGTTAAAAGAATTTTCGTCCCGAAAATTGCACAAGTACCAAAAGGAATAACAAAAGAAACAGACAAAAGATAGAAACCAAGAGAGAGATTTAACCGAGTTGTCACAGCGCTATGGAGCAAAAATGGGCCAAGGCGTTTTAATCATAGCGCCGGACATCACAAAACTCACCCAATCATCTTTCCACACCTCACTCTCTCTCTCTCTCTCTCCTACTTTCTCATATTCTTATTTTTTAATTTAAAAAATAGAAACAAAATAATGCTCCCCACTACACCCCTATTTTAAATTAAACCCCATGCTAACAGGCTGTTGGATAGATTTTATTTTAAGTAGTTTTGAAATTAATCTTTAGTACATAGTTACATATTTACGGAATAGTTGTTAACCAAGTATTTTGTGTTATTAAAAAAGGTAGAAAAATAAAAATAAAGCATGTCAAAGTAGGTGAAGCATGATCACATGAACTAGTAATGGTACTTCGATATTATTTCCAAAATAACCAATAAATCTGGACACACGTAAAAACACAAATGGAATGACATAATCATTCATTTTTGGCTCCCGATTCTTTCTTTTTTTTAAGATTAATTAATAGATAAATTTGAATTAGGGATGACAATCAAACCCGAACTTAATGGGTAAGCCCGAAACCCGACACATTTAAGACGGGTTTGGGGCCGGTAATCGGGAATGAGTCTGGGTATGAGATTAGTTTTTATTTTTTTTACAGGTTTGGGACGAATTTGGGATTTGATAATATACCCGTTTACCTGACCCGATTACCCGATAAATTATACATGTTTACTCCATTATATGCCCAATATAATTTCTTATGTATCTTTTTAAAATGTATAAATAATATATCTAATTATCCATATAGATCGCTATCTTGTGCTAAAAGTTACCAAAAACTATTGTATTGTTATTTATGTCTTTGAGTGTTTTTATATGATTTAAGTATTATATATTTACTAGTGGGGTGCCCGCGCGTTGCGGCGGAGACCACAACACTCCAATTGGTGATTTTAAGGGTGTGTACAAGTTGTTGTTCAGTTCACTTCGGTTTTGAGCCATAACCAAAATCAAAACTTTCGATTAAGATATTTCAAAACCAATTGGTTTCAATATTCATTTGTTCCCGTGTGGTTAATCAGTAAGGAACATCAGTCCAAATGGTTTTCAATAAATAACCGAAAAATTTACTTAGCTAGAAATGTGGACTTGAGTTGAAGTAATCAAGAAGACGAACCCTTATTAATTAATTAATTATTTTTTTGTTATTGTCCACTCCTTTATATGAATATTTCTTAATATCTTCGTTCGAAATTCATTATAAACATAATCTTTCTTCTCCGATCATAGAATCTGGTGACTGTATAGTTTAGATTAGATTAGCCATACGTAGTAATTTTATAATTCAAATCGTTACCACATGACTAGAAACACGGCTTTCGTTATTGATTTCTCGATTTCTATATAAATGATTATAACAAAACATGTAGTATTATGAATTATTTTTTATATGTGTTCTATTTAATATTTTAAAATAATTGTAGAATTGAATGCCATGAGGTCTCATAAACATTTCATGACTCTTGATTACCTTTTGATTAAATATGGTATTTAAAAGACAATTTTACCCTCAAAATGTAGTTATTATATGCATTGTGTATTGTACCATAAGGAATCAAAATTGTACCTCTTAAATTTTAAGAAGTCCTTGGGAAATGTTTTATAATATAGTATAGATATAGATATAGATATAGATAGTATAGATATAGATATAGATATAGATATAGATATAGATACACTGTAATTATTTACATATATATTTAATGACTTTAAATATAATTGGTTAGTAGTTACCTAATAGATACTTGATGGATTTGTGCTCGGATATACCCAATGGGTAATGGGTAAGTTTTTAAAATTAATGGGTTTACTCGAAACTCACAGGTATACCCGATACCCAATGAGTAATTACCCGACACAAACCTGACGGGTTTTGAAACGGATTTGAAACAAATACACCTAATCAGGTATGGGGTTGAGATTACCTAAACCTGTCTCATTTCCATCCCTAATTTGAATGGCCTTTTTTAAGAAAGCGGTGAAACATAAAAAAATGGTGTAAACATTTTCTAGATGTGCTACCTATTCTATATAGGTTTTTAAATTGGTGGATTAATGTACGTACTAGTGTCATATAACACCGGTTCTAAAAAATTATCTTATGGTTATATTCACTGTTGTAGAACTTGTTTAGCTCTAGTCGGCTAGTGGGGTACTGATTAGGGTAATCAGAATTAATCGGGATTAATCGGATTGGATTTTTATATATATTTTTCCAAATTTATACATATATAATGTTAATTTTATATCTTACTAGCAGGAACCTGCGCGTTGCGGCAGGGCTGCACGTTGTTTGGCTGTTGCGTTTGTATCTTGAAAAAAAATGTTCGAAAACTGCTCATTTCATCAAAATTTTATCTGGCTATCATCATATATATGACAATGAATTATGATAAAGAAACAAAGGTTTACTATTTTGAAAAACAAGCAAGAGTGTATGTACTTTGTATTACAAAGAAAGTAATTTGAATAGAGTGTCTCACACCTTCCGTGTCGAATTAGGTCATTTATCCTGGTTTATTTTTGTTCATATTTATTTATGGTGTATAAAAAATTAAATGGTGGACTAAACAAAAATTTAGGTTATTTTCACATAAAAAAAAATAAATACGTTCCTGTTAGTTTAGTTGATTAGTATAAATATACCTTCTTCTTTTTTTTTTTTTTGCCTTTTTTTCAGTTTAGTTGATCATTATAAATATAATTTTTTTTTGCTCGAACCTCCAATCGCCTAACATGATTGTATATAACAAAAGTCAACCAAAAAACACATCTCAAGATCCAGGAAATGCCTAATCAAAGTGGATAACATTAATAATATAAATATAATAATATAATTTTCATTTGAAATTAAATCCATCAATAAAAAAGGTTGGGCCACCATCGTCCCTTGTTTTTTTTTTCTTTCCCATCATCATCCAAGTTTAAAAGTGAAAGTAATAGTATTTTAAACACAATTCACTTAAGCATGTTGTAATTCAATTAGGTATGTTGTAATCTGTTGTCATTGGTTTTGAGAATGTTGACCAATTGAAGCCTTGTTTTGCCATCAAATCTTAACTATTATTAATACGATTCTATATAAAGGTGGTTATCATTAGAGGTGTAAACGATTTGAGCGAAGTTGTCAAAACTAAAAACATCATTTAATAATAAGTTATTTATCATACAGTGATGGTCTATATGTCATATGGTTATCGGCTAATTACGAATTTAGTCCGCCTGCCTATTTTAATGTAATTTGGCAGTCATGAAATGAAGAATTTAGTCCTTAAATATATAAATAAAGTTTATAAGTCCTCCAACATGGTTCTTGAGTTTACGAGTCAGTTTCTTGGACAAGTTGGTCAATTTAGATATGGTAATGATGAATTTTATACTTTGCCTTGATAGCATGAAGAACTCGATTAAGAAAAAAAATAAGCACAAAATAATCAACTTTGTTTTCTTTTTTTCTTTTTCTTTTCCTTTCACAACACAGACAATAGTTAAAAAAAAAGAATAAAAAAAGTTAAGAAAAGGCCACAAGGACCAAACCTTTTTATTGTAAAGCCACTCCTCGTCTCTTGCCCCTTCTTCCATAGGTATCATCGCTTCTTTTCTGCACCCCGCCGCTCTCTCTTTCTCTTTTTAAAATCTCTCCCAATTCCTTATTTTTTCTTCAACCCCGTCAACTATATTCTCCAACTTAACTCACAATCAAAAGTTAAAGCATTACCAAAAACTACAGTCTGTGGTGGCGGTTGAAGGTGTGGCAACATCCCGTTTACAATTCGATAAGAATACGGTACAATCGAATAAGTGTGTGTAGTGGTGGTGACGTGAGGTGTAGTCGAGGGTTGTTATGGTGGGTTTCGTCTTACCGGACTTCGGTCCAAAAACGTAGAGAAAGTGGAGAGCCGAGAGTTATGAAGGTTGTTTGGTGGTGTGAGTGTTAGGTTTTAAGCTCAATTGTTTCCTATTTGTTACACACTGATTCAATAGTAATAATAATTGTGTTGAGCGAATTGTAATATGTTTCATATCTGTTTCATCTGGTTAAGATATGTAGGAGGGTAAAAGACTTTTGCGTTATCTCCCGTGTTGGTAGTTTTTTTATTTAGACTTATTAAGTTACATAAGATGCGAAACAGATGAAAGAAATTATCTATGTTTTACTTGAAATATTATATATAGAAAACACCATATACAAATGTTATCTCCAACTACAAAGAAAGCTTTTAAAATTGATAGCAACTATGTTTCCCATTTTTTAAGAGGATGATGAAAATTGATTTATTTGATATGATGCTCTGTAACTTAATCTAGTTGAGGCAAATTGTCATGACTAATAGTTAAAAATAAGAAAAATTGCATAAACTCAAATTAGTATAATAAATGAAGTGAATTTAGTATTAATCATTAAGCTAAGCATTTAATTGTTGTATTAATTTTTACTTACCAACTTAGTGAAATTACAATTTTATCCATGTAAATGAATATAAAATGACTAATGTTTCCATCTAAAACTCATTATATAATAGTAAAGATATGTATAAATTTAGAAGTTTAGGGGCCAAATATAAACTAGTGAATATGGAGGGGGTTTAAATATTTAAAAACCTAAACTTAAATAACTCTAATTACCTCCAACGTTCACCATATCCCGTTTTTTCCTCTTTGTTCCTTCTTTCATTATAAGGAACCATCAGATGCAACTAGGGTTCATGGAGTTTCATCGATTTTGCTTCTAAATCATGGATTATCATCCAATTTTGAGGTAAGAACTTGTTTTATTTGATCGATTTGCTCCAATTTTGACCCGTTCGAATTCTTTTTTTTTACCTAATTTTGAGTTTTTTAGGTCCGACAAGGACCAATTTGGTCCGACTAATCGGTGCTTAATCGCGACACAGATTAATTGAGTAATTAGCCCAAAATTAATTAGTAAAGTGAGGACTAGCGATTAATCACCGATTAATCGGGATTTTTACAACCTTTGTTATATTTGATGGTCATGTGGCGTCGCGTACTTTCAGACACTCTATATTGAAGAAACAAATAGTCAAACCTCCTTGTAGGGATGATAAGACCACTGATCCACAGATACGATCCTTCATTGATAACTCTATGGCACCGTTAACCCTGCTAAAAAGAAAGGTTTTGTGGGTAAGGAGATGACTACAATTGTAATTGTTTGTAACAAAAACTTTAGTGATGAGGATACTATCGTGATAGCTTTTACGGTTAGCAAAAAAAAAAAAGTCTTCTCTATGGGGGAGAGCCTCCCTTATGGAGTTCGACATATGCCATCATCACCAAAAACCCTAATCGTTATGGGCCAATGCTCGATTAGGCTGTCTCCACTACCCTGGGTTATATTAGTAAAGTAATTAATGATAAACATGTAATTAAGGAAACATGGAACGAATACCGCTTTTACCGCTATCCACGTGCGTTCTTCCTGGATTGTAGGCGAGTGGAGACTGCCGGTGACGTCCCTTTGCGTGTGTTATATGTCTTCCGGTGCATGCGCACCAATTACATGCTTCGCGTGTCTGCGCAGGACTGGACTCGGGTTGGGTTGATCTATACCATGGTTTAGTACCCAATCGCATCATATATATCTACACACACATATATATAATAAAACCATTTGCGTAGAAACACATGCCATTTGATGAGGCCATCCCCACCATTGAATTCCCGCCAAAAGTTTTGGATTATCAATAACACAATATTTATTAATTAATAAGTTTTATCTTCATCTTTATTATTACTTTACTATACAAAAAATAAACATTTTATGATTATCTTAATTTTCTCTCATATGAAATAATATTATTAAATCATAATTTTGCGTTTATCTTTTATTTATTTCTTTAACTAATTCTTTTTTATTCCCGCTTATTAAAAACCATCTAGTATTTTATTAATCAGACATCGTAACACACATTTTATCATTTCATATTAGATTTATCTACCCCATGATATACCTAGTAGAAAACAAAACCGTAGTTAGAGGTTCAGCCAAAAACTTTTGTCAAAACAACTGGCTGAACCATAGACAACAATAGATTAAACATTATTTAACCTATATTTATTTCAAATTGTGTGAAGTATGTATATTTAACACCGTAGACATTGAACGTGTGTGTGTGTGTGTATATATATATATATATATATATAAGTGACCCCGTACTACACGGCGAGACAAATCAATTTTGGATGAAATTTAAATGGAAATTTAGACGAAATAATAATAATAATAATAAAAACCTAAAAATTGTAAAAAAAAAAAAAAAAAAAAAAAAACTTTAGTCCAGCCCAGTCGGTCATAGGAGGTTTGGTTTATTTTTCGCTTATCCTGGTTTCTGGCTCGTGTTGATTTAGCCAAAGAACTTAAAATAACTCAAACTTGTTCAACCCGAACTGGCTTGAGAAAAAAAAGGTTGTCTCTAGGCTAATTTAATGCAATGGACACTTTTCAGACCTTTTTTTCTATTTTGTTGTCAAAGAAGTTGGAATATAAGAATTCTTAAATGTGACACCCGGCAAATTCTGGTTAACAACGTTGTCTAGATGAAAGTCTACCTTAGCGAGTCACGCGTATATTGTGCTTAACTGGGTTAGTTAAGTCGGGTTATGGTTCGGGAACTATCGGTTTAGTCTAGAGGGACATTGGATGTTGGTCTAGAGGTTCATTAGATGTCGGTCCTTAACCAAGTGTACAAACGGTGACGATTTGTAGGATCGTCAGGGCATACGGAACATACGAGTCTCGAGTCCCGGGAATTGGTGAACGAGTGTGAACATGTGTATTTACTTGTGTTACGTGTTTTATAATCATTATGTGACTTGTCGGTACGTGAATATGTGTTAACATATGTTAAAACGGGGTTTAACGCGCAAAACACACGAAACTAACCCCTATAGGCGATTAGGAAGCCTAATCACCTATAGGGGAGGCGAGTAGGGGACATTAAGGGCGATTAGGGGCCTACTCGTGTGAAGGTTCATGCGATTAGGCCTAATTGTGTGAACTTTCATGCGATTAGCAGCCCTAATCGCGTGTAAGGGCTGCACAATCGCTAGTTACGGGCTGGACGACTAAAAACGACTATAAATACCATACTTAACCTCCTAAACTTCATTATACAAACCCTAGTCGTCCCATAACCCGCCCCAACACATAAACAACCTCTGGAAGGCGATTTTTGATCAAAACACAAGGTTTCAAGCTTGAATCATCATTCTTTCATAATCCTAAGGTTTGGTTTTCATCCATAAATCTTTATAAACGTTTTTAATCAATCCCTAATGGTCCAGACCTGTTCTTAAACGAAAAAGCTTTCTGAAAATCGTTAATAAGGGTTGTTAATCGGATTATAACTAATATACATGCGTTATGGGTGTGTATGATTAGAAAGCTAGGATTTTTATGATTCATGATGATGGATTGATATGATATTATGTTAGATCAGAATTGATATTGATAGTATGATGATAGAAATCTCAGTAATTGGATATTAAGGTTATGATTACGCGTGTTAGGATGATGTTGCATGCTATGTGAATGGTGTTTGGATTACTTGGTTGCATGCAGGACTGATTACACGAGGTTAAACGAAGGATTTTGGGTTAAACATGTTTAGGATAGTGTTTGGGATGATATTGGGTGGTTACACACGTTCTGGATCTGATTTGGAGCGTTAAACGCGCGAAAAACCGGAACAGCAAGGTTACAGGCGAGTAGCATTCCTAATCGCCTATGTTATAGGCGAGTAGGGTGCTAATCGCCTATAACTCATGCGAGTAGAAGCCTACTCGTGTGACATTAGGGGCGATTAGCCCTAATTGCTAGTTTTACATGCAATTAGCCCTAATTGCTAGTTTTTACATGCAATTAGCCCTAATTGCTAGTTTTTATATGCAATTAGCCCTAATTGCTAGTTTGTATATGCAATCAGTCCTAAATGCTAGTTTACGTTTCCTAATCGCGTGTACTGCTGCTGTAAGTGTAAATTAGTATTCCGAGACCCGATTTGACATGTAGTAACATGCTAGGAACCTCGTAACATATATGATAACTTGGTAACATATGTTTGGATGTAATTCGGTGATACGTGAACTATGTGCTATAACTTGTTGTGTGTTAACGTATGTTAAGTGTGATTGCATGATTGTCTGTTTAAGAGCGTAAACATAACACGGGAGTCTCGGGTCACCAATGGGATGTCGAGTCTTGTACTTTGGGTCAGTTAAACAGTCACGGTGTTTTCAAACGAACTTGGTTATGGTCTGGACATCTAGGGACTAATTAACCTGCGGGTTATTAGTCTAAGTACTTGTAACTGTCATATGTTAGGTCGCCGCTTTACGGGACTAGCATAGCAGCTGAGTTTACTCGGGTTAAGGAGTAACGCAACTTAAGGTGAGTTTACGGCCCCTCTTTTAAACTGGTTTTATACTTTCGGGGGAGAAAACATGTGTTAAACGATTATTTGGTAACTACTGTCATACTATGGGTTTCTATTGTGTACTACACGATCTTTGGAAGTCCCGGGGGGAACCATGAATGTGCGGGTTTGCACAACGGGGAAATGTGAATAGCGCTATTGGGAGTGACCAACCCCGCTCGTCGGCTTGGAGGGCCGGGCGAGTGCATATTGTCTCAAACAGGAACAACAGGAACAGCTGGGACTTTTCGGCATAACATCTGGTATTCGAGTTAGTAATGGTTTTCCAATCGTGGTAGTAACAAAACGTACGCCTAGCTAGCGTATACTGGTTTTCGATTTGTTATAGTATGGACAGGTGGACTTGGTACTTGGATACAAAACCTGTAAACTCACCAGCATTTTTGTGCTGACGTAAACTTTTACATGTTTTCTCAGGTCGCTAAGGTAGCACGACTGGACTAGGGCGCACGCGTCTGCACGGCGTCTAACTAGGGTTGCATGGTCTTATAAACGTTGAACTATTGTTTCATTGTTGAGATACTATTTTGAATAAGCTTCCGCTGTAAACGGGATTTTAAACTATGTTTTGAAATTTCATTTATATTCATTTAGACTTGTTTATTGTGATCGTTGGTTTGGATCCTGGTTTGTCATGCGCCTCGCGGTAAAACTCCGCAAGTGGATTTTGAGGGTGTGACATTAAAACATCATTTCAATATCCATTTAATCTCAACAATAAGCATGAATAGAAAACTTGAACCAATATGTATATCCAGTAATAATTGCAACGAGCTCATCTCCTCACGTACCTTCAAATTATATTATGTGCAAGGTTAATTTTGTATATAAAGTTCCTAATAAGTAATACAATGCTTTTTAGAACCGTTAGTACAAAAAGAAGTATAAATTGTAGTTGGATTTAGTCGGCAAGTTATATTTTTTAAACATTTGTTAAACAATTAAATAACTTAACATTATTACATATCATATTTTTATTTTAATTTAAAGATTATAATGCATTTGATAAACTGTTAAATAACTTACTCTTATTACATATAGTTAATGTTATTTTAATTTAAAAAATATAATATTTTCAACTTTATGTGTTGTGTCAAGAGTATGATATTTAGAAATAAATAACGTTTAAGTTTATTTATTTGCTCCTTAGCTATATATGATAACATACTATTACTCTGCATTTGATAAACTGTTAAATAACTTACTCTTATTACATATAGTTAATGTTATTTTAATTTAAAAAATATAATATTTTCAACTTTATGTGTTGTGTCAAGAGTATGATATTTAGAAATAAATAACGTTTAAGTTTATTTATTTGCTCCTTAGCTATATATGATAACATACTATTACTCATTTTGTTTTCATAAATTTCTTTAAATCTTTTTGTTCTAATTATATATGTATTTCTAACTAGTTTTTTTTATTTATATAAGTTTTATTTAAATAAGTATAAAATTTATTATTGAGAAAATGCATTTAGTTCATTTAATTAGAATTAGAAGTTTATTAAATAAAATATTAATTAACTAGAAGTTTATATTAAATAGAGTAAATTACCAAAACCGTCTCTGTGGTTTGGCCAAATTTGCCACTCCAGCCTAATCTTTTAAAAATTGCATGAACAGTCTTTGATCTTTAAAAAAAAATATGCCAAAACAGTCAAACGACTTAACCCAGTTAACTTTTCTTCATTAAGTCAGGGGCATTTTCGTCCAATCATGTATAAAATTCATCTTCGTCCCCCAATTATTTCTTCCTTAATCAGACCCACCACTCACCACCATCTTCACCTCTCACTGCCACCACCACTACCCACCATCTCCTCCACCGTTCACCACCACCACCATAAGCCAAGGTTTAATCTTCATCATCCACACCATCTTCATCATCCACACCAATGGCTCCCAAAACCCTAACACAACAAGCCGAACGTTACGACGGTAACCATAAGCAACCTTTATGACATTAGTTAGGGGTGTACAACCCCAGTTATAGAAGAACACTTAACTATAACCAATCATTAGTAACCGTCAATCATGGGTCAGTTCGATTAAGTTGGGTTAATTACTTAATTGTTAATTGTCTATTTCTGCGCATAAAACCATCCCCTCTTTCTATAAACAACAATAGGAAAGAGGATAATAATGGAGGTGCTGAGATTACCGCTGTCTGCGTCGCAAAAATGGAAGCTGATATCTGCAGGCTACACTTCCATTGCTTCCCTTTCTTCTATTTCTCCTTCCCATCTTGCTCTAGGTATAATCAGTCACTCTCTTATATGTTTGAATTACTTATATGGATTGTGTTAGGTTACTGTACCATAATTACAGACTTTGGAAAGGATTCAAGCGTGATATAGGTGTGTTTAGAATTCGATTCGGATTCGAAAAATTCAAAATTCAACTTAGTTCGATTCGATTACCAAGAATTTGATTCGATTATTAATAATTCAAATTCGATTCAATTCGAATTCGAGTCCAGTAAATCGAATACGAATTTATGATTTTAAATTCGATTCGATTCAAAATTCGAATAAAAACTGTACAAGTGTATTTTTAAATATATATATACACACACATTCACATTATTATATACATAAATATACACATTGAAAAAAAGAACTTCTAAATTTTGGTCAAACTTTTAAAAACCCCTAGTCTCTACAACTTTTGCCATAACTATATTTTAGTTATTTACCTTATACATCACAAAACTCTAACAAGCTATACTCTATATTATTTCCGTATTTGACATATTGTTGTTTATCAATTTTGTAGATTTATATTTTATATGTTAAAAATAATGAGTTTGTATTAGTTTTAAAACTAAAATTAAAACAATTTATTATTTATGATGAATTTGAACTAAATCGAATTTATTCGAATTCGATTCGAATTCAAGTTTCTTATTCGGATCGAATAAATTGAATTTTAAGCGAATACGAATCGAATACGAATTAAGGTAAAAATATTAATTCGATTTGAATAATTCGAAAATTCGTTATTTGATTTGTTGAATACCCCTAGCGTGATATGTTCGTGTTCTTTGTTGAATTGATTTTATTCTTTTTCTGCTAATACTTTTTGTTTCACCGACTGTTTGCTAATATTTCCAGTGTTGTCGTTAATTATAAATCTAAACGTCTTTTTTGTGGATGATGAAGATTAAACCTTGGCTTATGGTGGTCGTGGTGGTGAAAGGTGGAGGAGATGGTGGATAGTGGTGATGGTGGTGGTGGTGAGAGGTGAATATGGTGGTGGGTGGTGGGTCTGATTAGGGAAGAAACAATTGGGGGAAGAAAATGAATTTTATACATGATTGGACGAAAATGCCTCTGAATTAACAAAAAAAGTTAATTGAGTTAAGTTGTTTGACTGTTTTGGCATATTTTTTAAGATTAAGGGCTGTTCATGTAATTTTTAAAAAATTTGGCTGGAGTGGCAAATTTGACCAAACTACAGGGATGGTTTTAGTAATTTACTCTATTAAATAATGTATTAATGTGTATTAAGATTTGAGGTAAATTACAATGATGTTCTCTTTTAATGAAATTAAATTACTTTTTTGTCAATCTAGAATGCATTATATAGTAGTATAGATATAGATAATTACGTATGTATATGCTATTGTTTTTTTTTGTATGTGTGTGTGAGAGGAAGTGATGGAGAGACACTTGACCCTTGTGGCCATGGGTTCGACTCCTGATCCCTCCAGGTTTTACCGGTTCACACCGTCGTGCCTTCGGGCGAGTTTGTGGGCCGGGTTTTCCCTGGAACAGGAGACGGGTGGGCCGAAGGGCTCTGTCCGTACGGACTAGATGCCGTCTAGAGCCCCTTTCAACCATTGGGGGCCGCGTACAGAGTACCCGGCAATACTTTATTTCATCGTTAAAAAAAAATAGAGAGAGTAAAAGGTTGAAGTGACAAATTATGTCTTGTGTCCGCAAATAAGCATCTCAACTAACGACTACTCCATAAAGGCAGGCAAACAACACATGAAAAATGTGAAAAGTATTGCCAAGATCTTTATTGTGTTTTTTTTTTTTTTGTCCTTTTATAAAATTACGACTATAACAATCTATACAAATATTGAAAATGTTTGATGGAACTTTAACGTTTAACAACTTATAAAACTAGAATACTTCTAGCCAGTGGCGAAGCTTGACCCGAAGGTTCGGGGGGTCGGAAGTTACCGGGGGTTCGGAAGTCACTGGTTTCGGGGGGTCGAAAACCAGTTTCGGGGGGTCGAAACCCTATATTTTCAAAATTTTCTATACGGATACTATATAATCGGAACTTCTGCGCGAAAATCCGGGGGCTCGGCCGCCCCTCCCCGCCCCTACAAACCTTCGCCACTGCTTCTAGCTCTATATTCATGGTAATGTTGTGAAACTACCACAAGACAAACGTATAACTATAGTGTTGTGAAAGTTTCTTCGTGACTTATTCACTTGTGTCCACGCTTAAGCTTGATCACGAACATTATTACTCAGTCTAGATTTGCTATTGCTATATCTTATATACAAATAAGACGGTGCTTATGATTTTGTGGGTGTTAAAAGATAAAGTAACTTGAAGATGGTTAATAGAGGTATTTATATAGCGACACATAGTATTGTTTAAAAAAACAAAGATATATAATTTTATGATATTCCTAAATCATTTTTCAAGAGTAATCATGGCAACTTGATGGATTGAAACTCACATTTTATCTATGTCAAATATATCAATTACAACATAGACACGCTTTAAAGCATGTAACTCGTACGTACATAGTGTAGCAGACTATTTAAACGTTTCAAGTTAGTTGACTAGTTGAGCTTATGAATTATATGTTTTTAATATAATTTCGTAGGCTTGACTAATGAACCTGTTTAAGGTTAATTAACAATCACATGTTAAACTAAACAAGTTAAGACATGTCATCACAAACACGGCCTATTTATTAAGCGAGTTAAGTAAGACAACCTAAAATTTGATTTTCATGTACTAACCTATATCATTTTCAATTCGCGTCATGCGACCCCTAACCTACTTTAACACTATTGTATCATGCGTTTAATACGCATTGCATTGGTATATATTAAGGTGTAATTATTTGTTATCAAGAATATAGTTTATAACCCACGTTACATTCTCTCCCATAAAAAAAAAATAATAATAAAAAAAAAATTGTGAAGAAAATTTAAATCGTTGTATAGTAATATAATCATGGTATACACATTGTATCTATGAACTTACCTTTAATTGTATTTTGATATAATATCATGTAGTGGGTGTTAAAGCACTGCCACCTCACCAGCATGGCCTCCATACACCGCACCACCCTTTAACGGGCGCCAAAGGTTGTGGTGTTACCGCTTAATGAGTGTCAAAGACGGATTGATCTTTTGAATGGTGGTGGTTTCGAGGAAAGGAGCACCAAATATCATAATCATTACACATTTTTAATGGTTTAGTTAGTGAAAGTCGCACTGTCTACGTAGCAGTAACGTAACCCTTGTTCACACCACTACACACGGTTTCACGATATTAATTTCTTGACAAGACTAATCAAACGTTGATAATTACAAGAAATAAACAACACATCAACAATTAGTTGAATAGTGACTTTTGAAAAATAAATTGTTTTATTTATTTAGATAATGATATTAGGAGTTGACATTTATGATTATAGAAATGGGTGGATTAGAGTTGTCATTATATGAGTGGGGCAAAACTTTATAAATAATAAAAATGGTTTGATGCTTATTTGGAGAAGTAATATGTTTTACAGTCAAAGATATGTATGGTTTCATTTCATCTTAGCGTTGGGAGATTTGGAATATCACAAGATATTTTTCTTTATATCAATTGTCTGTTGAAAGAAATGATGATTGTTTAATTTAATAAACAAAGGTTCGTTTTGGATTAGGGCTGTACACGAGCCGAGTCGAGCCGAGCCAGGCCCAGCTCAAGCTCGAGCTCGAACCTAAACCGAGCCAGCTCGGCTCGGCTCGTTTTTCTGATCGAGCTGAAAAGTCGAGCTCGAGCTCGGCTCGTAAATGTTCGAGCCGAGCTCGAGCTGGCTCGAGCCAGCTCGATATATTTTTCTTTTATTGTTTTACAAATATTTATTAAATAAAAAACAATAAAATTAAATAAAATTATACATAATCATGTATATTTTTTTTATTTTTCTAAGTTATGGTTTATTTATCATGTATATATTTTTTATTTTTCTAAATTACACAAGCCTAAGTCGAGCCATATGTCGAGCCGTCGAGCCGGGCCACGAGTCGAGCCATCGAGCCGAGCCACGAGCTGAACACCCCTGGCTCGAGCTCGGCTCGATTACAAAACGAGCCAGCTCGGCTCGGCTCGAAAACAAAACGAGCCTCTTCGAGCCGAGCTTTTTTCGAGCGAGTTTCGAGCGAGCCTCGAGTCGCGAGCTTTTTGTACACCCCTATTTTGGATCCCTTTTTATAACACAAAGGTCGCGAGTTTTACTTTTTCTAGCCCTTTTCTCCTTTTTCTTTTTGTATATTCTCATTTTTCAATTAGAACTAAAACTATTAGCATATTATTTATTTTTATGTATTATTAATTATTATTATTATCATTATCAATATCATTATCATTATTATTACTATTACTTTTTTTGAACGATCAACTAAAGTATTGTTGGGTACTCTGTACGCGGCCCTCAATGACCGAAAGGGGCCCCAGATGGCCTCTAGTCCGTACGGACAAAGCCCTTCGTCCCACCCGTCTCCTGTTCCAGGGAAAACCCGGTCCACAAACCCGCCCGAAGGCACGACGGTACTGAACCGGTAAAACCTGAAGGGATCAGGAGTCGAACCCATGACCACAAGGGTCAAGGGTCTCTCCATCACTTCCCAACCACCTACCCCACCACAAGGGTGGGGGTATCCATCACATGCCTCCCGTGGAAATCGAACCCGGCTCCCCCAAAGAGAGAACCGGCCCTTTTTACCACTAGGCCACATGATCAGGATATTACTATTATACTATTATTGGTGGTATTCAACTCTTGGCTATTTAGAAATTTAATAACTTTATCGATAAGACTAAACTGTAGTTTACACTTTTATTAATGTTTGTACACATGATTTGAATAAGCTTAAAAAAATAAAAAAAATAAAACTAAACTATTCCGCGAAATTGTACTCGGGAATAAGAAAATTATGTGTGAACCAAACCGATATTACAAAGACGCGCGCAGACGTTTGGGGTCTGCAGATTGTTTGTTTTTTGGAAGACCTTTCACTCAAAAAGGTTTTCCAGACCTCTTCTTGGTGCAGACTTGTTCCAAAGTCTTCTAAGATCTTCAAAAGTCTTCTTCACTTCTCTTCTTCTCACCCACCACCACCACCACCACCAACCACGGTCCACCACCACCACGGTCCACCACCACCCACCACCGTCCATCACCACAACCCATCACCACACCACCACGGTCCACCACCACCACCAACAACAACCACGGTCCACCACCACCACCGTCAACTACCACCACGGTCCACCACCCACCACCACCACTATCCCCCACCACCGTCCACCACAACCGTCCACCACCACCACCCACCACCATCACCACCACCCATCACCGTCCATCACCAGACTGCTGTAAAAAATCAGTTTATTTAAATTTCAATTTATTTCAGCAACCTGCAGACATTAACAAACAAACAGTCTTCTTCTTGCAGACTGCAGACTTTTGGTCCACCTCTTCTCTTGCAGATATCTGCAGATGTGGTCCGCAGACTGCAGACCTTTTCCTGCAGAAAAAACAAACAGCACCTATGTATGCTAACTCTAGTGAATCAATTGTATTTGTTAGGTTTACTAATTTAAACATATCATCACACATACAATATTATAACTAAAAGATTTGATCTAATGTTTTCATGATATATACAAATTAAAGAAATAAAACTCAATGTAATTTATAAGTTGTCCGAAACCATGTTTAATCGATGATTAAAAAAAGGTGGAAGGTGGAAACCCTTCATTTTCTACGTTAGTGGAAAAGAGAGGTTAAGGAAGACTAGCACTAAGGCTTCACATTTCAACTTTGAATAATATCTTTGTTACTTTGCCCTTATTATTTATACGAAAAGAAGGTTTTTATATAAATGATTTTTATCCTATAAATAGTTTTTAATGTGAAAAGTGAATAAGGGTATTTTTTTTTTCATATTGTTAAACATGTATTCTAATATTAAAACCTAAAAAAAAAATAGTGTAGAGTAATTACTGTACAACAGTAATTATGTAAATACCAGTGCTGGCCCTAAAAATTCAGGTGTCCGGGCCGAGCTGCAAAAATTGTGCCCCTTAGCCTTAACTTTAGGCATTAACGATATAAATAATGTAAACTATTTTTTAACCTACGATTAAAGTAATATCAAATTTATGGATCAAATTTTATTTCTCACTTAAATTGTAGTCTAACGGTAGAGGGAACAAACCCTCTTAGAGGAGTTTGGGAGTTTGAATCCTACAAAGAGTGAAAATATAAATGGATTATCTGATTCACAAATACAAAAAATCCATCGAATTAAGGACATCACTATTTAAGAAAACTTGGATTGCCGGAGGGTCAATGTGCCCCCAAGAATCGGGCTGAGCAATTCACGGTTCGGAACCGTTAGAACCGAGGAACCGACGCAGAACCGCTAGATTCAAACCGTATTCTTGTATTTAGGGTTCGGGTTCGGTTCTTAAATTTTGGTGAAAACGGTTCCCGGTTCGGTTCGGTTCAGAACCACGGTTCTGTTTAAAGAATCGCTAGAACCGGGTTGGGTAAAAACTTTAAATATTATATATAAAACCCTATTAATTTAGTGGGCTTTTCCAAGTAGTTTGTATACCGACTATCCACATTTTCAATTCCC
This sequence comes from Ambrosia x helenae, assembly GCA_030844895.1. Taxonomy (NCBI): domain Eukaryota; kingdom Viridiplantae; phylum Streptophyta; class Magnoliopsida; order Asterales; family Asteraceae; genus Ambrosia; species Ambrosia x helenae. The sequence continues at coordinate 116,061,275 of CM061224.1, read as the reverse complement.
AAGTTTAATCTTTATAAAGAATACTTTTCGAGTCATGTTAACTATATAATATCTAACAAACTTGTTGTGATAGGAGTTCCATTTGAATTATGCAATTTCTATAAAAACATATAGAGTACAATAAAGGGAACGAAAATAGCTTAAACTGAGAATCAACGCTTACAAATTCATTTATAAGGTGCACAAATGGCCTAAAATGTGTATCGGACAATTATGTAGTATAACATGTGACATTAGGAATGCATGACATATATCATTCGTAATGTCAAAATTACAATTATTGCATATATGCGGTTGGTATTGTGCATTTCTAAACATGTATCATAGGTCCGTAATATGAGTAGGACACCACACTTTAGTTTACTAAAGTTGCCTTTGATTTAATTGTTAGTTTTAGGATTTAATTGACAATCGGTTCCGGCAAGAACCGTTTACACGAGAACCGTTTAACTTGGTTCCAAACCGAACCGGTAGGTTTTTATACGGTTCGGTTTCGGTTCTTATATTTATCACTAAACAGTTTCGGTTTGGGTCGGTTCGGTCCGGTTCTGAACCGTTGCACACCCCTACCCAAGAAATTGGGCTCGGGCCGGGAGTTCTCCCCGCACCCCTTAAGGGCCGGCCCTGGTAATTACTCTAGTGTAAACTACTGTAATTATGCTAATGACATAATTAAGCAAACGGGAAAAAAATAAAAAAAAAAATTCCCCCTTCACTACTTATATTTAGTAGATTAAGCTTATTTGTATTTGTATTTGATATTTACTTTATACATGAAAACCAAAATTATGAATTATTAATCCTATATGAAATTTTTTCTTGTGTTTTCAATTTCAAATTTGGCCCACAAATGTGTGTGGGGATGAGATGAATGATTTGCGACTTTTATCATCTTTGACTAAAGATTGAATTTAATTAATCTTTGTTGAATGAGAAAAAGAACAAAATATTCAAGTTTAGGTTGGATATTCCATCTCAAAAGCGTGTTTAATTAGTACCTAAGTGTTTACTTATTGGTTTAAAAGCAAAGACATTTGTGAGATTTTTTAGTTGGTTTAAATAAGCTGGCATATTGTGTCAAACACGACATATTAAGACACGAACATAACAAGACACGAACATAAAACAGGTAAACACGAACACAAAATAGGTAAACACGAACACGACACGATAACTTATCGTGTCATTTTTTTCAAACACGAACATGAAACTGCTTATAACATGTTAACACGATAAAACACAATAAGACACGATAAGACAAAAACTTGTTTATAAACATTAACCCTAAAAGCATATCCACAAACCAATGAATGAAAGACTGAGTGGCGCCGAGATTGAGAAGAAGGATGGGTGACAATAGACGGGTGATGGGTGACATCTAACAGGAACGGTGGACGGGTAACGAGGACAGTGGAGTTGAGAAGGAAGATGAACGATAATTGGGCGGTGTATATGTCTGCACACTGTGTTAATTTGAAAATTGAAAACTATGGTTCATTGACTTTTAATCCGCATATGTATAAAGCATACACACGCCCCTTATATAACTTTTTTAAGTAAAATTATTAACGTGTTTTAACGGGTGCTTAACATGTTAACGGGTCTTTTACCTGTTTAGACATGAAACCTGTTAAGGCCTTATCGTGTCGATCTGTTTAAGACACGAAATTTGTTAAGGTCAAACACGAAACCTGTTAAAATCGTGTAGGTTCGTGTCGTGTTATCGTGTTCGTGTCTAAATTGCCAACCCTAGGTTTGATTCATACCAATGTGTCGCCTTAACTATTTATCTCTTATACTTTCATAGGTTAAGTTTGGTCTTACTCAATTTATTTTAGCTTGTCCTAAAATTTTGCTTATTTTTTACTCTTCCTGACATGTTTAACATCTCTTTGCCACTTGATTAGAGTTGGTAAACATATACAGAATTACAGACCATGAACCGAAATGGAAACAACTTAACCATAAAAAGCGTATCGGCTTCACTTAAAAAGAATTAGTGACCCATGTCGTATAGTTCATAATTATTATAATACCATTTACGAAACCATGACCACTTATAGTTGTGTTGCATGTGGTGATTAATGTGAAGAGTGAAGAAAAAAGAGTGTATGTAGAGTATCACATTTCACACCTAATAACATGTATTGTGCATAGGTGGATATGTGAAACTGTAGGGTTGTAAACAAACCAAACGTTTAACGAACAGTTCGTGAATTGTTTGGCGTGAAGTTCGTTTGTGTTCGTTTAGTTAAACAAACGAACATGAGCAGAGGTCGCATTCGTTCATTTATGTTCATAAACGTTCAAAAACGTGTCCGTTTATGTTTGTTTGTGTTCGATAGTTCATTAGGGTTTTTAACTTTTTATTTTTAAGTTAGGTACTTTAAATTTCCAATTGGTAAATTATTTAATATATATTAGTGTATCACACATTAATATTACTTCACCTATTTTGTTTAACTAATATTCTAGGTGGGTTAACTGAAAATTTCAAGTTTAATTTGATAATTTTGAGTTTTTATGAGACACTGTGTTATGGTAATTATGTGATTAAGATTATGTCAAGTATGTTTAGGTAATTGGATTAGTATATTTTGGTGACAGTATTTGTGATAAAAAAATGTTGATTTTATTCGAAATATGCGTTAGTTTGACTTCGGCTTTGTTCATGTGTACTTGTTTATGTTATTTTGCATCAATTTGTGATTGTTTGTGTTTGTGTTTGCTTTTGTCCGACACCTAAATTTAACAAATAAGCACAAACAAAAAGAAACGTGTTAATTTCCTTAGGAAACGTACACGAATAGAAAATCTCGTTCGGTAAGTATTCATGAACAGTTCGTGAGCAAGTTATTTTCTTAACAAACAAACACGAACAGGAAAACTCGTTTGATAAGTGTTCCTGAACAATTCGTGAATACATTATTTTCTTAACAAACGAACACGAACAAGACCTTATTCGTGTTCGTTTGATTCGTTTACAGCGCTATGTAAAGCTTGTTTAGGTGGCTCTAAATGATTGAATATTATGGTATTTATGATAATAATAAATCTCCTACAACCCTCATGCCAGCAATCTGCTCCATGCAACTGTCCCATCCGCTCCCATTAAAATTCCCATTGGCACTTTATTAGGGTTGGTAAACCTATAAAAACCATGACCTGCAATGAAAACAACTTAACCATAAAATGTGTTTCGACTTCGCTTAAAAAAAAATAGTGATCCACATCAGTGGAATATATATTGATGTCAACTTATATATTCAATATATTTTTAAATTTATACTCTACATATGATCAAAATACTATGTAGAACACCCAATTATATATCTAGTTTTCTTGACACAGATTCGAATCAAAACATCTATTTTTTTAAGTAAATAGATTTTCATTTAAAAAAAAAGAGGCAAATTACATAAAAATAGCAGGTAGGCGGGTAACAAGCTGCGCCGCCACCCCCTTCTAGATAGAGAACCCTAATCTAGAGAAAACAAATCCTCGCCCCTGGGGAGTCGAGAAGTTGTTGTGGACCACCCGCTGGACTCTCGTCAAAAATCTGATCGTTTCCGGTGCCAATGAGCCAAAAGTGTCAAAGGCCAAAGGGACAAAAACATGTTGGTTATCCTCGCACGCTTTAGCGTGCTTTGCCACCTTGTTCGACTCTGCTCTAAGTATCGCTTGCCCCGCCACAAACCCACTCTCCCTGAATCCCGCTAAAGGTGACACACCCGTAAGGTCCACGCATGCATGTTTCCCACCTTCCCAACCAAACACTAGCAGGTCAGCCGGACATAAAGTGGACATCCCTTCTGTCGGGTCTGTAAGAAAGTTAACCGAGGCCTCTTTCTTTGCTGAGATCCCTGCTCGTCTAAGAATATCCATTAAAATGTCCCGAACGAAATCGTGAGTGTACTTAAACCCCGGTAACTCTCTACAATGGAGGGCATGCTCCCCAAATTTATCCAAACACGCTTTACGGCAAACCGGACATTTTTCGTCATCCGGAAAAATTGGAATCATCAAACTATATTTAAGGATTGCTCTATATTCCACCGCTGACATTCGTTGCCCCAGTCCTTCGATAAGGATAAGTGTTAGCAAATCTTGGGCGTGGGGCCTCTGTAAGCATTCCATGACGGCTTTCTGGCTGGGGTCAAGCAAAAATCTTTCCCTATACTTCGTGCGATTCGACTATAAAGTGCATTCGCCAAGGTTTTCTGTGGCTTTTTGGGGGCGGTGTCTTTATTGGAGAAACCGCCAAGATCAAAGTCAGGGAGATATTCATGCAGACGTTTGAATAACTACTGTTCACCACTAAAAAATTTTAATGGTTTTTGAAAGTGGTTGTGAGTGAAAGAGAGGAAAAATGTGTGAAAAAAATATTATTTTAATTAGGAATGAGAGAGAAAATGTAGTTGTTTTTAATGTAATATGAAGGTAACATATGTATTTAATATTGGATTTTGTTAATATTTTATGTTTTTATGTTTTTAATACATTTGTTACCTTCATATTACATTAAAAACAACTACATTTTCTTTTTCATTCTTAATTAAAATAATATTTTTTTCATACATTTTCTCCCTCTTTCACTTAAACCACTTTCAAAAACTATTAAATTTTTTTTAGTGGTGAACACTAGTTATTCAAATATACAGATTAAAAGTAACATTTTCTCTCTTCTCTGCTTACAACCCCTCAAAATCACGTTTTAAAATATGAAGGATACACTAACAAATAATTGGTAGACGGGTTTTGAATGATGTTATCTTTTATTGTGAAATAAATTTGCTAATTAGAATTTTTTTTAAAAATTAAGATTTTAAATTAAAATAAAATAACTAGAGGTCGGGTACGACATGTGCACCTGTTGGATCGGGTGGGCCCAATAAATTCTGATCCATAATGTAGGTCCACAAGGGGACAAGGTAGGGACCACATTAAACACATTTCAAATAATATTGTAACACGTGTCGAACGTATTTGTGTTAAATTGTTTATTAAAGAAAACCGTTTGTTGTGAGGTTGTTAGGGGACGTGGCGTCACCCGAATTGTTCACGGGTACCTCTATCAGCACGGTAACACCGTCGTCACTCATGCTGGTAGTGGTCCCGTAGACTGTTTTACTGGTTGTATCTATCGTGCTGGTACCGGTTTTTATTTTATTTTTGAGTTTTATAAATGTTATTTTTCCAAGGTTTGAACAGTTTGTTTTTTAATTTTTACCGTTTGTGTTATAATTTTTTTTATTATTTTAAACGTTTGTTTTAAAATCTAATTAAAAAAACATTAAAGATAAACATAAAAACTAAAATTCATTACTATTAAACAATAAAAATAAAAACAAAATACATTAAAAGAAATTAAAAAAAAACTAGAGTTGCCCCAACAGTTGTCATGCCTCGACATGGTCAAACATGTTGTCGTATCGAGCCGCATAGTTCACATGCGTGAACTCGATAGCCCACCCCAGTAGGATGCCCGGCTCCTCCCTCAACGTGTTCTCATACAGGGCGGTCCACTGATCACACTTTATGTTGAGATTGACCTACTTCCGCTGCAGGCTCACGATTGTCCGGTCATTGATGCCGACGTGGCGGTTGAAATCGGCTAGCACACGCTCCCAAAAACCCTCCGGGTGGGAGCCCGAGCCCGAGGCCCTCAAGCGTTGACGTTGTTGAAGAACCGGGACATCTGAGGCGTCTTTGTAGCAGATCACCAAGACAGTCTCTTCTTCGGAGGTCCAGCGAGTCATCTTTGTGTGTGTATGTTTGTTTATGCGGTGGTAAAAGTGAGTTTTAACCCCACGGTTTATTATATTTATATACAAAAAATTTCGAACGGTTCAAATTTAATTACTGATCGTTTTGATGGAACGGTTTCAATGCTATTGAATTCGATTGACAGTTTCCCAAATTGAATTGGTTGTGGGACGGTTAAAATAGTAAAAGTAATTAATATTTAACCTTTAAACCGTGTTAAATTAAAAAAATAAATAAAAGAATCAGTGCAGTGATGCTTCTAAAAAAATGTTTCAGGGAAGTGAATCAGTAAACTGATATAACAGTGTAGAATTAGTTAAAATCAGGGAAAGAAAAAAAGTTACGCTATAACCTATCCTTATGCCCTTAGAGTATATGTAGTGGGGCTCGTTGTGAGGCGCTATAACCCCTATAGCGCCGGGGAACACCGCCCCCCCAGGCGCTATAGGGCGTTTTGGGTTTGGATTGTTCCCCACATAGCGAGCGTTATGCATGCATTGGTATGTGTAATGGCAGGTTTGAATGCTTGACCGGTGGTTGGGGTGTGGTATTCGAAGCATTTATTAAAAAAAAAAAAAAAAAAAAAAATTTGTATATAAATATACATACAACACAAGACTCACACACATACAACACAATCTGCACAAACACTACACACACACACTTTGAAATTTTATTGTGAGGGAAGAGATGAATCCTTTCGGTCAAGGTTTCGGGTTTGGTTCTCAAACCAGTGGCGAAAACACCCGACCTATAGCTCCGGGTTCGGGTTCAAACCCGCAAAGTTTCACGCACCTCTTAAACCAACCGTATGGTTGGGACCCGAACATGTATAATGTTAACATGGGAGGGAGTTTTGGGATGCCCATAGGAGGTGGGTTTGGCCAAACACAAGTGTACGGGTCATCCCAAATGTTCGGCTCTTCAAATGCTTGGCAAGAGTCGGTTCCGGAGACACAAGGCCCGGTTGAAGAGGAAGAGCCCGGGCGAGGCAAGGCACCCGCGCGACGGAGTCACGCAAGAAAAGAGACGGGCGGTCGTGCCAAGAAAAAGGTTATACCATGGACCGACCACGAGTTGTACTCGTTAACCCGAGCGTGGGTTGACGTGTCGGAGGATCCTGAAGTCGGTAAGATATTATATATTTTTTTGGTAATGTTAAATTTTTTTGGTAAGATATATAATTTTTGGTAATGTTATATTTTTTGGTATGTTTTTTTCAGCCAACTATCAATCTAAAGGCGATTTTTGGAAAAGAGTACGGGAAATATTTTTTGATCTCTCGGGTAAAGGAGAAGGCTACCGGGAGAATGATTCGATATCGGGCAAGTGGACCGATATCAACCAAAAATGCACTAATTTTCAGGGCATTTATCAGCGCACCAAGTTCGGGTGGAAAAGTGGGCAAAGTGACGAGGATGTCTTTGTGGCGGCTTTGGAAGAATACAATCAGACGTACGGGAATTTCCCGTACGTGAAATGTTGGCGCGTGCTGAAAGACTGCACCAAATGGCACCCCGTGCGCCCAACTGTTGGATCTTCTTCATCTAGGGCCAAAAATATGAGGCCTTCAAAAAAGTCGAGGACCTCTGACTCGGTTGATCCCGAAACGCCTACGTCTGACGCGCGTTATGTCGACCTCAACTCACCAGAAGAAAATCCCTTTTTTGCAGGGGAGGAGGGGGCGGAGGAGCTACCTCGTCCCCCCGGTCGACGGGCTGCTCGAGCCGCAAGGACGGAGTCTTCGTCGGGGGTTGATAAGTTAGTCCCGGCATTTGCTGAAATGAACCAGCGGCTCCAAGACTTGCGCGATATCGGGGCTCAGCGTATCCAAGAAAACCGAGAGGTCGTTGACATCATGAAGGAACGACAGTTTGAACGCGACTTTGCTTTTTACACGTCAAACTTTGACCACCTAGAGGGGAAAGCGCTGGAAATGGCTATGAGCCGAAAGGCAAAAATCGAAAAAAAATATGGTTTCTAGTATTTTTATCTTTTATTTATGGTTTGTAATTTTTTTTTTAGTATTTGTATTTTTTTTTTTGTTTTAGTATTTGTAATATTTTTATTTTTAATGAAATATTATTAAGTATTAAATATTCTTATTTAAATAAAAAACAATAATTAACCAATCATTACCAATCATTTATAACCCCAACATAACCCTCCTTCCCACTACACCCTCTTTTTCCATAACCCCAACATAACAACTTTTCTATTACTTTTTAATATTTTAATCCTATAACCCCAACATAACTATCCACCACTACACATACCCTTATAACTCATAAGTCATAACGTACAATAATAATGTATTCGCCCATCCTTTTTTTAATTTTTATAAATTGTATTTAAATCTTTTTTGAAGTCCGCAAGTGATTGTCCACCTCAGCACGTGAACAAAAATGAGGGTGGTGACGTGGATGTTGACTGAATGTGACTCAACAAACAATGTTTTATGTCAATTTCATCCCTTAGCACAAAATAATTTTTTTATCCCCATGTTTTGATGTTAGCAATTACATTGCATGACATAATAATCTCCTTCGGAATTCTAGATATTACATAAAATATGTCGACAAAGTGTTGAAACCCCCTTGATTATTATTGCATGATAGGGACGGATTCGACCATTCTTATCAGGGGTGTTTATGAACTGAGTCGAGCCAGGTCAAACTCGGGCTCGGCTCGGTTAAAAACCAAGCCTTATCAACCATGGTGGAAACAAGGAGGTTGACCCGCTATTGTATGTTAGAAAAATGGGTACCGAATACCGTAAACAATTAACATAAGTTATCAATCAATTATGTTGATAATTTTTTACTTACCAAAAAAAAAAATTAACATGGACTTTATTTTGAGAACTGTAGTTTGAGTTGGTTTGCAAATTAGAGTTAGAATGTGATTTAGATTACAATCAAGATAGATTTAGATAATTATATAAAGTTTAGCCTAGAATTTCATAACAACCTTGTAGTGACATATAACGACTCATGACCTGAAAAACATGGGAATGTCTTGAGAAACCAGGAAGCCGTAATAAATGCCTGAAAAAAGCTTTACAAGCCAATTTATATACAAAATTACAAATTGACTAGATTATCCCCTCGGATGTTTTCCGAGATAGACAAATCTAATATTAAGTGACAAAATGTGAGTACTAGAAAAAAAATAGGTCGTTTCTTTAGGAAATTTTTTAAAGGATCAACACTTAATAACTCATAAAACCTACTTCTAATTCTATGTGCGCACATCTTGCTCGAGTGAAGTCTCTGTATAACTTTGTCATTTCCTCAAGACATTCTAAAACTGTGATGTTAACCTGGAAAAAAAACAACAAATTGTTATCAAATGAATGTCATAATGATGATTGATTTAAGAGGCATGAATGGTGTCTAAAAATTATAGGATACATCTAATTGGCACCCATGACCTCTTGGTCTAGTGGTATGGTGTCCTCTCTTACAAATATGAGGTTGTGGGTTTAAATCATTACAAATGCAAGGTTAGGTGGAAATAAGGTGGTATTAAATTTGCCGTTAAAAAAAATCTAATTGGCTTAGCAGCATTTGTAATAAATGTTCCTAGCAACACAAATCACAAAAAAAAAAAAAAAAAAAAAAAAAAGATTCTTACCAAACTGACTATATCTGTGAATATATATGTAGCTAGCGGGTTCTTATATATAATAGTAGGTTCAAAAGTTATATATTACAAAGTGGGGTGGGGTGGGGGGGGGGGGGGATAAGGAAAAGACAAAAATATTAATTAACATATTTGAAATTTTATAATAATAGTTAATAGTTATCTTTATTTATCAAACTAGTCAGGTGCCCGCGCGTTGCGGCAGGAAACAACATTTAATTAACATGTGCATTGTGTGTTGTACTTTACGCAATTATACTGTAAAAATTAAATTTAAGAGGTCAATAAGAAATGTATTATAATATAGTATAGATGATTTCGGTTCATTTTCGCTTGTTTTCGTTTCGGTTATTACTTAACCATAACATATCATTTTTAAATAAAAAAAAAACTATAGCAATACTATACTCAAATTAAAGAGAAAAAATGTTCGTTTATACGGTGTAATAATATTAGGAAAATATTAACGTATAAAAAATTATAGACATTTAAAAATCGTGGGGTTAATTAATTAAAATAAGGGTGAAAAGTGTAATTGTTATTTAAATAAAAAAATGAGTAAAGTGGATGGGAAAAATATGTAAGTATTGTTTAAAAAACATATTTGCCATCAAAAAGTAGTTACCATATGCGTTGTGTGTTGTACTCTAAGAATTATGCTTGTAAAACTTAAATTGTAAGAGGTCCTTGTAAAACGTATTACTATAGATATAATTAAAAAAGAATTTTAGAGGAAAATCAATAGGTGTGAATGCCTCACCTAGTACCATATGTCACACCCCTTTTTGTTTATATATATATATATATATATATATATATATATATATATATACAGAGAGAGAGAGAGAAAGTATTGGGTATAAAGTACCTTAACGTAAAAAGTGTAGGAAGCCACATGATAATGACACCTGTAAACCATAGTTAGGGTTAATAAACTCAATCCTGGTTGATTACATGGGTAGTTTAGATATTTTGTTTCTTCAACCTCCGATTCAAATACAGAATCAAACATAGCAATATATATTTCAATTACGACGTAATCATATTCGATTGAAGAAATTTATGACATTTCAGTAATTAACAATAGTTTCGTAATTTTTATCATGTTTTTGCAGATTTAAACATAACCGCTATTGATTCAAACCTAGATCTCGATAATCATGTGATGCTCTGTTTTTCATTCATTTTTATAACATTTGTTCACTATTGATAATGAGTGTCAATCTCATGAGTGCTTTAGTTTTATATGTTGATTATATCCGTTTACTGAAAAACAACGATTATTGAGGTAGCGAAGAGAATGAAGAAGAAGAAGATTTTTTTATGATCAATAAAAATATGAAGATGAAGGTGCGTCTTATGATTTTATGGGTGCGTTTTATGATTTTATGGGTGATTACATAAAAAATTAAAAACGACGATCAAGGTACATGTGTTTTTTTTTTGTTTTTTTTATGAGTGCGTTTTATGATTTTATGAGTGCGTTTTATGGGTGCAGGTCTTTGAGTGCTTATTTTATTGTTCTGCCTTTGAGAGATGAATGTGCGTTTTATGATTTTTATGGGTGCGTTTTATGATTTTCAGGGGTGCGTTTTAAGATTTTATGGGTGCGTTTTTTGTTTTTATGAGTGCGTTTTATGGGTGCGTTTTTTAGTTTTTTTGTAGCCCTGTTTATCAACCATGTTCCGTTTTTCATTTGAAAACAAAACCTGCGTTCATAAAATTTTTTTTACAACGATAACGCACGTTTATATATTTCATCTTATTCATTTACGTTTAGATGGTTTTTTTTTATTTTGGAGTTTTTTTTTTCAACATTAGTATCATTCTCTGTTTTTTTTTAAACAAAGCATGTTTTAGAGCAAATCGACTAATCTCTTGTTATGAAATGAAAATTGCAAATCTCTTGATTGTCTGTAAATGTAATCATTCTCAAGAATTAATAAGATTTGGGCGGTTTAATTACAAAAGTTAATTGATTATTGGAATTTGTCTAATTTACCCTTCAACCATTTAACTGAACATTAATCATGTTTAGATATTACGATCATGTCACCGCTAGTTTTTAACCCTAATCAATGGCTGAAAATCCCTCTCACGCTTTGTACGTTAAGTATACTTTGTACAATAGTCTCTCTCTCTCTTATATATATATATATATATATATATATATATAGAGAGAGAGAGAGAGAGAGAGGGGGGGGGAGGGTTATGATCAAATACACAGTGAAAAAAAAAATAAGAAGTCATAAGAATGGTATCAAACAAACTCCGATTGGATCCATTCAAGCGACATTGGAACCGTCTCATCGAACCATACGATATTAGTTTTTAGGTTTCGCTTGTTTGGATTTTTAGGTTATAGTTTTTAGAATTTACGTTATATCATTGTGTCTTTTTTATTTTAATCACTGTGTCATTTTTGCGATTCACTGTGTCTTTTTTCTTCAATATTGTGTTATATTTTTCGGCATTATGATATGATTTGTGGCTTATTGTGTCATATGTCGTGATCTATTTTGTTTTTAAAATTTTAGATATTGTTTAGCAAGAATTGAAAAAAATCATTATTTTCTTGGAAATAGCCCCAATAAAAATTCTGCTCGGACCTCCGAATACATTGTGGCGGCCTTGAAACAAGAAAAAATAACTACATTAAATAATAACAAACTTTTAACTTTGTAAGAGTCTTTTCTTTTAAATTTCTTCATAAAGTTAAACTAACTTATGATATAATATTTGTCTTTTAATAATCGTTGGGCTAAAGTTGAGCTAATTGATTTTGGGGTTGTCTTTCTTCAAACAAATATTTTCTTACATAGAATATTTTTAGAGCACAAACTATATTTTATAATAAGATCATTTATAATGCATAGCTGATCCTTCAACCAAAAACGTGTGTGCCGCATTACACATCATTGACACTTTCGTTTTGCAATAATTTTATCAGTCAACGAGTTTTTTTTATCGTAGCCACATTATTTATTAAAATTATCTTGTGACCTACTTTTATTTTTTTATGCCTATATTAGTTGATGAATAATCTTTTATTCGAAATTCTAATCTCTTCGATAGGATAAAGTTTTTTGATTGTCACATAATATAAGATTGCATTTTTTATAACCCTTTCATTTTCATGTTACTTTATAGACTATAATCAATCGTTTATCATTTTTTTACTTGATCTAACATGACCAGACCCATTTTAACCTGTTCTATTTTTTGCCACTGTGACTAAATTTTTTGTATCCGCTACTGTTGGTGGCTTACTCGACTACTGGTTCGTGAGTGCCACATCCCTAGTTCAAGAAACCCATAAATGTTACATTGCAATTGCTCTAAGCTTTTCATGTGAAGTTTGGTGTGCTCACACGTTGTTTTGATTGGTTGCTCAGTCAAATCATATTCTCTTTTCTTGAACGCTCTTTAACCACCACCCCACTTTATGACTCTCTTTGGCGCCCTCAAGACAATGTTTAAGACGCTAAAACCTAAAAGGCTGATGTGGTTGGGCGCCACACTAGGTGTATTATTTTATTAGTTACATACTTGCCCGAACCATTGATAAGTGATAACTAATACACTATTCATATATTTACCGTTTGATGATTAACTGTAACTAACGTTTAATTAGACCAGTTTACCACTAATTACAATTAACAAAACCAACAGCTGGATTGTGTGTGAATACATTGAAACTAAATAAAAAAATAGCCAAATTGAGATTTTTTTTAATAAAAATAATAATTTGTAAAATAAAAGTGGGTTAAGATGCCATGGGGTAAGGGGGCAGCAACAAGATGCTGGGTTGCTCTGATTGGATTAAATTAATAAATTAATTGCTTCGCTTAGAGGGGACATGCTTGTGGGCCACTGGTCCCACTCATTAGCCTCACTCTACCTTCATCTCACCCACCATTACACCATGTATATATAAAAATGTAAATTATTTTCAATAAAATTATTTGTCACGTGTATATTTTAGATTAGATTTTTGTTGTTAGTAGTTTTTAAAATTTTTTTTGTCAAGATTTAAATTACATTTTTAATATTAAGTTTCATTGTTGTAATATATTTGATTACTTTTTAATAGTTAATACCAAGGAGGGTGTCACTCCAGCATAGGCCTGTAAACGAACCGAACGTTCATGAACTGTTCGTGAACTGTTCGGCGGGAAGTTCGTTTATGTTCGTTTATTTAAATAAATGAACGAACACGAACACAATTTTTGGTTCGTTTAATTAAACGAACGAACATGAACACACGTTGTGTTCGTTCATTTATGTTCATGAACGTTCGTTTATGTTCGTTCATTTATGTTCGTTTGTTTTCGTTTATTTTGTTCGTTTAATTAAACTTAGCTTTATTTTTATTATTTATTTCCTTTTGTTAAGTAACCTTAATTCATATGTTCTAAAAATTTAACCCTAACCCTAACATTCTGAACATATCACTTATTAGCCGCTCTTCGCACTTCACAGCCGCTCTCCACCCTAACCCTAACGTTCATTTATGTTCATAAATCATTATTAACTTGATTTTGTTTGTGTTCGTTTATGTTCATTTGTGTTTGTTTATATTGACCATTTGTGTTCGTTTATGTTCATGAACTGTTCGTTTAGGTTTAAATGAACGAACATAAACGAACACTAACACGACAAATTTCTTAATGAACGAACACGAACACAAAAATGTGTTCGATTATGTGTTCGTGTTCGTGTTCGTGTTCGGTTAAAGTTAAATGAACAAACACGAACACGCCTGTGTTCGTGTTCGTTCGGTTCGTTTACAGGCCTACTCTAGCATAAGGGGATTGACGCAAGTCTATATTGATTAAATCGTTACTCTTTTAAAATGTAAAATAATTTACATTTTATATATACATGGTGGGGAGACTGGGGAGTTCGAGTCCTTCTAGCAGCAAAATGCTGCTGGTGGGCCGGGTTTCACCGTAGTGGGCCTTAGGGCGGCGGGTTTTCCCCGAAAATTGGTGTGAAATTATTGGTGGACCCGGGTTACTCTTGGAGTACTCCCTTGTCCAGTTGTCCAGTGGGTACTTTGTAAGTGATCGAGATTGATTTGTTGGCCGTTAAAAAAAAAATATATAGACTTGCTATAAGTTTCTATAAGTAAAAAACTCTAATAACAGCATAATGGCCTCATAGTCCCTAGCAAAGTCCATGTAGCATCTTTGTTTTCGATGGTAATCACAGTTGGTACCCTGAAGTCCACATAACATTGTCACTTATCGTTAACACCAACAATTTGCTCTTGGGGACCTTAAAACATATTAACTCTTATCATCTCCAAAGTGTGCGTCTTGTGTTAGTGAAAGTGAGAGCCTTGTATTACTGGGTTAATAACTTTTACTCGGTGGCGATATACAAACAAAGGCGATAATTGACAAGGGTACATGTGTACAAAGGTGCAAATTTGTTATGATGCACTATAATCAACAAACAAACCAAGAGAGTTACTTAAATTACGCAGATTATAAAAACGTGACTAATGAATATAACTAATTACTTTTTAAACACAAATAGAAAATTGTTTTGAAAAGTTTAAACTACACTGAATTCGAAAGATAAAAAACTACTTTATCCAAATGAATATAAGAAGAGTTAAAAGCAACACTATAACTAAACTATTATTTCAACAGTAAAAAACGTGGCATTTGGTTATGATATGATACTCTTTATTAAGTCCTAGAATGAGACAACACAATGTTAACTAAAACAATCATTTTGCTAATGAATGTTACAACAAAAGATTGGATCGGTGGATTCGGTTGTAAATATATGTAGATATATGGATTCGGTTGTACGTTTTTTTTAATGAAGTTAACCTTTTAAAAATATAAAAATAAAAATAACATCTAACATTATGTTTATTGATAAATATAACTTAAATTGTCATGTTTGTAATATTTTTAGTGTAAATTTAAATAAAAAAATAACTAAAGTTGGCATATAATATGTTGTAAGGTTATGATCAAATACACAATAAAAGAAAAATAGGAAGTCGTAGGAAGGGTATCAAACGGACTCCGATTAAACTCATTCAAACGACATTGGAACCGTCTCATCGAACCATACGATGTTAATTTTTAGGTCTTCGTTTTTTGGGGTTTTAGTTTGTAGTTTTTAAAATATACGTTATATCATTGTGTCTTTTATTTAGTATTTTGTCTTTTTCTTATTTTCATCATTGTGCCATTTTTTCAATTCATTGTGTTATATTTTTCAGCATTTTGCTATATTTAGTGGCTAATTGTGTTATATTTCATGATCTATTCTATTGTGTTTTTTGTATCTTCTCACCTTCTCATTTTTGTTACATTGTGTAGTAGGGGTGAGCAATAAATGGTTCCGAACCGCAAAAATCGTGAAACCGACCCGGAACCGCTAGAACCGAACGAATTAATGTTATAGGTTCCGGTTCCGGTTCTCATATTTTGGCATAATCGGTTCCCCCGGTTCGGTTCTGGTTAGAACCGACGGGTCCAGTTAATAACCGTTAGAACCGTTTTGAATTAAATTAAATATTTAAATATTCTAATATTAGTTTGAAATAGAATGTGTTGTTTCCTTCTTTATAGTTCTTAACGCTTTTAAATTGTTTTACTTGGTAGGAATGTAGAGTGTTGCCTTATGTGATGGTCAGCAGTCAGCACAGCTTGTTCTGACCCGTTTAATCTGTATAAAAAGAATGATCTGATCCGAACAAAACATATTTTGATACGTAAACTGATATACTTTTAGTAACCATGTTTAACACAAACTGTTGATAATTTTTTTAAGAAAAATCATTGTTTTTGTTTATTTTTTTATTTAATTGTTAATGTTAATTTTAGGATTTTATTGACAACCGGTTCCGGTCTAGAACCGTTTCATGAGAACCGTTTCACCCGGTTCTGGAACCGAACCGTTTAGTAATTATCGGTTCCGGTTCCGGTTCTCATATTTTAGAATAAACGGTTCGCGGTTCGGTCCGGTTCGGTTCGGTTCGGTTCGGTCCGGTTCTGAACCGTTGCACAACCCTATTGTGTAGAATAACTTGACCTATATCTTGTATACCCGTTAAAAATGGTGTATAATTTGAATATTTACTAAATTAAACTTTTATATCGAGTTGATATAAATTTCTTACGGGATAATCGGATATTTTTGGTCGGAAAAAATGTAGTCCCATTTGAACCATTATTCTTTTACAAAATTCACTCACGTCACCTTTACATTCTTTACTTCCCAGTTCCCACTATCCCACTGTGTATATTGTTTTTATTGAAAACTAATCTCAACATCTTATTGGTTTCAAGTTGATGGGTTGATTTATAGGGTCAAGTTATCTCATTCAGTGTATAAAAAATGAGAATGATGGAAATGAACCAAAAAAACACAATAGATTACGAAATATAACACAATGAGCCACAAAACATAACACAATGCCGAAAAATATAACATAATGCTAAAGAAAAAAGACACAATGACTCTAAAAAATGACACATTGATGAAAATAAGAAAAAGATACAATGATATAACATAAATTCTAAAAATCCAAAAACATGAAAACATAAAAGTGACCTATATTTTTATTGGGTTCGATAAGACGATTCCAATGCCGCTTGAATGGGTTCAATTGAAATCCGTTTGATTTCCTTCATACGTTTTCGTACCCCTAGCTTTTGATACCTTCGGCTCCTTGGCACCGGAAGCCATCCGTTTCCTGTCCAGAGTCCAACATGTCATTCATAGCAGTATCTCGACTCCGAAAGGGCAGGGGTTCGTTTTTAGTAGGCTAGGGTTTGCTGTCCAGAAAGGGGTGTCGGCGCAGCTTGTTGCCCGCCTGCCCGCTATTTTAATGTAATTTTTCGCTATTAAATAAAATTGATATAAAAAAAATAATAATTTAAATCATTGTGTATTTTATCTTTAACCTTGATTTATAAACCTAAAAGTGACCTGTATTTTTATTCATGTAAGATATAACCACACTTGTAATCATATTACACTTAAAATCGTGATATATGAAAAAGACTTATGTAACTCATTTATTTTAAGTGAGAGTAAAATAAATAATTTATAATCGATTTGTCAACATGTTAGGCATATCATAAATGTATTATGAAAAATGGGCCAAAACAAGCTGCGCATATGGTACATTTCTATTATAATTTTTGAGCCGGTTGACATTTCATTGTGTTAATAAAACATGTTAACCTAAACATGACTTACTTTATAAAAAAACCTGAACATGACTTGTTTAATTAAACAAATTAAGCATGTCAACTCGAACACAATCTATTCATCATTAGACATACCTCAAAATCTGATTATCCCGTGCACACACCATCATTAAACATGTGGCAAACGTTTATTTTTTATATTAAAAAAAACAATCTCGTGGACTCCTACTTTTGTTTATATTAAAAGTAGGCTAGGGTTTGCCGTCCAGAAAAGGGTGGCGACGTAGCTTGTTGCCCGCCTACCCGCTATCTTAATGTAATTTTTCGCGACTTTAAATGAAATGAATTTATTCATAACCATTAAACAAAAAACATTATGAACCTTAAAAAAAACAAGTTATATATGAACTAATGATGATGACTTTATGTGCACACAAAACTAATAATACGCCAAGTTTTACTTTAAACATCGAAAATCCACTTCGCTACCACGTGATGCTCACGAAGCTAATAACACGCCAAGTTTTACTTTAAACATCGAAAACTCGCCTCACTACACACGCAATACGCATGTATTAAAGAAAAAATAAGTCAAAATTACAAAAAAAACAAGTGAAAATGTTATATCAATGTGTAAACACTTAACCCAATAGGCAATAATAATAATAATAAAAAACCATATTAGGTCTTTCCGTAATTATCACGGAATTCAATGGTTGTTAGAAAAAATGTTGATTTTTGTGGACAGAGAAATACAAGGAATAATGGGACATCTTCCCTTGACCAAAGCAAAAGCCCAAAATACGACACCGTTTTATATTTAATTCACCACCTATTAAAAAAATCCCGGTCTCGTAACCGGCAACAACCGGTCACTACATGGACCACTTATATTAAAATCACTGCACACCGGTTCCATGTTCTAACCTCTATCCAACCAAATTACGACAACGTTTTGGATATGGTTTATCACCCATTAAAAAAACCCGGTCTAGCAACTGGCAATAACCAGTCACTACATGGACCACTTATTTAAAACAACAGCAAACACGCCCAGCATACGACATCGTTTTGGATTTGGTTCTCAATAGTTCATCACCCATTAATAAAAACCCGGTTCAGTAACCGGCAATAACCGGTCACTTCATGGACCACTAGTTGAACAAATTACTGCAAAAACCGGTTCTAACCTCCATCCATTCAATGAATATCTTTATTTGCTCTCACAGAATCTCCATAATAATAATTTAGAGAGAGAAAATGTTTAGATGTTTGATGTCGATGTTTCATAAGCTTGTTTGGTGTTGAATTTCCTCATCTGATACAAGTTCTTCGGTTATTTATACTGAAATTGTGTTGATCTGTGTGTGTTTTCGTCGAATTCTAGGGTTTTAGTGAGAGAATCTGTTTAATTGTTGTTTCAGATGTTTTTAAAGCTGTGAGGTGTTGAATTTGTTCAGTTTATGCAAAGTTTAAAGGTGTTTTGTACTGAAATTGTGTTGATCTGTGTGATTTCAGTCATATTATAGCGTTTTAGTGAGAGAATCTGTTTAATTGTTTGAATTAGATGTTTCAGAAGCTCTGAGGTGTTGAATTTGTTCAGTTATTGCAAGTTTTAAGGCTTTGTTAAGAGATCTGTGTTGAGAGTCGATTATTGTGGTGAGATGACGTCATCAGATGTTATTAATAATAATAATAATAATAATAATAATAATAATAATATGAGAGGAGGAGACAGAGACAACACGTTTTCTCTGTCTGGTTTTAGTGGCCAAAACGACGTCGTAGCTACCGGTACCGGTGCCGGAACAGGTGACTTAATATTTTTGACGGTTAAATTAGGTTTCCGTTTAGATTACGAGTAATTATTAATAGTTTTGTTTCTATGTATATGTTTGGTTTAGCTGATGCTGACGTGGCTATTTATAAGGAGTTATGGCGAGCTTGTGCTGGTCCGCTTGTTACTGTGCCTCAGGAACATGAGCTTGTGTTTTACTTTCCTCAAGGACATATTGAACAGGTTTAGTTTTATTATTTCTTATTGCAAATTTGTCTAGATTTGTTTGAATTGAGTTTCGGTGTACGGTAATTGTCGGACGGTGTGATACCACTAGCGATTAATCAGGATTAGTAGAGATTAATCGGATTGGGATTTTATATGTAGTTTTTAGTTTTTTATATATACACACACATTTTTATATGTAATGTTTTTAAGTGGGCGTGTTTTAACCTTTCCTCGACTCATATCTTTAAGCAGATGAGATTAATCGCCATAATTTACAGGTTTTGGCCGGAATTTAGCCGGAACTGCTAGACGGCCACTGATTTTTGGCTGATTAGGACTGGATTTGACCACCGTTTACTACCTAGCGATTAATTGGCTGATTAGATGAAAATTACTTGATGAACCTCCGACTAGCGATTAATCGGAGGCTAGGCGCGATTTTTACAATTACGGGTGCTGGTGACGAGTTGTTCATAGTCTGTTTGTAAAATGGAGTTAGTGTGGATTAGGCTATTTGTTATGGTTTCACGCCCCGATGAGGGGGCGTGAAAAGGGGCATGAAGGGGGTGGGTGTGAGGGAGACCATGGCGCGAGAGAGGGAAAAAGGTGGTGGGCCATGGTTTTCAACGAATCAAAGTTTTTCTTTGTTTTTATTTTTTTAACTTATTTAAAAAGTATATTATTTTAATTGGTGGTGGGTAGGGAAAACTTCTAAAATGATAACACGCTAAAAGTGTAAAAAAGTGAGTGATTCTCGTACCTACGTGGCAGTGCTGTGGCACTTTATGAAAAATAACACAGTGTTATATTGTTTATAGGTTGAGGCCTCAACTGCTCAGGTGGCGGAACAACATATGCCGATGTATAACCTTCCATCGAAGATCCTCTGCCGTGTTATGAATGTACATTTGAGGGTAAAGTTGTTTAAGATTATTGAATTTGATGTTTGTGGTAGGCTACTCGTTGCCACTTTAGTAATATTTGTTATGGTGTTGTGTTTGTAGGCTGAGTTAGAGTCGGATGAGGTGTTCGCTCAAATAACTTTGATGCCTGAATCTAATGTGAGTTTTTAACTTTTTTTTGTAGTTATCGGTTAATCCATTTGTTATGTATTATGTCTGGTTGGTACTTGAATAATATATCATTTACAATGAAATTTTTGAACAGCAAGATGAAAACGCTGTTAAGAAGGAAACGCCACCACCTGCCCAGCCTAGGTTTCATGTGCACTCGTTTTGCAAGACTTTGACTGCTTCTGATACAAGTACTCATGGCGGTTTTTCTGTTTTGAGACGCCATGCCGATGAATGTCTTCCTCCATTGGTTAGTACCATGCCCTGTAAAGATTGATATTCTTCTGTTTTAATTCAGTTTTGTTCTGAATTTTAAATGCCTAATGATCATCTGGTGTTGTGACAGGACATGTCAAGGCAGCCTCCAACACAGGAGTTGGAAGCGAAGGATTTGCATGGAAATGAATGGCGTTTCAGGCACATATTTCGGGGTAAATGGCAGCTTCTTGTAGACTTCGATTTTGTATGTATAGATAAAGGTTTTTTTTTTTGGGACCAAGTTATTCATTTCATTCCATAAAAGCGAAAATTACATCAAAATAGCAGGCAGACAACAATAAAGGTTGAAACAAATAAAGGATGTATATAGTTTTTGTGGCCATTGCCAAAATTGTGGACCCAATGTGAAGTTGATCATGGAGGGCCTAATGTTATTATACATAAACTATTCAACTAATTAGGCCTTCTATTAGTTTTAGTTCTTGTAACTATTACTTTGTCAATATTAGGGCAACCACGAAGGCATTTGCTTCAAAGTGGATGGAGCGTCTTTGTTAGTTCTAAGAGGCTTGTTGCTGGTGACGCCTTTATATTCTTAAGGTAATAACAGATCATGCATGGATCATATGCGTTTTCCCTTTTCATTTATTTATATTTATCCACTTTCTAAATACCTGACTATTAACCGTGATATATAGAGGTGAAAATGGAGCCCTTCGTGTGGGAGTAAGGCGTGCAATGAGACAGCAGACAAATGTGCCATCATCTGTCATATCCAGTCATAGCATGCATCTTGGTGTCCTTGCCACAGCATGGCATGCCATCCAGACAGGAACAATATTTACAGTCTATTACAAGCCTAGGTATGTGATCAATTCAATGGTTCTTATTTCTTAATTAGAGGTGGCAAGATGGGCTTGTTGGTCCGGGCAGGCTGGGTAATGGTTGAAACTGTTTTTAGGGTGAAGCTGGTCACACTTTAGTACAAGCCAACATGTGTTGGATACTTGGATTCGGTTGACCCACAACCCTTTTTTATGTCTGTTTTATTGATTATTTTTTATGTGTTAAGTCCGAATAAAAATAGTTATTGCAATAATAAGCTAAAATCTTTGAGTAACATGTTTGAAGTACTATTCATTATGATTAGACTTTGTTGAGATTCAATCCATTTGACGTGGCCCCTTTGTTGCTTAATTTTATAACTGACCCGTTTGAGATAAAGCAGAAACCAAATCTACCCATTCATAAGTAAATGGGTAAAAGTTGTCGGATCTAATCTTAATGACTTAATGCAACATCGAAAAGATTGATTGTACAAAGTTGGGCTTGTGCTAACTAATGTTCTTGTCGAACCCTCAATGGGAGCATGATGTTATATTCTCTCAAAGTTCTTTTTTGCTTCCTAAAAAACAGTTATCCGTAAATTTAGCTAATCGTTTGGGGGCTTGATGTTTTCTTTTTAAGTTCATTAAATTATGCATGCAACTATTATGTTCATCTCGTTATTGTACCAATATTTACACCATTTTTTTAATTAAATGTAAATTGCTTTAGAACAAGCCCTGCAGAGTTCATTATTCCGTATGATCGGTACATGGAGTCTATCAAGAACAACTACTCCATAGGCATGAGATTCAAAATGAGGTTTGAAGGTGAAGAAGCTCCCGAACAAAGGTATAAATAGCTATTGTAACTTTCTCTTATCTTTCCTGAAATCGTTTTCTTCGCCCAAACTGTGACATGATAATTTGTTGAATCATCTAGATTTACTGGAACCGTTGTTGGGATTGAAGAGTCTGATCCAAAGAGGTGGCCCGATTCTAAGTGGGGATGCTTGAAGGTATTATTAAATCATGATTTTCATCTAGTGTGGTATGTCATGCAATCATACTTTTCATATTATTTTTCTTTTAATAGGTAAGATGGGATGAAACAACATCAATTCCTCGTCCAGAGAGAGTGTCACCATGGCAAATAGAGCCCGCCCTCAGCCCTTCTGCTGTAAATCCACTCCCAGTACATAAACAAAAACGACCTCGACCAAGCATGTTGCCTTCATCTCCTGATGCCTCTGTTCTTACAAGAGAAGGTATCTACTTTGGCCCATTTACTTACGAAAGGGTGGACTCAGGTTATTCTTATTCTCTTAACAGGTTGACGTAAAATAATAAGCAACAACGGAATATAAAACGGGTCAATAGGTAGAAAGTTGCTCAAAATGTACTTCGTTGTACTCAAGTGTTGGATTATTACTGAAATATTATAGAACCTGTTTCAAACCGTTATCCAACCTGTCCGAAACACCCCTTTCGTCACATGTAGTAATGATGGATCTATTAGAAATGGATATTTATTTCTTAATAAGGTAATTTATTTTTAGGTTCATCAAGGACGGTTGCGGCAGACCCTTCACCACCAAGTGCATTTTCAAGGGTCTTGCAAGGACAAGAATCATCAACATCAAGAGTCCTTTTTGCAGAGAGTAATGAATCAGATACATGTGGTAGGTCCATTCAATGGCCGTCTTCATTAATGATAGATGAAAATGACAAAAGCGACCATGTATCCGTCTCCCAACGTTACTCCGGAATGGATAAAGTTTCCTTCGGAAGGCCTACCGAATCTTACTTCACAGACCTATTATCGGGCTTTGGATCCTCTTCTGGTCAAAGTCAAACTGAACAAAAGTTCAACCTACAGTCAAACCTGTGGTCGACCCCGCCCTCCAATCTCTCTCTCAACTTAATGGGCTCCACCATGAAAGGTGCTTTAGGCGAGTACACTGTTCATAGCAATCCCAGGGGTAATGAGCAGCCACTTGGAAAGTGGCTAATGCCGCCACCACATACTTCATATCTACAAATTGCAAAATCGCCACTGGCTCAGCAAGGTGAGGTTAAGAAACCAGAAGATGGAAACTGTAAAATATTTGGTGTACCCTTCGGTAATAAGGTTGCTTCGGAGGCACATCAAGCGTCAAAATTACAACAATACCCCTCGTTTGAATCTGCGCAGATATCTGAACAGTCCCCAGGTCTAAAAGTTAATGGTAATCTACCATCTGTTAAAGAGATGGATAAGCAAAACCAAAATTCCCAGTCACAACCAAAAGTCCACCATGGAGTTTCGCCTAGAAGTTGTACAAAGGTATTGGTTCGTTGTATTATATGCTGCTGAGGTGGCAACTTAGATTGATTTTGTAAAATGGATAAAAAAGTTTGTGGGCGAACACAACCCGACCTAACACATTTTGACATGTTCCAACCTGGACCTGTTTTGACCCGATAATCAACCTAGCCATATTGCTACCTAATAACATGCTTCTGTAGCTCTGCTTGGAACTCTGGCTTACATTTCTATTTTCTTTTCAGGTTCATAAGCAGGGGATCGCCCTTGGTAGATCTCTGGATCTTACTAAATTCAACAACTATGAGGAGTTGATTGCTGAATTAGACGAGCTATTTGATTTCAACGGAGAACTAAAGACTTGCAACAAGACTTGGCTGGTTGTATACACAGACGACGAGGGTGACATGATGCTTGTTGGAGATGATCCATGGCAGTAAGAATTTCTCTGACGAAATATTGATTTTATAATCTAGTTTACATCTGCAATCTCAACCCATACCATATCTCTTAACACATAAATAAGTTCCGAAAAGAAATTCAAAATAGGATATTATTAAAAATAATATAAGTTTTGTAATCATATTTGACATTATAATTGTTTAAAAAAAATTAAAAACATTTGGACAACAGTTGTTTCGGGTCAACCGGACGTGTTTCAACTCATTAATCAACATCGCTCTACCTGCTCGTATCCTACCTTCCATCCAACGTTTTTATCAAATCTCACTCGTGTCTTTTCCATGTATTACTATCTTGTTTATCAGGGAATTTTGTGGCATGGTGCGTAAGATTATTATATATACAAGAGAGGAGGTTCAGAGAATGAATCTTGGGACTTTAAATTCAAGGGGCGAGGACGATTCTTCAGTTGCAGAAGGCGTAGATGGCAGGGACGCTAGGGTTGTTCCATCATCTTCTAATGTTGAACATGCATAGGATTTTAATAACTATATCTAGGTAACTAACCCAATCCTTTTCCTGTTAGTAGGTAATAGGTAATGTGTGCATATGATGATATCTTGCATGTATTTTATGTTATTCCTTTTAAATTTTCTAAATATTCAAGGGTTTTGAAGAGCAAAAAAAGACTATTACGTATTACCGAACATATTTTTAAACCAAATTCGGTTTAGTGGAGAATTAACACGAAAAGTATGATTTTCGCAGGTATATGTTTGTAGGGGGGGAGGTATGGTTGGTATACATAGGTTATGGCAGTTAAGCAGAGTTTAAATAATTATTTGAAATCGCGTCAAGATGCATCCGAGTTCCTGATGAGCAAAATCTTCTGTCAGCGGAGGCAAGTCTTTGATGATATGATATTTTGAGTTTTGGACGTTATATTGGTTCAGCACTACTACTCCTTAACATTAATATTGTTGGTATATCTATTATATATAAGTATGATTGTATATAGGTGATATTGGGAGCTTGCTATTATGTACAAAGGTGTTTTGCTAGGTAACTTTTTGAATGTAATGAGAAAGTTATTGACTCTTAATGAATACTTAAGCTTAGCTTTGTAGCCTAAACTATTGTGTGTGTGTTTTTCTTATCTTTATGTACATGAATTCTAGTGCTGTTAAAGATTTGGTTTAACCGGTTTTGACGGAAATTCAAGGCAAAACAGCTAGATGTAGTCAAGAGTTTTATAACTAAGTAACTAAATGAAACGAAGCGTTTATTTAATTATCCTATATATTAATTTTTGAAAGCTCGTGAATAGTGCCTTCTGCCGGGTGGCAACATGTTATTGTTTTTTTTTTTTTTTTTAATTTGCTTTTTATGGTTTTTAAGCTATTTAGTTTTGTTGTTCTGTTTTATTATAGCAATTATCCTATATATTAATTTTTGAAAGCTTGTGAATAGTGCCTTCTGCCGGGTGGCAACATGTTATTGTTTTTTTTTTTTTTTAATTTGCTTTTTATGGTTTTTAAGCTATTTAGTTTTGTTGTTCCGTTTTATTATAGCAAAATTGTCCTCAGCTCGTTTAATTTGATTTCATAACCACCAAATCTACACGACGTCATTGTATCCTGTTGATTCGAGGGATCAAAGGGATCTGCTCTATTCTGAAAAAAGCTGTTTTTAGGTGCTCAATTGCATCTCCAAGAATGGATGCCCTATCCATCTGTTTAAACATTAACTTAGCATGAAGGAATATCATAAGTAAAACTAACAAATAACATAAAACTTGGCTACTACTCTACAAATCAAAGAAACAACCATACGAAAGTATCAATAATGATACCAGTAAGCTACTTCTAACATAGCTTGACATGAAGCAGCATAAAGTGATGATTAACCTTCTCTGACGATTGTTAAACGATTATAACTTAGTTAAAAAAAATACATAATAAAATGAGATATTTTCTCTTTAATTAGGATATGGTATTGCTATAGTTTCTTTTTCTTCTATGTTTTTTCTACAAAATTAACATGTAATGACATTACCGGTGTCTGAGTTCGCAGTCCACCACACGGATAGACACCCCACTAGTCTAACCATATATAAATTATATATTCATATCTATATCTATATCTATAATAAACCAAAGCATTTTTAATGACATGTCATAATATTATGCAATCTCTCTTTTGAGAGATGCCACATAGGATGTGATGTGGCAACTCTAGACCAATTAAAAAAAAGGAACAAATATGGTTTAAATATGATTTAACATAATCTATTAAATACCTAATCTAGTAAATGCAAATATTAAAATTTTATTATTTTCTCTCTCATGTTTCCTCTCATAACTTTTAAATGTTAATATCTTTTATATACGAGATTTTTTAAAGAAAAAAAACTACACCAAATTAACGAACGTTTTATTATCTTTCTAACGAGTACCATAGTGCTATATAAAAAACGGAAAAAAAACCCGACTATTTTTTTGTAACCCGACAGGTATTGTGTCAGGTTTGTAATTAGTTTAAAAAAAATTGTGAGTTTGGGTCAGGCCTGGGATTAGGTGATACCCGACCCAATTACCCTTTTTTTATATTAGAATATGATAACTTATGGCAGAGATTTGTTTATAATAATAATAATAATAATAATAATAATAATAATAATAATAATAATAATATTCATTAATCATATATTGGCAGATGTAATTTTTATAGTTTAGATACTTCTAATTTTATTCATTTACTTAGATTTTTCAACCCGGGACGCTCCCGGGGTATAAACTAGTTAGTTATATTCATAACACTTTCCTTAAAGAGACATCTTAGGCTTTAGAGGGTTCCTATGCTGCTGGATGGATCTGTAAATAGAAGCAAACACCGTTAGCCTTAACGCATGAGGGGCTCCGGCGTGACAACAAGTAGCTATTCATTTGGAGTTGGGAAAATATGAAGGTAAGAGTATAAGAGTGAAAGGAATGAGTGTAAGTGAGTGTGTACGATGACAACTCTAAGGACCTTCTTATATAGGCAGTGAACTCCTGCCCAAGAGCTCCCGTAGGGCAGCCATTCTACTATACCTGGTAAGTATTGACCCTTCTTCTTTATCCATGCAGAGAAGTCTTGCCATTTTGGTATAAGTTCAGCCTTTTGCTACTTTTAAGATCTGAATGGAGCTGTTTGATGTGAATAACCTTGACCATAGCAAAAGTTGAGATACCTTTTTGGATTTTCCATAAAGTTACTGTTCACCTTTCAGTCCTGAGCTACTGTAAGGCAGCTTATGGCATCTTACGCGGCCCTGTGTGAGTTGCTCAGCTTCACTAAGTCACGCACTCCTCATGCTTTACACTGCTTTAGTACTTAACGAAGGACTAAACGTGGGGGTTTTAGGACCCACGTCATCACCCCCCTCCCCCAATAGTTATAAGCATTTGTAAAGAAGTTATAAGTGTTTGTGACTTATGATGCTTCTGGTTCTTAGACGACAACGAGGAGCTTTTAAGCTTTGAGGTCTAAGAACTACTATCCAGGGCTTCTCTAAAGAAGTTGAGGGTTTTTTTTTTTTTTTTTTTTTTTTTTTTTTTTTTTTTTTTTTTTTTTTTTTGTAACCCTTAGCTATTTTTTTTATTAATATGGCAACCTAGTGCAGTCCAAGGAGGACTTTTCCTATTTTTCATAAGCCATCATTGCTTCTCGGGAGCAGCAGCCTGTCCCATCATCTGCCGCAGGTTAGGTTGTGACTTGATGGGTCTATAGGCTGACGTCAGCCATAATGAGGGACAACCGTGTGGCAGTTACCCTCTAGAAAACCACCCCTTACATTGATTTTGATTTTTTTCTCTCTTATAAAAGGGCAGTTATCTCCTCTCACTTTTGCACTTCTCCCATTTTTAGATGAAATCTCTCTCCCATACGTCTCCCTCTTTGTCGGCGCTGCATTTCTTTTCTTCTTTATAATCGGTAAGTTGCCCTCTCTGTTTTTTTCATTTCGAGTCTTGTTATGGGTTCCAAGAGTGATCTTCTCTCTCAATTATCCTGTCTTTCTAAGTCGAAGGCTGAACGATTTTGCATTGATTTTGGCATTCCTCTGTCTTTTGAACATGTTCCAAAAGGCAAGACCCCAGTGAACACCGTTCCTCCTGGTAAGATAGCTGTGTACACTTGACAGTTTGATCAGGCGAATCTTCGATACCATTTTTCTAAGTTTTTTTCTTAATGTTCTTGAGTACCATCAGTTGTCTCTTTGGCCAGTTGTCCCCTCCGGGTGTAGCCTGGATCATACATTTCGAGATTGTTTGTCGATGTCTCAGTCATGAGCCTTCCTTAGCCATGTATTGTTGCTTCTTTCGGTTAGCGAAAAATGGGAATTGGTTCCCTATTGAGAAAACCCAATGTGAGCCTGCTTTAATTTCTGCTACCATAGGTCTGGTGTCAACTTGGAAAGATAAGTTCTTCTTTGTGAATGACAACTTTCTTCCCTTCAAGGCTCCATGGAGGGCTTCTGATGCTCCCTTAAATGAGAAGGAGCCTGATCCAAAGACTCTTGATCACACTTTATTGAAAAAACTTACGGCTTTTTCTACTTGTCTTCGTACCTTCCCTGAAGAGTTTTTGGTCATTATGGGTCTTAGCACCAGATGGGATAATGCCAACACTGAGCCTGTGATTAATGTTGGCGGGGAGGGTACGTGTCACTATAATTTTTATTTCTTTTTCTTTTGTTGGGCAAGCTTTACTGATTATTTGTTCCTCTTTCTTGCAGATATGAGTACCTTGGATTTTCTTTCTCTTAATGATTTTTCTGAGGTCAACTTTGAGGCTCGTGTTGTTGACGAAGGAAAAGAGAATGTTGTGATTAGGGCCGAGCATGTCAGGTTCCAGGGAGAGTACACTAGTGTGGTGACGTCAACTATGACTGCTGCTGAACCTTTAGGAAAGAAGACAACAACTGTTCGTCGATCTAGTAAACGGTTGAAGACTACTTCCTCATCAGCGTCAAGGAAACCATATTCTGTTACCCTGGTCCTGGAAGATGAGGATGAGAGCTCGTCACTGATAGCTTCTGCAATGGGCTACACTCTTGCTCCGGGGAAGGGTAAACTTACACTTTCTTCCCCAAAGAAGGATGATAACGTTTTTAAGAAAGCCAATGATGTGGATGTTACCGCTGCAAGGAAGGAGGGTCAGAAGTTGTTAGCTTTGAAAGGTGAAGGAGGTGAAAGCTCTACGGCCATTATGGATGCTACAAGCGGTCCTTCTGTACAACAAGGACATGGTAGTAGGTCTGATCAGGATATTTTCGTTCTCAAGTGGAACATAAACAATATTGATACCCAAAAGAAGGCAACCGTTTGTCAAGAGTTGATAAACCATTGCATTCCTAAAGCAGAAAAGAAGGCATATGAAGAGTGGTTTGTCAAGAGTTAACCATTGCTTTCCTGTCAATGATTGCTATAAACTCACTTCCCCCATACTTTAAAAACATCCCTAACTTTTTTCATACATCAGTATTTTTTGGAAAAAAAAAAACACCATATTAACGAGAATTTCATTCTCTTTAATTTCAGTAGGCTACTGCTATAGTTTTCTTAGTTTAAAAATTTTGTCACAAGATACATGATTACGTGATTACACATTCAATAGAAATCATGTAATAGGTTACACATTCAACAGAAATCACGTAATAGGTATTCAAAATCACGTAATCATGTAACACTACATAATCAACTAGTGTTACGTAAATAGTATTGATATATAATCACGTAATGGGTATTCAAAATCACGTAATCATATATATAATACATAGTCAACTAGTGTTATGTAATCAAGTAACATTACAAAATCACATAACATTATACTTTTTTCAAGAATAGAATGTATATTACGTAATTGCGTACTAATATACAATCACGTAATCATATAAATAATGTATAGTCAACTAGTGTTACATAATCACGTAACATTATAAAATCACATAACTTTATACTTGTTTTAAGAATAGAATGTATATTACGTAATTACGTACTGATATATATACTCCCATAGCATTATACAAAAAATCACGTAATATTATACCAAAACACATAATCACTCAAACTATAGAGAATTAAATGCTGGTTAATATGTTGTAATTTAAAAAAGATAAAATTTCTCGAATGGTCCCTGTGGTTTGCACTTTTTTCACATATAGTCCCTAAGTTTTCAAAATTACAGCCATAGTCCTGAAACAATGAATTTTTTTAACTCGGATAGTCCCTGGAGCTAACTAAGGTTAAAAAATCCAGTTAAGTGGGTGTAAAATTACAAAATTACCCTTACTTTAATAAAAAAATATATTAATTAATGTGGGTCCCACAGTTCATCTTCTTCACTTCATCTTTTTCACCTCATCACCTCCACAAACCACCACCATCCATCTCCACCCTCCATCATCACCACCCTTCATCTTCCCCACCAACCAAACCCTAGATATAAAACTCCTCCTTCTTCATTTCTTGCAGCCACAACACTCCAAATGAAACCCTAACCCGTCACACACTCTCTCTTCCCCACTTCATCTTCTTCCCCACCATATCACCACCCACCACCGCCACCAACCACCACCCTCTCTTTGTTGACCGTGCCTTAAACGACTCCCTCTGACCCGTTTCCAATAACCACCTCATCAATCCTATTCACTAACAACTTATACTCATCACCCGACAACGCTTTCGTCTCACAAACAAACACCTCACTTTCATTAACAAACATTTTAAACTTGTAAGGCGAGTTTTTGATCCGATCACCCATCAAAATGTCACCAAGATTCTCAGCACTATCCTTTACATCTTCAGGGGGCTTACAGAAGGGTAAACTATAATAATTGTAAGGGATTTCTGTATCTATTAAAGTCAAAGAGTTGACTTTTACATTCAATGGATCACACCTACTGTATATCTTTGTGGGTAACTACTAGGAAGATAATAACCATGACCCAGATGAGAAAATAAGCAGATTAATAATGCCCATATCTTGAATCCATAGTTATCGATAGCGAATAGCGGTAAATAGCGAAAGGCTACCGATATGCTACGTAGTGATAGCGATGAAATAGCGCCCGCTATTTTGTAAATAGCGATAAGGTAGTATAAATTTTAAGAAATAAAAAATATAGCTATTTATAATTTATTCATATATTATAAGGTTTATTTCTTACTTCTTATGTACAAATGTACAAGTTTAATGACAAAATGTAAACTAGTGAAGATAGAAGGGGTTAAAGGTTAAAATACACAAACTAATTTTACACTTTTTAGATTAAAATTTGTAAGTTTAGAGTATAATGTAAACTTTTAAAAGATGGAGGGGTTAAATGGTAAAATTTTAAACATATTTAAAACCCTAAAAGACAAACAAACATTATCAGCCGCCTCACCATCGTTTTTCTTCTTGGTTCAGTCTCTTCTTCTTCCTGATTTTAGTAAACCCTAATTTTATTTGCGCCTCCATCATCTTCTCCACCTCCTGAAACTCCTTCCATGCCACAATGGACTCCAATCAGTGCTGCTAGCTACGTCTCCTTCTCTATTCTACTATAATTTTTCTTCTCAGGTCGCTATTTAGTCGATATCTGGTCGTTATACACCCTGTAGCGCCCATCTACCGATTCGCTACGCTAAACGCGATAGCGGGCGCTACAATCGCTATTGACAACTATGCTTGAATCTATAAAAAGTTTCCATCTTGGGTGATCTTTATTTCTAATCTTATTAACCCTAATTGGGAAAGATTGTATTATCTTTTTGTGCAGATTTGTAAAGAGTTTTGATGCAATTGGTAATGGGTATGTGATTAGTAAGGTTAATTATGTATTAAGAGATGATTTAATTGTGATTTTGGGATGTAAATTATGATACTTGTAAAGAGATTGGACTGACCTTGTGGTGGTGGGTGGTGGTTATTAATTGTGGTGGTGGGTGGTGGGTAGTGGTGGTGATAGGGTGGGGAAGATGAAGTTGGTGGGCCCTACTAAAATAGGTGGAGAAAAATAATTAGCTAAGGGGTTAAGTGGGCCCTCTTTATATTTTATTAATTAATTGATTTTTTTATTTTTATTGGGGTAAGGGTAGTTTTGTAATTTCACACCCACTTAACTGGATTATTTAACCTCTGTTAGCCTCAGGGACTATCCGAGTTAAAAAATTTCACTGTTTCAGGACTGTTGCTGTAATTTTGAAAACTTAGGGACTATAGGTGAAAAAAGTGCAAACCACAGGGACCATTCGAACAATTTTCTCTTTAAAAAAAATATTATCAATATTTTAAATGAGGTTCTTATTTTATTCTTTCCCACCAAAATTAAAAACCATAAATCAGTAAGTGAGATTCTCCTATGCACGATTATTTGTCTACTATTTGAACCATCCCCTTATTCAATATTCGCATTTTTTTTTTAATTTACTACATTTATTATTTATACTCTTTTGTTCCCCTATCCTCGTTGGACATCTTCACATTAAAAAAAAAATGTTCTGCAACCCAAACACCACCAATATACACCACGCCATTCTATCTCGGGGATTCGAGTGCCATTGAACTGATTCGGTCAGTGTGCACATTTTCATTGCATTGCTGCAAAAACCAAAATAAATAAATAACATACAATCAAGCAATAAAATTGAGGAAAGAGATAACGTACAAAGTTTCTTAACATACAAAGTGTAAGAAACATTCTCAGCCATTAGATTTAGACGGTGACAAGATGGTAATTAACAATCCTAATTATATTTGGGTTAATCTAACCAAGGGTAAATTGGGAAAAACACGTTTAAATTTATGTGAAATCATAACAACAGACATAATCGATGCAAAAATTTTCAACGATTGAACCTGATTTTTCATCGTTTTCAACTCGATTAAACGTTCCGAATGATTAAACAATTTGATTACAAACAAAATCTAAACGTATTTGCAAAAGTAGAAAAAAAAACAAAGTATGATAATTCAATTGATAAAATTAGTCGAATCATATTCAAAAATCACTATCAACACATGTATTATTCACAGAAACGAACGATGTTAATAATAGAAGAAGAAATAAAAAAAATGGCTTTAAAAAAAGTTTCAGACGATGAAGATCAGAAACTGTTAAACAAGAAATCATAAAACGCACTTGGTTTTTTTATAAAACGCATTTGGTTTTTTAAACACTATTTAAACTGGTTTCTACAAAACGCACCTGGTTTTTTTTATAAAACGCACTTGGTTTTTTGTAAAACGCACCTGGTTTTTTTTATAAAACGCACTTGGTTTTTGTAAAACGCACTTGGTTTTTGTAAAACGCACTTGTTTTTTTATAAAACGCATTTAGTATAATTAAAACTCACATTTTCCTCACTTTTTCCCTTATTCAAACCTCTTACGAGCAGCTTTCCTCTTCCTGTCATTATCAGTGCTTTGCAAACCAAAGGAGATGTGTCTAGTTTGGAGGATGCACTGGTGTGAAGTCGGTTTTGACACGAATGAAGTTGACCGGTACAGTACTCACTTTATATAGCCGAAACTCGTCGTAAGTGGTAATGAAACAGGAAGGTGAGAATCGTGGGTGGTCGTTGTGTCGGGGCAGAACAGGTCAGAGAAGGTGATGACCGAAACTGTGTCGGCGGGGAGAACTCAACCGGAGAAGGTGACCGGAAGTGAATGAATGGTCGGAGAAACGTCGTCTACGATTTGGATCTGTGTTAGGGCGTTTGAGGGCTTTGGATCTGGTGGTGGTGTTGTAGGGGTCTAGGTTACTGATTTGCCCCTGGTTCAACTACAATTGAGTTTAAATATGGTTTAATTAGGTTAATCATGGTTTGGTTAGGTTGACAAGTGGCAATTTCTCATGGCTTCTTACACTTTGTACATTAAAGATACTTTGTATCCTATACTTTCTCTAAAATTGATATTACTAAATAAAATCACTATCCAGACATTTAGTTTGTAATAAATATGTTATACGCTAAATTTATGTTTTAATGTCACATAAAATGTACCTGAGCTCAGTAAACATCGCGTGCAAAGCCAATAAAACAGCTAATAGCTGCCTGTTGTATGTCAAAACCAATTATTACCAAAAGTCCTCGAGTTCGGATGCAAAAAGACCCAGTTCAACTGTAAAACATGAGTATTTTCGTTTTCACCACCCCCTTGTGTCGTTGCCTCATCTCAGTCTACATTTACTACACAAAAAAATTGTCACTAAACATACATTATATTTGTTTACAAACATAGCTAAATGATAGGAATTAGGATGTTAGAATGCTTACTATATATTATGAAGAACAGACAAAGTTATAAAGTTATAAATCAACCTGAAGATATTTAAAACCATCTGATATATCTTTAGCAAAACATATTTCTACTTCCATTTACTAAATATTTGCAGATCTATTAAACACTAAACACGCATTTTGTATAACCCTTGTAATTATAAAATCTTATAATCATCATCATATACAGGTATCCCCGCCACCAGTTTTGATCATTATTGGGGTCATTCAGAGCCGATTCATCGAGAACAATCAAGTATCCTCCATCACCTTCGTTTGAATTCCCCCTCTTCTGAAACAGAGTTGGATGCGCTACGCCGCTACACTAGAAGGAAATGTATCATTAACTCCGCAAACTCGACGATCCGAACTCAATTTCAATTTGGGCTGATGAAAGCTGGATATCAAAAGGTCAAAATGGGTACTCCGATGAGGAATTGTTGTAAACTCAACTGAAAACAATTTCTCAATCTTTCCCTACAACCTCGGCGTTTCCATCGCCGTTGTTACTGTTTGAGGTATCCCCACCGCCAAGTTTAGCTCCAATGAGGTCATCTGATTCAGAGCAGATTCAACAAAACTAATGCTACCAACTTCATCAAGAATAATCAAATCTCCTCCATTGCTGCTGTATGAATCTTGCCTTTTCTGAAACAAGGTTGAAAGGAAATTATCTAAAGGTCCAAGAGTCTGTAAACCCGACAACCCAAACGCATTTTCAATCTGGGTGGTTAAAAACTGAGGATCCATGGGAGTTTTTGACCTACATGCACAGAAACAGGTGCCTATATCTGAACTGTGGTCATGCTTAAGGTGTTGATTGTTGTCGATCAAAGGTGGTGTAGGAGTAAAGAGGAGGTTTGTTTCAAGGTGATTATGTACTGCAAGGACCAATTTTTGTTTCTTCAAATTCAAATGTTGAATTGAGATTGTTGATTGCAAAAATGGAGAAAAGAAGGTTTAGAGTTTTCTTTTTTAAGCAAGAAAACTCATGTTTCTTCCGGTTACGTTTTCCTCTTAAAAGGGTTGGCATTGAATATTATTTATAGCGCAAAACTATACGTTTCACCGAAGATATCATGTTTTACAACATTAAAGTTTGTGTTTTCCTCCCTTAAAGTTTGTGTTTCCGCCGTTAAAGTTAGTGTTTCATCCGTTAACGTTCGCGCTTTCCTCCATTAAAGCTGACGTTTTCCACCATTGAATTCACGTTTTCCCCCAATGAACTTCGCGTTTTCCTACATTAAGTTCATGTTTTATTCTCAACCTACAAACTTTAAGGGTCCAACTCGCGTTTTCCTAAAGAAACACTTTGTAACATTAGGTGATCTAGGGATGGCAACAATCCTGACCCGACAGGGAGACCGAAACCTGAAAAATGCAACAAATGTTCCAAGGCAAAACAGAGTTGTGTGTTGCATAGACACAATGCGCCAAAAAAGTGCATGCCCGAAACAAAAATGCGCAATAGTAAAAAAAATATAAAATATAAATATAATCAACATAGAATGATAATAATTTAATACTATTCAACATTTTGTTGCTACAAAGACCTAAACATTCGAAGAAGAAACTAATGCAAGGCAAGCTGAACTGCTAAAGTATGGAGCACCCGAATTAAAAGAATGTAGAATTGTAGATTGTAAGATTTGAAATTGGATTTTGATAAACGGCACATGATTAGATGTGTGATCCAATTCAGAAATGTAGAGTGTAGCATAATGAAGGGAAGATGATGGTGGCTAGACGCTAGACAAATTGAAGGGAACATGATGATGGCTAGACGCATGAGTCATCTAGGAATGTAGTTTGGGTCATGGAAGCAGTAATCAGTAATTAATACAAGCATACCTACTGATTGGCTCGTGATGGTAGTTAGAGAAGTCAGTTGGTCAAGTAGTTACTAGCCAACAAGTGTAGTTTTTAGCTATCCATAGAAGATCATTCAAAAGTCAGAATTGATAATAAACGACTTATTCCATTTGCCACGCTTCTCTCAAGCAGTGTTGGAAAAATTGGAAACAAATTGCCGACTAGTCGGTAGTCGGCTGCCCACTTATTAATTTTTAGCTAGTCAGGGCATTAGTCGATAGTCGGTCCAAGTCAGTTCTAGGCAGCTAAATCGTCCATAGTCTGCCCAATTCGGCCCTAACTGATTCTAGGTGGCCCAGTATGTTTAAGCTAATATCGGCCCAAAAAAAGGTTTTAACCCAATCCCATCAAATCGTCCATCATCTGCCCAATTCAGCCCTAACATATAAAATCCCAATCCAATTAATCGCTAGTCGGCACCCCACCGTCTGACTAGCGCCTAGCAAGTTCTACAATGCTGACTGTGTGAATATGTAGATTAGCAAACCTCAAGATCCATCCTCCATTCCTGGTTCTCCAAGTTGCTTAATTATTCTATTCTGCAGATTCAGTCTATGAGGAATTTTTGACAAGCATCAACTTATGCAAAAATGTGACTCATCTACTTAACCATTTTATAGCTAATTATCCATTTAACTTCTGAATAATGACATCATTAAGCGGTTTAGGGTGAGAAATTTCATACCATATCCCAGACACGTAGATTTGCTGACATCATGGTTGCTTTATAACATTGACACCATAGATCAATGCAACCCCAATATGCAATCTTCACGCCCATTTGAAGCATTGACTAATGTGGAAAATAGCTTTGTACGCCCCTACAATCGGTTGCACAATATTGCGAAAACCAAACTTAGTGATATAATCACAACCATACATCTGACTAATGGAACTAAAAAATCTGAATATAGAAAAAAAAACGATACATAAAACAGAAAGGTTTTAGTTGTACAGCCAAGCCAACTAAAAATATGCACTTACATTGTGAGTGCAACGTACAATATTTACAAAAGTGTCACCTACAGGCATCCACCTAAGCGATTGACTTTCCATTCTTCAATCCAAATTCATGGAAGACCTCGCTCGGACATACTTGGAAGTCAAGATATGCCCAACACACCCTGATAAATAAAATTGATATAATGTCATACATGATACATGTACTTCTAAAATTTCAAAAGTTTCATATATGCCCTTCTAAATTTCATACCAGCATAATTACAATTTCAAAACAGTACAAAAACGCTACTTTATAACTTCATATTAGATAAAATAAAACCAGTTAATAATAACAGTCGGTTTCACTAAAAAACGAATAAGAATACAGTATTACAAGTGTGAACAATCTCAGCGCATAATTTTCTCTTAGTTTATTTAGTGAAACAAGATGTATATGTAACTGATTTTATTTGATGATATCAAATGGGTAAGCATTATATTTCTATTGTTTAAAATAGGTAAAGATGGTACCAACAGGCCTTTGGCCTAGCAGAGATGAGGTGGCTCACCAATCAAAAGCATGTCGGTTTGTGAAAAAAGTGAACTATTAGAAGAATGTATGTAAAAAACTATTGTGTACATATGATGAAAGTTTTTTGCCAGACTAGTGCATACCTTGGTCGAAAAACTTGAATCAGCTGCTATTTGTGCTTACCAACCTATAAGTCACCACGATATCCAGTTTCTTAAAAACCATCATATTCTTGGCTCAGAAATATTTCAAGATACTTTTTTGGAGCAGCAGGATGAATTTTATAAATTCGAGCAATAAAGCTTCTTTCACTAGTTGCGATAATACTAGCAAGTGAATATTCTTTTTCACACAAACCAGTTTCCATAAGCCATTTATGAAATCTATATCGCGGCCTTATTCTTTTCTCCAAATCAAAGCACAAATAAGCCGGGAAAACATCAAGATGATCCAACGAGAACTCGATTTCTTTGCAAAGAAACTCTACTTTCTTTTCAAGAGTTTTGGTATGTTGATTTAAAATTTTTGGTGATAAACTAATTATTTTACAAAGCTTTGAAAATTCAATTCCGTTATGAATTAAGCAATAGAAACGTCTACTTAACCGACTACTCGTCCCGTGCATGTGATTCAATACTTTTATAGTCAACCCGTTTTCTCCGAACCCAATACTGTGCAAGAACTGTAATTTACTTAAAGTGTGAGCAGCCACTCTAGACGATTGAATTCTCACCAAACTTTCAGCAAAGTCTTTATCATAATCTTCATCGGAGTTGATAACTGTGTAACTTTTTAATAGATGAAGACCCCCGTCTTTTAGATTATTAAAGAACCATCGGTTAACACTTAATGCTCTCATCACATGTGGCAGATTAGCTAAGCGGTTTTTACCAAAAACATAAGGATACTTCTCAGTAATAATATCAAGCCGTTGGTCATCCATCCCAAAGTGTCTTAGAAGTCCCGCGACACAAAATACCTGAGTCCTTAAGTCCATATCAAATATTTTGGATCCTGAAAGAAGTAACGACATGATCTCGTCGGCAGTAACATCAAATTTACAAAAATACTCTATTTTTTCAGATAAAACTTCTTCTGAATATACTAACAAAATAGTTTTACTTCTACCAATCATCTCCGCTATACCGTCTTTGTTGCAGCCCAAATTATAAAACAGCCTAATCTTTCTGCAAAGATCAATCCACGTATCCACGTCGCCATCCACATCATTAACCAAATTAAAATCTACAACTACCCTTTTCAAATCATTAATCACTGCCTCAACTTCACTATCCCCGTTCAAAACACGAGGAAACACCAAACAAATCCCAACTAAAGATGAACTAGTAAACCCATACTCCATATACTTCTTCCAAATCTCCGTCAACTCATTCGGATCCTTATCAAAAATTCTTTTCTCTTCTTTATACAAAATCCCTAACTTGTTCCAAGGAATCCCAAACCCGTAAAGCACACAAGCGACATTAAACACATTCCGATCTTCCGACAAAAAGAATTTCCCCGTAGGCAAAACCAAATCAAGCTCATTAACATCAATCCCAATGCTCTCAAAGAACAACTCGAACTCATTAACCGGATGGTACCTAAAGAACTTTTGTAACGATTTTGAGAAATCCGATGCGGAGAACTTAACTTTAGAAACGACTGTCGACAGAGACACAACAGAGTATCTACTAATGTTTTCTGCAAATGTGTAAGGTACGGTTTTAACAGAGTGCAGGTAGTCTGTTAAAGCTTCTTGTGCTTGTTGAATAGCTTTAGCTCTGTGCTTGTAAGGTATTTTTGAAAGCGGTTTAGCCACAGAGGAACCATGGCGAATGGCTGCGTGAGGATAGAACGACCGAAATGTACGCTGGAGCAGCATGATGCTTGTTGATTTGAGTGTATAACTAGGTCAAAATATTTGGAATATGAATAGGGGTAATGATTGACCTAATTTTAGAACAGTTTTTTAGCCAAACCAATACAAACAGATAACCTAATCGGATAGATGAATGCAAAATTAGGTCAAAATATATGGAATGTGAATAGGTGTAATGATTGACCTAATTTTTATAAAGGTTGTAAAAATTGTGCCTAGCCTCCGATTAGTCGCATATTAATCGCCAGTCAAAAGTTCACCGAGTAATTTTCATCTAATCGGCCGATTAATTGGTAGGTGATCAAAGGCGGTCCTAGACGGCCAAAATTCGATGGCAGACCAACGATTCCAGCCAGCATACCGGCATAATCGAGGCCAAAACCTGCAAATTCCGGCGATTAATCGCATTTAC
Source organism: Ambrosia x helenae (assembly GCA_030844895.1). NCBI lineage: Eukaryota > Viridiplantae > Streptophyta > Magnoliopsida > Asterales > Asteraceae > Ambrosia > Ambrosia x helenae. Next base: position 116,020,903 of record CM061224.1, on the reverse strand, counting down.
GTAAAAATATGGGTAGGGGGGGGGTTAAACCATGTCTAACTAAAAACATACATATAAAAATGTGAGTGTGTGTATATATACAGAAAACTGAAACTTTATAGATGTGTGATTAATCGCACATCTATAACTTATTGTTGTATTTGAACAAAATTGTAGCTAAATAAATACAAATATATAAACTATTTGAATGGATTGTAATGAAGACTTGAATATTATTATTTGGTTGATGAGGTTATACGGGGAGTAGAAATGATGGAATAGTAATGTGTAATGTGTTACCTGTTCGTGGTTTGGTTATGCGATTGACGGAATTGCAGAGGTGGTGGCGATGGATGACGGTTAGCGGCGGCGATGGTGGCGATGGGTTTGGTGAGGGTTTTGGGATAGGAGGGAAACACAGCTTGCGAAATGACAAAGGTGAAGTGAGTTAGAGGTGTTTGGGATTGAGTTTGGAGATGCAAAAGTGTCTTTGGTTAAAAGTGTTTATTGGCTTATGACTTTTTGAAAAGGAGTTTTAAAAAAAGTGTTTGGATTAGCTTTTCGGATGAGAAACGTCAAAAAGTCAATAAATTGTTGTTTTTTTAAGTGTTTCGCTTAACTTATTATGAATATTGGTTGTATGGGTGGTATATTTGTAATTTTTTTTCTAAAAGTCAAAAGCCAAAAGCCAAAAGCTAGGATTTCTAACTTTTCAAAAACAGTTTTTCCACCCTTAAAAACCAAAAGCCAAAAGTCAAAACAGAAAGTGCTTTTGGGTTACATAAACAGCTTATTGACTTATTGGCTTTTTGAAACTCAATCCCAAACACCTTCTTATTACAAAACACCAAGGGTGTAAACGAGCCGAGCGGAGCCGCTCGTCATGCTTTTATGAAGCTTGAGCTTGAGCTCGGCTCGAGCATATTATTTTGAGCTCGAGCTCAACTCGATTGTAAAACCAAAGAGCTCGAGTTTGGTTCGAAATAATTTTAGAACAATTTTAAATGGGCTAAAAGCTCGGATAGAGCTTGCTTCGATAGCTTAAACAAGCCAAAGCTTGGATCGCCAATGTTAAATAGCAGTATACTATAAATAAAATAATAATAATATAAATTTTGCTTGAGCTCGTTTAGGCTCGCGAGACTAAACGGTCTTTGTATAAAAAGCTCAAGCTCAGACTCGATAACTAAACGAGCCATTTTTCAAGCTCGAGCTCTCGGCTCTTTCAAGCTTTTTACCGATCCAAACTCGAGTAGCTTGGGCCGTTGCGCATCATTTACACCCCTGCAAAACACTAAAATATTAAGGAAAAAATATATATAAGTAGGGCTGCAAACAAACCGAACGAACACGAACAAAGCCTTGTTCGTGTTCGTTTGTTAAGGAAATTATAGGTTCACAAACAGTTCATGAACACTTATCGAACGAGATTTTCTGTTCGTGTCCGTTTGTTAATTTTGTTCATGAACGCTCATGAACACAGTCGGACATTAATGAACACAAACATGTGTGCATGGATACAAAGTGTCCATGAACGGAAACAAACACAAAGGGACATATATTAACTTCCAAATAATATCGAATTCACATATAATAAGAAATTAACTAAATCCACCTAAAATATAACCTAATTATACAAACATTACTTAGTACTTAACATAAGACTATGTGTTGTAGCTTAAGGTGAGCACACACTTTATCCTGTCATATGAAGCAAACCGGGCGCTAACGTGGACTGTTAATAAAGTTGTAGCTCACTCACCTAACTCTGTTGTGGCTCAAGGTGAGCAGTGGCTTTATCCATTTTTTTTTACATTTTTATTATTTAAAATGTGATTAACTTATAATTGAAAGACAAATTAAATAATAAGACATAAAATATTAATTAATAAAAAAACATTACACCTCATTAATAAAAAAGACATAAAAAACTACTAAAACTACTCGTTTTCGAATTCCTTTGCGATACACATCATTCAAGTATCGTTCAACTTGTTTTCCATTTTCAGATTTGAAGATGTTTGTGTAGTTGTTTTGTAGTTTGATGTTTGTGAATTTGTAAGATTTGGATGTAGAGTTTATTTTTTTTATTAATTATTTATTTAATGATTATACTAAAAGTAGGGTTTGTTGATAATGTATAGACATATACTTACCTCACATCCGTTCAAAAAAAATATACTTACCTCACATAAATTATTTACCTGTTTGGGTAAAATAAATAAAAATTAAAGAATATAAAAAACATTATAAAAATTAAAAACCCTATTAAAGTATCGAACATAAATGAACTTAAATAATCACGTTACCGAATGTTCACGAATATAAACGAATGAACGACAATTGTTCATGTTTGTTCATTAACTTATTAAACGAACGAACGCCACACATTCTGCAATCTTGATTTTACATGTGTGTATGAAATTATTCAAGAAACATTTACATTTACATGTAAGAATTTTTTTTTATGTAAGTTTTGCTAGTATGAAATTTGACAACCCTATCTCGAACACACCCAATACCTTCAAATATTGAAATCCAAGTACAATTACGAGAACAACATCTTAATGAATAAAATTAAATAAATCAAATCAAAACAAAACAATATCAAATTCAAACAAAAAAAATGCTGAACCCACATGTAAACTTGTACTGTACAACATATTACTACACGTACACTATTGTACTCTCAAATGCAGTGGAGACAGCATATCTAAGCTCCTTTACCATCCAACCAATTATACAAATAATCCATAGCTCATATATTAACACTCAAAAGACTGCAAAATTTTTGGATTTTTTTTTAAGAGGGAGAGAGAGATTTAAATGATAATCCAGAAGGGGATGGCGACGCAGTTTGTTGCCCATTATCTACCTGCTATCCTTATGTAATTTGCCCTTTTGATCTTTTGATGGAATGAAAATCAATTTATTTAAAAAAAAAAGGGAAATTACAAGGATGCATCTTCTTCTGCAGAATTTTCAACTGGTAATGAAGATGATTGGTCAGTTTCCTTTCGAGATGCTTCCCAGAGCTGCTGTTCTATCCCCAACTTCCTCAATTCTGTTAGCCCTCGTTCAACTGCAAAAAACCAAAAAAAAATAAAAAATTGTACCTTCGGGTCGGGCAGGTGGGTCCACAAACGTTTTTATATTTGACTAACTACCAACGTATTTGACCATTTCCATATAAACTTAACATTTAATACAACTTCAAACAACAGAAACACATCCAAACATTAACAGCCCCTATACAAGACCCTTCCTTGGCAATAATATAAGTTGAAAATATTCAAATTAGGGTGAAGAGCACATACCAGAAACAGACCGGCGTACTAAATTTGGACGACGTTGTTGAGCCAATGCCAGCACAACATCATCTTCTACCTTCCATGTAAATATGAAAACAAATTTGAGAATTTAATAAATGAACTAAGCATGTAGTTAACCAACATATATCAATCCAAAAATACCTTCAAAGATACCATTTCCCTCAAACCCATATCAACTGAAAGCATACTCTCAATATTTCCTTCCCCAGTTAAGTCGTTTATATCACGAACGACGTTTCTCTTGTCAGAATCATCATGACCTGCCCCCATGCCAAGATAGCAAGTTTTTAAAAAAATTTGGAGCCAATGAGCCAATATTGTTAGAAGCGACCATCTCAACCAATTTAGTTATAAATGGGCTGATTCACGTTGAGGCAAATAAATGAGGTTTGGCCAAAAGGGTGACGGGTCAAACAGGTTGACTATTGTCATTAAGTGTATTTTTAATACGTACAACCTTCCCTTCTAAATCGTATTATTCAAGAATTGAGATTATTATTACAACAAGAACAACAACAACCTTACCCAGTAAATCCCACGAATAGCAAAGCTAAGAGTAGAGTCTGGGGAGGGTGAGATGTAGGCAAACCTTACCCCGATCCTTGCGGATAGAGAGGCTGCTTCCTGAGAGACCCTTGGCTCCACAAAACACCATAAACGAGCAAACAAAACTAAAAAAGTAATAGAGAACTAGTGAAATTTAGAGAAACAATGAAAGCGTCACGTAGTAAAATAAATGCATATATGCCATCAAAAAACGACAAAACCCATATAAACACAAAGACCAATCACCCTTACAGACCTCCTACCAGTGCACGAAGAAGTCTAAGCTCCTAAAACCACGCTAACACATTCAAACCCTGCCCTAATAATCATTGAGATTATTATTGTAGTATATTATTTAGCAATGTTTATTGGGATAATGTATAGGCCAACAAAGTACTAAAAAGTTCTCATCAAAGCCACCTAACTATTAAAACAACCTTAGAGGTCACAAAAGTATCAGTTTTATTGGTTTCATTTGATTCTGACCAAAAAAAAAAAAAAAATTGCCAAAAAATTGTAAAATGATTAAATGCCCTTAAACTTAATGCTTCACTAGAAACAAATGAAAAATAAATGCCCACAAATTTACTCAAGAGGTGAAAACAACTTCAAAATTTAGAGACATTTTGTTATTTTACAATTTAACAGAACTTTTGACGGAATTGAAGTTCATAGATGGGCGGCCTAAAGTTCTTTAATATTTAGGTGGCCTTAGTAAAAATGTTTAAAAGACTTGGGTGGCCTATGCATATGTTATCTCTAATCAATTCTAAATACATGAGCAAAAAGCTTTTGTGGGTCTACCTGACCCCTATGAAAAAAGCCATGTTTTGACCCGTCCACCTTTCCACCTCTAGCCCGTATATATGAACAACATTAATAAGTGAGTTAGTGAACTTGCCAACATGCCAAGATTCATCCCTCGCCTTTTGACCAGATGAAATGACAACTTCAAATGGCAGGGGTGCAAATGATGACCAATGCTCATGCATTGACCCAGCAATGTCAGCACAAATACCTTAAACCCAAAAAATACAAGGAATTATAAGAAAACATGAGGTATTTAGACGTGAATTACATTATATGCAATTCAGCTTCCAGTCATAGCATAATAAGTGGCAAGAAGATTACCATGTTGTACAGCTAAACCCCAGTAACGAGAAAGCCAACACCTCTTTAAAACTACCTCCTCCTGAAAGTATAGAAAAACAAGACAAGAAACATGAAATAACTAATAAAGAAAGAAAAGCCTCAGAAAATACCTAAGTAGTTAACTCGGCCGATATATCGGTGATATATCACCGATGTCTCGGTTATCGGTCATCAACCGATATTTTGACCGATATTACCGATATTATCGGCGATATTGGCCGATATTTGATCGATATATTAACAAGTTCCCACTTGCTACAATTGTTAGTGTTTTGCAAGTTGTAAAAAGGTTAATTTGTTAATGGTAGGAGAGTATGTTGAATTGTTAGTGTTAAATTGCTACATGTATGGATTTTGCATGATATAAAAATTGCCGATATCTCACCGCGATAACCTATATCTCAAATATCGGTCCTTCACCGATATCCGATATTTTACCGCATTAACTGCTTAGGAAAATACTAAACTTGGCAATATCTAAAATGATTCAAATAGGTTCAGTAAAATGGAAATGCTTCTAGGGGTTGAAACTCATCAAAAGTCATTTTCATAACAAATACCCCCCCCCCCCCCCCCCCCCCCAAATTGTTTCAATCAAATATTTCAGTTATTAGTGTAGTGATGGTGTTTTTGTAATAGTAGCTAACATATTAATCCTTTACAAGAAAAAAGAGGACAAAAAGTGTCTGGGGGTCAACCTAACCCAACCTGTTTTGACCCGTACTAAAAAATGACATGTTAACCAACCCACCCTGATCTCACCATCATGCAAAGAGCTTTTGCTTCAGAGTCAGCTTCCTTGAGCTGCTCCATGGCACCAGCAGTCTCATCTTTAACTTTCTGAGTCAAACAGAAAAAAAGGGAGAAAATAGTCGGCACCAAAAAATATACGTTTATACAGCCTAAAAACAGCATTTTAGTGTTTCGGTGTCTATGATGTATTTACCTCAAGTTCTGCACGCAGATTAGAAACTTCTACATCTCTTCCATCTCTCATTTGTTGTGCAGCTTTTAAAGCAGCCTGGAACAAAAAAATACATCAGAACAAGTTTTCTTGAAAGAATAATTCTTAAAGATAAAAGTTTAGAGGTCATTCATGTATCAGTTTGGTTCCTGTGATGCTAATTTAGGCCAATAAACTTCCTAAAAACTCTAACATGACAAAATGCTCTTAAATTTAGAGCTTCTGTCACATCTAGTAAAAAAACGGGTGAGGCGTACGCCTCAAGGTGAGCCTCGAGGCGAAACTCTAAGAAAACGAGTCTGAGGCGCGCCTCATGGGGTTCAGATTGTACATACGCCTCTAAGGGCTGAGGCGCTAAGAAAATGTGCGCCTCGGGTGGTTTAGGGTGTTTTTTATGTGTGTTTTTTTTTGTGTTTTAGACTTTTTGGGTCAATTATTTTATTTTTGATGTGTGTTTTTTGATGTTTTAGACTTTTCTAGGTCAAGTATTTTATTTTTTATAGACACATAATTTTTATATTTATTTTTTGACTGCGCCTCAAGCTTACGCCTCGGTCCGCCTCGAGGCTCGTTTCCGTTCTTTTAAACTTTGCATCTCGAGTTGTAAAAATGACAAAAATGCCCCTCGATCTGCTCAAAATAATCAATCTAGATACTAGATAGATTGACAAAACATATCTAAGTATACTGCGGGGTATTTGTCAACTGCCATCTACAGCTCTAGAAGCGACAAAAGCGTTAAATTAAGAGCATTTTGACCTTTTACAGTTTTTGCTGTAATTAACCGAGACTTGAATGGCCTCTAAAGTTGATTTAATATTTAGGTGACCTTAGTTAACACCTTTGAATACTCGGGTGATCTACATATTGCCCCTAATTTACCTCTCTTTGACGTATCGCTGCTTCTTTCCTGCCAAAATATATATTACATCATTTGTTGAGTGTTATGCAATAAAAAAATATATGACAAGTCTCAAATCTAGATTTTTTACCTGCTTAACAACTTAGCTTCCAAAGATACTCCTTCTCCTAGGGAAGCCACCTATTAGATACAAGTTTTGTAGATAAATATAAATATGTGGTATTATCAAACTTACTAGAAGTCTACTTAACTATAAGGTCATGAAGCCATACAAATAAAAACTCAGATTGGACTATTTGTGAATAAATGTGATTGTATACCTGTTTCTCCAGTTCCCTTGCCCTAGCCTCTGCTTCTTCACGTTTTTTGTCTACACAACGAAGCTGAAATAATATATATATTAATAACTTCTTAATACTATTACTATATATATATAGAGAGAGAACGCCCCACTTACGGTATGCGAATATAATGTATATATGTGTGGCCCCTCGGGGGCAAAAATAAAGTTGCACTAGTTTTAACGTTATTTTACTAATTTCGTGAAAATAACGTTAAAAACGACAGACGGTTAATCATGCATCATGTGGTGGCGTTGATAGCCAAAAGACAAAGGGTTGATATCAACCACATCGAGCCGGGGGTCTCACTGGAAGCAACCTCTCTATTCCTAGGAGTAGAGGTAAGGCTGCCTACATCTTACCCTCCTCAGACCCTACCTTAGCTTTGCTATAGGTGGGATTAACTGAGTATGATAATGATGATGACTATATATATAGAGAGGAACCAGAAGGATGGACTCGCCTTTTCTACAACAATGTCATGCTCATCTTGTAGCATATCAAGCTGCAATTAAGCACCAACTTACATCAACTAAAAGTGGTAAAATTTGTGTGAAGGTGATCTTATCATGTACATGATTATCCATAAGCCCATCAAGTGTGATAAAATTATATGTTCCTTAACAAATTCAATTTTAGGATGTGTACAAGTTTTAATCTTTGATAAGATATACATACCTCATCACGAAGTGCAGATGCCTCATGCTGATTTCCCATATCTTTGCCACGTCCAATGTCCGGTGTAAACCTAAAACTCATAATCAATAAATAAATAATCCTCTTAATTACATATAGGTTATGGACTGAGACACATTATTAATCTAGTAAGCTCTGACTGAAGCAATCAGAATTATACTGCTCTCTGGCTTGCTGTTCTCAACTATTTATAAAAAATAACCTTATAAAATGTGCGTCAATATTTCATCCAAAGATAAACACGTAAACCATATATTACTTTTTCTCTCTATGCCGGTTGCCAGCACGCGATTCTAATGAGGGCGGGATGGAATCAGGTTGTCTCAAAGATGGTCTATCAGGTGGTATAAGTTGTCGTGTGCGAACTGGTCCTCCAGCTGATGTGGAGCGATTAGAAGAAGTGTGCTCCATAAAGTTCAAACACAATCAACAAATGCAGAACAAATCAAACAAAATTTATTTATTTTAAATCAACAAAGTTCCTAGAAGACTTGACATTATTGAGGATTTGAGGGGAACTCCATTATTGTCGTTTATCAATCAATAATTTCGAACTAACTAAGTTCTAGTACAGATTCTAGCCCGAACCTCATGCACAAAGAGCTACCTAATTTTCATCTATATTCTTAACAAAGTGATCAAATTAATCAAATGAAACTGTTTTGAATCTCTAACTCAAACATACGCTAGAAGAAATGCAAATCATACACACGAAATAAGAAGGCAACGACTTGTGTTGACTTACCGCTGGTGACTAGAACATCAACAGAGAGTCACAAATAAAGAAAATAAACAATCATATAATTCAAACAAAATGTTAATCATTTCGTGTCTAATTTAACGAGCCAATGATCGACATATGCAACGAAAAATCAAATAAATCCAAATCAACAAAGTTCCAACCAAGGTTCAAAAGTACGGAATCGTGCCTCGAGGCGTTTTCCATTCGCCTCATGAGGCGTACGCCTCAAGGAGAGAACCGAGGCGTAAGCTCGAGGTGGAATTAAAAAATAAATATAAATATTATATATCTTATAAAAATGAAATACTAACTAATTTCATCCTCATATTCATCAAAAACACACACTAAAAACGCTTGAAATTGACACAAAAAGTCCAAAACATCAAAAATAAACATCAAAAACCACTGAGGTGCGGCGCAGTTTTTGTTACCGCCTCAGCTCTATGAGGCGCACGTACAAAATAACACCCAGAGGCGCCGCCTCAGATTCGTTTTCTTGCAGAATCTTCTTGAGGCGCGCGTCAAGGCGTACGCGTCACCCGTTTTTTTTAAACCATGGTTCCAACGACGTTGTTAGGAGGACCTCGATTTCTATAGTTTATCAACCAATAATTTCAAACTAAGTAACTAACCTCTTGCATCTAGTTCAAAGTCTAGCCCTAACTTCATCTACATTCTTACCAAAGCAATCAAAAGCTCTAACTCAAACATACAATAATACAAATAAAAATCATACACACAAAATAAGAACAAAACCAACTGCGTTGACTTGTTGACCTACCATAATTAATTTATTCTAATTAAGAGAGCCAACGACCGATGAAAATGAATGCACCGCCAAATCAAACAATATTGATTTATTCCAAATCAACAAAGTCCCTTTCTATAGTCTATGAGCTATCAAGCAAAAATTTCCAACTAATTCAGGACTGGTTCAGATTCCACCCCTAATTTCATCTATAATCTAATAGCGGTCCAAAATCAAATATCAATCGCAGTGGGATATCGGTAACTTTTATACATGCAGAATTTATATATACACATATATAAAATGTAAAACATATATATAATATTAATCGACTAAAAGTAATATCCAAAGTCAAATCACAAAAGTGCCAATATAAAATAACAGTCAATAGCGCAGTTTTTTTTTAATCGGCAAACAACGTTTCATTTCATTCTTTCATCGAATTTCAAATATGTACAAAATTTTCTATCCGCAAGTCGCTACGTAGAAAATTGAAGCCCTACAAAACACATTTTCTTTTACCGATTACAATTACTTTATAAATTAAAACTACAACACCTCTCCCATAAACAAAATAATAACTGCGTTGACTTGTTGACTTACCGCGGGTAAAGGCGATCTATTATTAACGCTACCAAACGATACACCAGACAAACCATTGCCATTGCCATTACCATTACTATTATTATAATTACCACTATTATTCCCAAACGACGTCGTAACAGCAAACCGAAACCCTATATCATCATTATAATCGTTTCCATCGTCATCATCAGTAGTCTGTGACGCCATAACTTTCGCCAAACGCTTAGCCGCTTCTTTAGCAGCAACGTTCTGTGTCCTCTTAATAGTCGAGTATCCAGACGGTTGACCTAACTTTGACTGTGGATACGCCGGTGACGATGAACCGTTCCAATGCTCATGCATTTGAATGAAGTGAACAAAACTATAATTTTTGTTTAGGTAATAATATAAGGATTCGGTTATTATTATAAACTGTCTGGTAAACGGGCAACAAGATAGCGTAAACTTTTGATGAATTGGTGGATTTTTGCATACGATTATTGAGGACAGAAAGATCACTGGAGAGATTAGAGGAGTAAGGAGTTGGAATTGGTTTTTTTTTTTCTTTAAAGGCGTGATTAACGAAGATGATAATGTTAGCGTCGTTAAAGTAGATAAAATTAAGCAACATAAACAAAAGCTGTCGTTGTAGTATAGTGGTAAGTATTCCCGCCTGTCACGCGGGTGACCCGGGTTCGATCCCCGGCAACGGCGTTTTTTTTAAAGCAAGTATGACCCTTCTACTTCTATTAATTTGACATTTGGGGAGCTTGTAAGTACTGGATCAGCCCTCAAGCTATGTCCTCACTAAACTAGTTCGGTACTATTTTATAAAAACTTTGGTCTCAAACCCATCCCTGAATCGGATGTAAATTCGTATTTTTATGTTTTATGAAGAATTTCATATGAAGTTTGAATAATATTTCTTTTAGATGAAGGAATTGGAATGTGGTTTGAAACTAAACTAATCGGGACCTATGTTGCGCCAGACACAAAGACTTTAGATACAGAATTTCATTTGACCTGTTTAGAGACCCAAATTGGTGAATATCCACTACAAGAATACTTTTAATTGTAAAACCAGTTTGGTTTGAAGGTCATTTTTTGTATAGATCAAACGGTCGGGCAAGACTATGCCGACTTGCAACATATTTTGTGCAATTTTTTTTTTATAATTAATTATCATGTTAATTATAATTAAAAAAATGAAAGTATTGTAACATTAATTTGAATCTTTAAGTATTAAATGAATATCAGAGGTAGCAATTTTGAAAACTAGACTTTGCTTGATTTTCAACTCGTTTGACATGTTCCACGTTTAGCTAAACATTCTTTAGTTAACCGATTTGATATATAAAAGAAATCGACTCAATATTTTTACTTTTGGTGAACAAGAAGTAAATTTGACCAATTTTACAAGGAAATGACCTTGAGTAGAGCCGTTTTCTTTGAGAATGGTTTGACCAGAAAATTTATGGCAAATATAATTTGTTGAGCAGAAAATTAATGGACATAAAATGGCCATACTTTGTTTCATCAAACATCATATGTGTGCAACTGTATAATTAATGGCAGTTGAGTGGTTAACGTACGTAATGGTAGCAAAAAAAATTAAAGGAAAAAATTATATATGCATCTGAATATAATATGAATGACTTTCAATCAGCTTTCTATTTAGAGGTAGGGCTGCAAACGAACTGAACTTTCAGCAAATAGTTCATGAACCGTTTGGCGGGAAGTTCGCTTGTGTTCGATCATGAATAGAGGTTGCGTGCGTTCGTTTATGTTCGTGAATGTTCGTGAATGTTCGGTAGCGTGTTCATTTATGTTCGTTTATGTTCGATAGTTTATTAAGGTTTAAATCTGTATACTTTTTTATATTCTTTTATTTTTATTTATTTTACCCAATAAATAATATATGAGATAAATATATGACTATGTGAGTAAATAAACTTACTTTTTGTATCCAAGCTCATTGTATGTTTTCATGTTCCAGTGTTGATGCCCTCCACCTCCAACGCCCTCTGCCACCCACCTCCAACGCCATTCTCCAATACTAAGTATGTTTGGACAATTATGTTGTATTTTGGGTGGATGTAGCTAATGTCTTAATGTATGTGAATTCGATGTTATTCAAAAGTTAATATATGTCCGTTTATGTTTGTTTCTGTTCATGAACATTTCTTTGTGTTCATTTGCGTTCATGAACACTTGTTTGTGTTCATTAATGTGTGTTTGTGTTCGTGTGCGTTCATGAACAAAATTAACAAACGAACACAAACATTTGTGTTTTCTTGACAAACGAACACGAACACGAACAGAAAATCTCGTTCAGTAAGTGTTCATGAACTATTCGTGAACACATAATTTTCTTAACAAACGAACACGAACAAAGCTTTGTTCGTGTTCGTTTGGTTCTTTTACAGCCCTAAGAGGAAGCTTTTGATTTGATTCATTTGCCTAATTAAACATAAAACACAACCCGAGTTGACCTATCATAATATCCACATTAGCAGTATCCACACGAAAAGCGTACACACACCTCTTCCTAATTTACCGATCGCACCAATACCGTGAGCCTCATCCAAATAGGCGTATGCTTGCATAATATAGAATCAACCAATAACTACAAATAAATTTAAACGCCACCGGCTAAGCCATAAAAATTAGTAGTTCCAAACAACAAAAGTATAACAAATACAGACTCATTTACATTTCAAGCATAATTATAAAAGAAACCAAATAGACGAAGGGAAGAAGCCGTTTATTGCATGATCGTATTGTGACGGGGCGGTTATCCGGTGATAGCGGTATGTCTTGGGGTTTGGATGGAAACTGTGTTGTTAGCCGTTACGGTTAACGTTTGTGAAACCACCGTTAACTTGCTATTTGAATTATTATATAACTAGTAATTCACTCGCGGGCGTTGCCCCGCGGACACGTATCTAACCCGGTATGAATAAATATGGCTGGGAAAAAAAATCATCCATGAGACTCAAACCCACGACCACGTGGTTAAAGGTAGGCGCTCTACTAACTGAGGAAAAACGATTTTCACGCAACCATGTAAAAAACACGGTAAGGTTTCTGTTTTTCTATATGTAAAACTCTCTATCTAAAAGATAAGAAGAGGTCAAGATTTGAAATTAGATTTGAGCTTTGCCTCTGTTTTTATTTTTATTTATAAAATTGCCATCAAAATTGCCATCGTAAAAAAAGGAAAAAAGAATAGGTTGTAGGGTGAATTGCTTTTAGCTTTGCCTATGACTTTTCTTTTATTTACAGAATTGCCATGAAAAGATGTTTTCCTGTAGCCAAGCTCCCACAATTGTTATATATAATAATTTGTCACAAGTAATATATATTAGATCATGTGTAATGGTGGGTGAAATTTGATGGGTGAAAGAGGCATTTTTCTGATTGACTATTAAATATATAATGAATATTACATTTGAATGAAAAAAAAAGAAAATAAATAAAAATGAAGTGGAAGGATGTGATTGGCTGGGCAAAAGAGGTTGCTGCGCGAAATATTTGGCGTGGGAATGGTTGGCGCCCCTTTAACTATGGGGGGGGGGGGGTGTAACCGGTGAAAGGGGCGCGGAATTGGGCATTTAACGCCCTTTTCGCGAGCAGAGCCGGCTTAAGTGCAAGGCAATTAAAGCCTTTGCCTTAGGCCACCAATCCTCTATGGGCCTCCAATTTCATAAAACATTTAGATATTATTTTTTGTAGTTGGTTTACAAAAGTTAAAGGCTTTAATATTTTTGGGATTTCAAATTCATATGTAATGATTACTGAAAATTTGGATGAGAAATATTAATATTTTTGGGATTTCAAATAAGATGAAAGACATTTCTTTTACAAAACACTAGAAGGAATGCTCGCGCGTTGCGGCGGGTGTCTCGATTTGTATTATATATGTTGATTACGAACCACAACCCGGGTTTACGACATTTTACTTTATTCAACAAAATATAGTATCAAAAATATTAGCACAACAAACCAAATAAAACTTTGTGGATAATTATAGTGGCAAAAATATTAGTATCATCTAGAGATCGATTTCCACTGCTTGGTGCCATAGTTCTTTTTTTTGTCATCTTAGATTCAGATAGCCAATAAAAATCACTAAATAATAAAAGTGAAAATAGGAAATATGATTACTGTAGTTATGCTAAGACACCACATGAAAGTGAGATTGTGAGAGTTCATTAAATTTTATAGAAACTACAAATATATGCACACCGGGTTGACGAATCAAAAAATAGAAATTAATAGCATCACTTAGCACAAGACAATCATTAACTACTATAAAAGGTATAAAAAATCGAATAACAAACGAATAATCAAATAATTCACGTTGATATTAGACCATGTGTAGTGGGGCGTTATTAGGCTTGAAATTGAAAATTAGCGCCCAAACAACGCTACGGTGGGGCTTTATGGGACGCTATATTGCTTTAAAATTGAAAAAATGGGTGTCAGTCGTTATATATATAACGCCACTTTTTTTTGTTGGTGTGCCACCAAATTTCAACCAGTAGAAAGAGGATGGGGGCGCTATTCTTTTGTCCCACTACACCCGGACTTAGCAAGTAAATCTAGGTATCAAACCTGCTGGTTGCAAGAGAATTCCTTTGCCAATCTTATGCGCATACTTCATGAAAATTTGCTTTTATAATCATCATCCGCATGTAACGCATCCTAAAGGGCCCAACCGCCGCAATACTCGTAAATTAATAATCGTTGACCATGCTCAGAACAAGTAACCCATGAGTTCAATAACATTCGCATGCCGAATTTTATCAAATCATTAATAAGATCAATAAACTCTTCCTCCTTTTGTCAACTGATTACCTTTTTGTCCCAACTTCTTCACAGCAAGCAACTAAATAAAAACACGAAATACAAAAGTTTTGCAGCTTTAATTAGAAATTAGGTAAAAGAGTACCTCATACACGTTTTTTGTAACCATCTTGAAATTCTGCACCCATCTTGAAATTCTGATTTATGTAAATCCGTTAATACTGACTGTAAAGGTACCTTATACATGTTTTTTGTAACCATCTTGAAATTCTGCACCCAAATTAGCAAAAACAAAAAAAAACTCCAAATTAAATATAGATATAGATAATATAGATGTGGCTTTTTTTAGGAGCAAAGAATTAAGACGATGATAGGAAGGGGCTGTAAATTGGGTTAGGGGCCTATAAAAACAAAAACAAAAAATCCACTAAAGGTTGAATTAAGCTAATAAGCTAACCTCTCTGTTGTTGTTATTTATGTAGTTGAGGGACGATCTTCAAGAATATGTGTGTATATTCTTCAAGAATATGTATAGTAGGTGCTAGTGGATTAGGCTGTGAACTTCTCAAAGACCTTGCCCTCTTTGGTTTACTAATTCCTTTTTAGGTATATCCTTCCTTTCATTGCCATTCCCCCAATTGAATCAACTTCTTCTTCTTAGACCAACCAAGCCAAGCCATTTAAAAAATCTAGACATAATTTATGATGTTCATAGGCTCTTCACATTCTTACATTTAAGAAATTTATTACATTTCTGGTTTTTTGATCAATCATATACCATGGGGGTAAGGTTGGAATAAGTTTTTAAATTGTGAGTATGATGTTATGATAAAATTACAATTTTAACCTTCTAAGTGTCTTAATTGTCACAATTATGCCCAAAATACCCTTAAATTTCTTGCTTAAGTATGTTGTACATGTTGCTTCTTAAGTTGTACGGAAATGTAAATGACAATCTTGGCCATCACTCCTCCTTAATAAGATAATATAGATAAGTATACATATAATAATAACATAATCTAATTTCTTTTACAAAACATCAAGTATATTATATAAGTTTATCACACTATATATTTGATTTAAAGCAATAAAAAATATCAGTTAAAAAGTAGTAAGGCCCCACATTTAGAGTTCGCTTTAGGCCTCTTAAAGCGTTGAGCCGGCCCTGTTCGCGAGCCACTACGGGCTTAGTTATATTAAATTGAATGGGAAAATATTAAAATGATTGATGGGTTACCCTGACCCAATGCTCAGAGCATACACGTTGTGTAACAGATCGAATTATTGCTACCCAAACGAGTAAACTCCGTTTTCCAATACAGATTTGCCGGATTGGTGAAGTTGGCCCACTACTTGTTTTACCTTTTGTTTTAATTTAAGTTCAACTAATATTTGCTTAATAGATTATGTAAGGTATATCATTATAACTATAGACAAAAGATCAAATACAAACAAAATTATCGTGCGAACATACGAACTGAAGGGAACAAAAAAAAAAGTGGCGGTGGCATTTTCGTAAATAATGACCACCACTCTTTATTTGTATAATTACTCTAGTGTATATAATTACTCTAGAGTAAAAAAGTGACGGTTGCATTTTCGTAAATAATGACCACCACTCTTGTTGTATAATTACTCTAGTGTATATAATTACTCTAGAGTAATTATATAATTACTCTAGTTATATAACTACGCTATATAATTACTTTAGAGTAATTTTATAATTACTCTAGTTATATAATTACGCTATAGTAATTACGCTAGTTATATAACTAGAGTAATTATATAATTACTCTAGTTATATAAAGTTTCCAATATTTACAGAAATGCCACTGTGTGTTTTTTTACTTCAGTTCGTACTGTTCGTACGATAAAGCTATTTGTACGTGAACTTTACTCTATAACTATAATACTAATATATTTAACAAAATTCCATTATCCTTACTTCTCATTAAAACAAAATACGAAAGTTACATCATAATAGCAGGTAGACGGGCAACAAGCTGCGCCGCCACCCCTTTTTGAATTGCAAACCCTAGTCTACTAAAGACAAAACCTTGCCCCCCTGGGGATGAAACATTGCTGTGGACGACCCGTTGGACACTGGTCAAGAAACGAATAGCTTCTGGCGCCAGGGAGCCAAAGGTGTCGAAGGCCAGAGGGATAAAGACATGTTGGTTATCTGCACAAGCTTTAGCGTGTTTATCTACTTTCTTTGATTCCGCCTTTCTTGATGCTTGCCCAGCTACGAACCCTGTTTCCCTTAACCCAACCAGCGGAGATACCCCGGTGAGGTCCACACAGGCATGTTTCCCCCTCTCCCAACCAAAGACAAGCAGATCTGCGGTCGCAGGGTGGATCTCCCTTCCGTGGGGTCTGTGAGGAAGTTTACAGGGGCCTCCTTTTTGGCAGAGATCCCAGCTCTCCTCAAGATATCCCACAAAACGTCCCTCACCCAGTCATGCCGATATTTGAAACCAGGGAGCTCCTTGCAATGAATTGCATGCTCCCCGTATTTATCCATGCAAGTTTTACGGCAGATGGGGCATGTTTCATCTTCCGGGTACATAGGGATCATCAATCGGTACTTGAGTATAGCCCTGTACTCTACTGCAGACATGCATTGACCCAAACCCTCAATCGGGATAACGGTCAAAAAATCCTGAGCATGAGGGCCCTTTAGGCATTCAATCACCGCCTTCTGGCGAGTGGACAACTCAAAAACGTCTCCCAGGCTCTGAGCAGTTTTGCTAAAAAGAGCATTCGCCAAAGTTTTTTGTGGCTTTGGGGGGGCAGTGTCCTTGTTAGAAAAACCGCCAATATCAAAGTCCGGGAGATAGACATTTAAGCGTTCGAGCGCCTGTTGATAGTCTGGGTCTAGTCCAATGACCCCACTGTTTCGGAGGATATGATCCTGAAGTTCCCAAGACTGAGCTCTGGAAGCCACAAAGGCATAGACCCCAACATCTCGAGCTGAAAGGAGGCCCAAACCACCTAAACGCATCGGCAAGGATGCCAAGCGCCACTGGAGGTCCCCGAAGAAGGGGCCGCCACACACAACTATATCTTCAATAGCTTTGCGGAGACCATCATCGAAAAGGGATACCGCATCCACCATGAAGTGGGGTTGGCAAGTTCGTAACCCAAAAAGTAACTTAGCGACCCCCATGCATGACCTGAGCAGCAGGAGTTCACTCTGGGGATCTCTAAGGCGGGGCAGTAGTTTCATGAGGGCAACCGCACTCGTAGCCCGCCGCCCTGCCAACTCCCCGATAAAAGTAGGATCTCGGCTAACAGCCCCACCAAGGAGCTTAACCCCTTTCTTAGGTCTACCAATCCCTATCGGGAAAAGCCCTTCCTGGCTTTTCAACCCGTCACACGTCGGCCAAAAGACCTCTGTTTTCTTAATATTGAGATGAAGCCCCAGAGATGGCCCATGCACATTGATAATGTCTAAAGCCTTGGCAACCTCCACTGCGTCGCCTATAATCGTCCCATCATCCAAATACCAGGCATGAAACGGTAGGTTACAGTGTTCCTGAATCCGCATGATAAGGGGATGTAAGGCAAGGGCAAAGAGAAGGGGCCCCAAAGGATCTCCTTGCTGCACTCCGGTGGTAGCCCCAATACAGTCATTGCCCACATACAGCCTAGCCGGTTGGGCATAAAGGAACTGGACCCACGGATAAATGGACGGGTATCGCTGGTGAACCTCTTGGAGAAAAACTGTACGGTCGACCATGTTGAAGGCATTGGAGAAGTCTACTGTAAGCATAGCCAGAGACCCATCCGCATGAAAAGAGTTGAGGAACCTGTTGGCACTGTGAAGCACTGCCTCTGCCCCATTTGGTACCCCTACCCCAAATTGAAAGTCCCCCAGGTACTGGGCAATGTCTTTCCCAACCTTCTTCATTGCCACCTTAGAAACTAGCCTTCGCCAAATGCCCCCCACAGCAATAGGCCGAATTCCATTATCGGGCTTCAATAAGGGGGTGAGGGGGCCGATGCAATGAACTCGGCCAGTGTCTTAGGGCAGGCCCCCCTAAGCCATAGGTTGACAACTTCAGTGATGGCCGCGAGCAACCCCGAGGAAGTCACTGAGCCTTCACCTCCAATAGCATCCAACAGGTGTTGGGCCCGTATCCCGTCCCTACCACAAGATGTCCCTTTAGGGAAAGATCAGATACATTTAAACACACAACCTTCATCTACTGATAGAGCGGGTTGGGCGATGGGGTTAGAAGGAAAGGATGGAGGCGGCACCACTGGGTGTTTATCAATGAGGGCCTTCATGGTCGATTCACATAGGGGGCGACTCCACTAGAGCACAACACCTTTACCGCCGCCGTGAAATGACCGTCCCTGACTTTTCGAAGACATTGTTTTATGTTAGATTCGCTTGCATTGTCCTCTCCCATTTTGGCTTCTCCCCTAGATACCGAAACCTCCCCTGTGCTATTCAAAAGGGAAGAAACCAAGGCCGCAAATCCAGAACCATCTTTCCATTCTCCAAGCGCTTGCATGATGCTACTACACTGCAGAGATTTCCTGTTCCCTGATCTTCGCTCTTGCCTGGAGGACGGTCTGATCACCCTCAGGGTTAACCGTGGAAGCAATAACAATTGGACCCAATTGTCAACCGAGCTTGGCGACGCCACTACTTTGCGTAAAGCACCTGTTAACGCTTGAGCAAACATCAGACGACAACTAGGGGGGATGCTTTTAACAGTCTGAATAGGGAGGGAAAAGACACGCTCGAGGAGTGCAACATCCCCAACCATCCCGGTTGGGTGACGTGGGTTTGCGTCGTCTACCGTTGGACATGGTTTCCGTATCCCAACAATGAAATCTTCGACATCTTCAGAGACCACGGCGAACGATACAACCTCATCGTCATGCTTGCATCCTCTACTGAGAGCATGCATCACCATGCACCTCCCACATAACCACTTATCTCCTTCCCTGAGAACTTCCCCGACATCTAAAAAAAGGTCCCGATCCTTCGAGATAGCCTCCTTCAGAGATAGCCTTCGGTTTTCTGTGTTGAGGTGGGTGCTTTGGATGTGTCCAAGAAGGCGCAGAAATCCGTCATGCCCCGGTTTGCCATCTTTACAGTCGTGAAAAAGTTTAAAGGGGCAGGCCCTCAGACCACTAACAGAGCCCCGCGTCGAACTACGCGACTTGGCGTTCCAGGCCCACCTGGCAGGGGCCATGTGCGAAATGTAAACCGCCGAACTCGAGATGAGTTGGGGGGCAAAGAAAACGGCGAGCAAAAACCCTTTACAGGGCGTTAAGGGTAGCAACCACAAGTTGCCCTGTCACACCCTCAAATTACCACTGCGGAGTTTTACCGCGAGGCGCGTGACACACCAGGATCCAAGTCAACGGTCACAATAAACAACACTATATGATACGTAAAACTGACATAAGTAAACCATTAAGGTTCAAAACTGTTCCAACACAGCGGAAGCATAATATGCATTACAACTCAAAATGAAATATAAAGTCTGAAATGTTTAACAAAACGTGCATATGATTGCTAGACGCCGTGAGACTCCGTGCGCCTATCGACAGCTGCTACTTTAGCGACCTGAGACAAACATGCTAAAAACGTCAGCAAATAATGCCGGTGAGTTCACAGGTTTTTAAGTAAAACGTTTCACGAACTTTTGAAAGACCATCATGATACTACCGACCGATGAAAACACTCGTTAAATGTTTGGACTCCATAACGAACCTCCCAAACGAACTATCACCCACCGCAGTTAACGAACTACCATCCCATGGTCAACGAACTGCTTTACCAAAGCTAACGAACTACCATCCCATGGTCAACGAACTACTATAACATAGCTAACGAACTACCACATAGAGGCTAACGAACTACCGCACCACGGCTAACGAACTGCCACAACATAGGCCATATAATACGGAACATAAATGAATACCTTGAACCCAAATGAACACTCCCAGAACGTAGTGAATACGTGAGTACCCAAAAACATAGTTGTCACGCCTTTTAGGAAAACACATTTGACACACGTTAAAGAACACAGCATGTTTTCTCCCCCGAAAACGTAAAACCAGTAAAAGAGTGGGGCCGTGAAACTCACCTTAGCGTGCGTCTTCTGGTAACTAGAATTCCAACACGTGTATGATAATCCCAACTAATGACAACCTATCAATGAGTTTACATAAGTGTGATGACTATTAACCCGAAGGCTAACTAGTCCCCGATTGTCCAGATCATAACCAAGTATGTTTTAAAACGTGTTTAAATGTTTAACTGACACACTAGACCGACCCGACATCCCGTTGGTGACCCATTACCCTAACTAATCAAGTACACACAGATTACACGCAAGGTTCAAGCATAAAACACTTAGTTCGTATCAAAAATCTCATTTTTGTTATCGTAGGGCCGAACGTGGCTATGAGTGGTCGAAGGTGGCTTTAAACTCCCACCTTCGCCCCTTTTCTTCCACCTTCGCCCCCTCAGTTCCAGGTTCGACCCTTGGAGATCCACCTTCGACCGTTAGACTGGTCGAAGGTATTCCAGGTTCGCCCCTGCTGTTAGATTTTCCCAAAAACGCGTCGAAAACATCCGAAAACATCACGAAACATCATGAGTTATAGCAGTCAAGCATCATTAACATATTCCTACGAAACCCTACCGATTTTACCCCAAAATCTATCCGTTTTTACAAGTTTCCTAAAATAGTAAATTATGGAGATGTCACATCATCATGCATGAAATTATTACCCAATTAGGAAACTTTCTGAATTTAATCAATCATCAGCTCATCATACTTAAATCATCATGAACAAGAAACCCCTATCATAACTCTATCATTACCATCCAAAAACAAGCCCTAAATCTAACTAAAAATTCCTTTAATCGACAAAACACCATCAACAATCAATTGTAACATATTTCAATCATAACTCACCATTAATAACAGTCCTAGGTTGTTGTCATATCATCTATACAACAAGTAATCATCAAACAATGCATAATACTACATTAACACATGTTAATTTGTATAAAAACTCATTGTTTATGAATAGGTTTTATTTAGAAAGATATTAGGAAGGTTTTTACCCATAAAACATGTTGATATCAGATCTGGACCCTTGGGGTTTCAATGAAAACAAGTCAAAATTGTTTAAAAAGGATTTGGAATGAAGAACACACCTTAGGTCTTCACTTGTAATGATTTAGAGAGTTAGGTTATGAAAAACAAGCTCAAAAACTCCTTCCCCAATGATAATAGTTGATAGAGAGTGTTTGGAGGCGTTTAGGGTTTGTGAAATGGTGAAAAATGACTAAGGATGGTATTTATACCAGGTCCAGGTTCGCCCCTTTTATATGGTCGAATGTGGAACTTTTCCACATTCGCCCCTTTGTAATGGTCGAATGTGGAATCTTTCCACATTCGCCCACTTTGTTTCTACATTCGCCCACTTTCTCAAGTTCCATTTCCACATTCGCCCACTTTCCACTTTCAGGTCATCAGCACTTTTTAACACATGTTAACAGCACTTATTAACACATGTTAACTTTTTCCAGATTTCCAGTTTGTCGTGTTTAACGCATTCTAACACATCTTAACACATAAGCATGCCTCCAATAGTCTATACTTAGCATATTTAGGCACGTATAATAATTTGTACATTGTTTAAGCAAGTATAAGTATACGATCCACCACACGACCCATAATCTACACATATACTTAATTAGTTAATGTAATGTCACCAACAACGGAACCCGGTACTAGTGTATTCCCCAAAATGACTCCCAATGATCCTCCAGATCATTGAACCCTGCACAATCCTAATCTGACCCGACTCAACTAACCCAGTTAAGTTTGTTTATAAACGTTTTTCGCTAAGGTAGACTTATGTGTTTATAAAATGTTGACCCAAACATGCCGGGTGTCACATGCCCACCCTCAAAACGAAACCCCACCTAATTCCTTACCCCATTATTATTATTATTATTATTATTTTAACTTTGACTTCCTAACAAAGCAAACAATCCTTGACTATACCATATATATTATTATTATTATTATTATTATTATTATTATTATTATTATTATTATTTAAATCACAAACCTTAGTAAATTGAAAACCTAAAAAGAAATCCCACAAACACTACAACCCAGTAAAGTGTTTTAACACAGTAAAGTGGTCCGAAAGAAAACGGGTGGTCGAAGGAAGGAGACAGGGGGCGAATGAAAAAGATCGGAAAGCTCGAATGGAGAAAGGGGTCGAATGAAGGAGACAAAAGGGGCGAATGGGGTGTTTGAGTATGAGGGAGGACGAATGGAGAACACAGAGGGTCGAACGGGATTCAAAATTTGAAAAGGATCCGTTGAAAGGGATGAAGGTGAACCAGAAAAGAAAGGGTGGTTGCTGATTGTGATTAAGGTTTAGGAAGAGGGAAAGACAAAAAAGAAAGTGGTGGCTGGTGGTTCCAGGTAGGGCGACGAAAGATGGAGACGATGGTTGCTGATTGTGGCAGCTTGGAGTGGTGGTTGGTGGTGGAAGATGGGTTGTGGCAGATTGGGTGGTGGTTGGTGGTTACAGAAAGATGAATCAAGAAGATGATGTCAAAGAAAGATTTCAAGAAATCCTTAAAACAGAATCCAGAAAAAGAAGGGAAATTATTATTATTATTATTATTATTATTATTATTATTATTATTATTATTATTATTATTATTTGTAAAGCAAAATCATGATTTTTTGAATATTGACGGAATAATTTAGTTTAGCCGGCTATTGGTTACACTTTAATATTTTAATGGCTAAGTCTTGGTCCGCGACCAAAAGAATAGGCTAGTAAAATTCCTTATCTAATTTAGAAAAAAATAAAATATGTAAACATGACTATTTAGGAAATTTTAATTGTATTTTAACTATGGGTTCATATTTTTTTTAGTCTCGGGTATGTTTGGCAAAAAGCTTTTAAAAGCTTTTAAGAGCTTCAAGTTTCAAGCTTTTAAGAAATAACTTCTACTTAATAAAAAACCTTGTTTGGTTGAAGGGGCTGGAAGCTTTTATGTCAGAGAAAAAACTCTACAGTGAAAAGCTACTAGTAGCAGTGGCGAAGGTTTGTTGGGGCGGGGAGGGACGACCGACCCCCCTCCCCCGAATTTTTGCTCAGAAGTGCCGATTATATAGTATCGGTATAGAAATTTTTAGGTATATATGTTTTCGACCCCCCGGTTTTTTTGAAAAAAAATAGGTATATACGGTTTCGCCCCCCCCCACCGTTTTTTTGAAAAAAAAAATAGGTATATACGGTTTCGACCCCCCGTTGGCCCATTTTAAGAGGTAAAACACAAGTGTTTGCTTTAGCCCATTTATTTTTCTTGATGATTTTTCTTTAGAAAAACCCAACTTCAAAGCCCACTTGAAAAACCTAAACCCAAAAAAACTTTCAACAAAAAAAAACCTTGTCCCTTCTCAGCTCCTCTGTTGTCTATTCATCTGTGTCGAAAAAAACCCCTCGTCCCTTCTCAGCAATCAACACTTTGTTGTAATTTGTAATTTTTCTTCATTGAAAAATCAATCAAAGTTCATTGTGTATTTGTCTCCATCTGACCATCCAGGTTATTTTCATAATTCATATTGAATATAAATTATATATTATTTGCATATGTTTTGTTGAGTCATGGCTGTGTTGTGTTGTCTGTTGAATGTTGAATGTTGATGTTGCCACGTTGATACAAATGGCGATTTGGCGATGGTTTTTTTCCTATAATCTGTTGATTTTTTTTTTCTTAATTTAATGTTTATGTTATTATTAGATTATACGATGGGGAAGAATAAAAGCATAACATCTTTTTTTTAAAAGAGTGAATGAGGAACAAGTAGAGGGAACAAATAATGAAAATATAAGTAAATAGCATGGTGATTTACATAGAAAGAGAAATGACTGAAAACTTTGATTCGGAGTCCATAATTGAAGAATTCAAAAATCTTAAAAGTCGTTAGGCTGAACTGTAATTCTTCATCGCTTTGTCTCATTTTTAATGTTTTAGTGTATTTGTTCAATTTTTTGTTAAACGATGCTTAGAACTTTGATATTATTGTATTTAATGTTTGACTCGACCCGAATCGAATTGCCGACCCGAACATATAATCCGATCCAAACATATAATAGAAAAAAAATTTAGGTTTCGTCCCGTGACTGGTTATTTCCGACCCCCCGTACCAATTTTTCAAGCTTCGCCACTGATTAGTAGTAGCTTTTAAGAAAAAACTCTACTAGCTACAAGCTTTTAATTAGTAAATGACACATATACCTATTCTATTTTAAAAATAAATTAAAAACTTTCTTTACAAGCTTTTAATTATGCCCATTTTGGTCATTTTATACATTTTATTAAAAGCTCCAGCTACTCTGCCAAACACCAAAATATATTTTAAAAGCTTCCAGCTATCAGCCTCCAGCTAGTTTTGCCAAACATACCCTTTATCTGGTTAATTCTTTTAGTCTTATCAAATTTAAACATTGTATTAGGGGGACGGGGCGCTACCAGAATTGGTCATGGGTATCTCACTATCAGTACGGTAACACTGTCGCCACCCATGCTGGTAGTGGTCACATGAATCAAAATCTGGTTATAGTTAACGGGCTGGTACCCATGAGTTTCTCTCTCCCCTTTTGTCTTTTTCTCTATTTGATTTCCAGTTGAGTGCTGCCTCAAAAAAACTGTTTCAGTGAAGTGATGTGACAGTGCAGGATTGGTAAAAATCAGTAAAGTTGAAAAAAAAATTAGTGGAGCGCCCCGTCCCCCTTTAATTAAGGGTATGTTTGACAATGAGCTTTTAAGAGCTTTTAGGAGTTTCAAGCTTCAAGATTTTAAGAAAAAGCTCCTAATAAATAAAAAGTCTTGTTTGGTAGTAGAAAAAGTTCTATAGTGAAAAGCTACTAGTACTAGCGTTTATGATAAAACTCTACTAGTTACAAGCCTTTAATTAGTAAATGACACAAATACCCATTATATTTTAAAAATAAAATAAAAACCTTCTTTACAAGCTTTTAATTATGCCCATTTTGGTCATTTTATATATTTTATTAAAAGCTCCAACTACTCTGCCAAACATCAAAATATATTTAAAAAACTCCTAAAATACCGATACCGAACCAATCCCGATACCAAAATACCGATACGGTTTATTTTCGGTACCAATTTGGTACCAAGTTTTGGTGAAACTCGGTATCGGTATTTTCGGTATTGGGATTGGTTCGGTACCGAGCTCATCTCTGAACTTCTTTTGAGCTGAAAGAAAGTGATGACTCAACATCCTTATCAATGGTTCTTTCAGGTGATTTTGGACTAGCCAAGATGTTGACTTCTGATGACCTTGCCTCATCTGTGAGTGATGTGTTTCCTTTAGACGTCTTTCAAATTTGAGTTTCATTCTCTAATATTGGTGGATATCTCAGTGTTTCTTGTTTCTAAATTACCCAGGTGGTAGGAACTCCTAGTTATATGTGCCCCGAGCTTGAGAATATTTTTTCCGTCTTCTTATTGATATCTTAATATGGACATGCATTAATGATTCTCCATCTTCTGTGTTCTAGGATGCTGCATATATGAAATGACTTCCCATAAGGCTGCATTCAAGGCTTTTGTAAGTGTTCTCATGTACCTTTTTATTAACTATGAGGTATGTTACATCATGTCACCTAAAAGGCTAATATTGATTTGAATGAAAACTAATACGATCCAATTCCAGCGAGTAGAAACGCATTTTTAGTTCTACCTGAATCACCAAATGCTTATAATTTTGTTGTTAACTTATGTAAAATAATTGGCCGACCTCGATTAATGTATTAATTTTATTGTTGTCTTCAGTTGGGGGAGGAGCGGATCATTACGGGGATGAAGACATGGATGCCGTTCGCGAAGAATGGTCAGGCTACGCCGCAACATTTATTTTCAAATGATTTGTTTGAAGGCAATATAATGTCGATACAATATTTTTGTAAACGTTAAACGTCTCGGTTCAGTTTGTAATTTGATAAATATGGCCGGATTATATAATAAAATGATGTTTTTGTTATTAGTTTGCTTATGTTGCATATAATAAAATGACTATAAATCCAGGAGGGTAAATATGTAATTTTACAGGATTTTTTTTAGATTAATAAATTATGACACGCAAAAGAACGTCATAAAATTCTGTCATAATATGTGTCGAAAAAATGTCATAAAAATGTGTGTCATTAAAAAGTGTCATAACGTGTGTCAATAAATGTTGTCATAAATGCGTGTCATAAACAGATGACACGCGAAAGTATGTCATATTAAATTTATGACACCGCCATCCTTGACGTTT
The DNA here is from genome assembly GCA_030844895.1 of Ambrosia x helenae. Taxonomy (NCBI): domain Eukaryota; kingdom Viridiplantae; phylum Streptophyta; class Magnoliopsida; order Asterales; family Asteraceae; genus Ambrosia; species Ambrosia x helenae. The sequence goes on along the minus strand of CM061224.1, from coordinate 115,993,809 downwards.
TTTTTCTTGTCATCAGACCCTTTTTTTGACACGCAATACGTGTCAAGAAAGACCTTTTTTCTAGTAGTGCCACAAACTAATTTTGCTAAACATACCCTAAATATGTCCAGTTTTGTAAAATATAAATGCTCTCTTTCTCTCTCTATTTTTACTTTGGATAACTTGTTCAATCCATCAACCCCACTAGTTGATGGTGAAAGACTGCTTGTTATTTTTAGAAAAAATTGTGTATGAAAATATCACGCCTGTTGAATACATATATATGTAACACATAAAAACAAGCATACAATATTATATAACACGTAAAAGGTTTTATTAGTAGTAGCTTGGATATATGGATATGCTAGTTATTAATTATTATGCTATTATATAAGTTACAAAAAGTTTGCTTGAAATGCAACCAAAATCCACATTATCCGATTAGTATACATTTATACATGCATCAATTGGCTTCGATGAGTCAACACATACTAATTCATGTTAACTTCATTTTTACAATAAGTTTGCCACTCAAAAAGGATCTTGTTTCTTCCATTTATCACAAGCCATCGTTTATTTATTTATTCATCTTAATATTTCTGTAACCCTTAATTACTATTTACTAACATTAATAATTATATACCTTCAAAGTTTACTCATTTGATAAGGCAAATGTAATAACTAATACAAGTGTTTTACTACTTGTTCAAGCATTCGCAAATTCAAAGAAAAAAAAAATCACAACTGATGAAAGTTAACCACCTTTGGGGTTTAGGAGAAAAGGTGACAAGTAGAAGTCTTGTTCACAATGCAATTTATTTCGGTAGAATAAAATAAAGCAATGTTCGAGGCTCAAAACATATGCCGTTATAGTCAATGGCGAAGCTTGAATTTCCGATCGGGGGTTAGAAGTTACAAGGGAGTCGGAAGTCACCGGTTACGGGGGGTCGAAATCGTATATACCAAAAAAAATCTATACGTATACTATATAATCGAAACTTCTGAGCAAAAATTTTGAGGGGTCACGCGACCCCCTTGCCCCTTATATGTTGCGCCACTAGTATGGGCCACTAGTAATGGTAGATTAAATTCAAATATGTTCAGGGACTTTTATAAAATTTGTAAGAAATTTGAAACGACTTGATTTGGTTGACAATGAAAGTTAGTTGAAGCTATTCAAAGAGTCTGGTTTGGTTGAATTTTAAGTTTTTAATGGTTGTCTAGTTGTAAAATGTTTAAATCAATATACTGATGCTGTCATTTATGAAATATGACAAAATATCGAACCATATTATGTATCAATAATAGTGTATACATAGAATCATAGGTACACTGTTCACTGTTAAAAATAAGTCTATGGGCTTATACTTGTGTAATTCATGTGTTCTATAATAGGCTTATCTAATTGTCTTGATGGGCTTAATATTGGCCCACATAATATCATTTATCTCTGTGGCCCATGGCCCAAGATGTTATAAAGGTTGTTGCAACTTGTTGATAAGATAATAATCCAATGGCTGAGATGTTTGCAGGATATCTAATCGTATGGTCGAGATTTGTTTGATTGTTTCGAGATGCTTCGAGATGGACCAGCTATAAAAGGCTCATTTACGAGCACTGTTTTGGCAGATCATTCATTCGTTTATCTTTCACCTTTTATCTTCTTCTTTGTATTGTTTCTAGGGTTTCAGGTCTCATTCCTTATTCTTGTCTTTGTATTAGCAGTCTTATGTTTTCTTTGTAAGTCTTTCAGTTGTATTCTTCTTATAGTTGAGATCAACTAATATTTCATCAGTCAATCTCAACAGACTTTGTATTTGTGGTTGATTGTTTGAGTTCCATATTTGTGGAACTCTGGGTATATTGGGGGGAGGGGGGTAAAGCTTTGGGTTGGCTAAATAAGATTTTGTCACCTGTTTTGTCGCTATATCTCGTGTTCTTTATTATTTCGTTTGTGTTGTTATTGTGTTGTTGTTCTTGTTGATCTACAAAACTTTACATGGTATCAGAGCCCTAGGCTCTTGGTATTATTTGAGGTTTATTGTTATTCCGTTGTGTTGTCTTTGTTAGGGTTTGGATCTGTATAGATCTGACTCATTGTTCTAGATCTGTTATTCCTCATAACAGATCTGTGTTGTATTGTCTTCAAACAAGGATCTCATCTAATTCATAGGTGTTGATTCTTGGTTGTGTTGAATAGTAGGTCTTATCTGATCATAGATCTGGTCTACTATTCTAGTAGTATATTGGTCTGTTTAGATCTAGGTTTTCTTTTGTTGACTATTGCTGATCTTGGGAGCTGCTTGGTTGGAAAGGAGTATTGAAGGGGATTATTGTTTGCTTCAATTGCCCCCCTTCTCTATACCCTAAGTGAAGGTATAGGATTGGAGAAACCCTAACTTGGGTTCCCCCTCTCGGTGGGATCGTTTCATATTAGTTGTTTTGTTGTTGTGTCTAGAGGCAGTTGACCGGGTTAGGTGGACCAGTATTGTGCCGACTACTTGGTGTCTTGTCTTGTTTGATTTGTGACTGCTTGTCTTGTTTCGTTATATTCTTGGTTTATTAGTATTATATATAGCTATTAAAGAACTCCTGAGTTAAGAACTGGGTGGGCACCCTTGAGTGATGAACCCACTATCTATACACTGACTCAGTTTCGTTCTTCTAGGGATCTATTGGTATTGTCTGTCTGTGGTTGTTTCTTGTTTGTATTCTTTTGTTGTCTTGTGATGGGTGATGCTGTTGTTAATCCTGCTGCTGGGGGAGGAGTTGATCCTCCAGCAGGGACTCTTATAAGTAAACTTGATGTGAGTGATCTGTTGTATCTACATCCTAGTGATACAAGTAGTCTGTCTATTATCAGTATCAAATTAAAAGGTACTGAAAATTACTCTATCTGGTCTAAGTCTATGAAAATTGCTTTGGAAGCTAAAAACAAGTATGGTTTTATTGATGGGACTTGTATCAGGTCTGTTGATAATGAGGTCTTAGGTAAGCAATGGGATAGGTGTAATTCTGTTGTTATGTCTTGATTGTTAAACTCTGTTAGTGAGGAATTATATCTAGGTTAGGTGTTTTCTGAACTTGTTAGGGATGTCTGGTTAGATCTGAGAGAAACTTATGATAAGGTTGATGGTTCAGTTGTGTTCAACTTGCATCAGAAAATTAACTCATTAACACAAAGTGGTAGTAGTGTGTCTGAATATTATCATAAGCTGAACACTATGTGGAAACAATTTGATTCCATAGTTCAGCTTCCTAGTTGTAGTTGTCAAGCCTCAAAGGAATTCAATGAATTCAGTGCATTAATTAAGTTAATGCAGTTCTTAATGGGGCTTGATGACATGTATCAACCTGTTAGGTCTAGTTTATTAACCAGGGATCCTTTGCCCTCTGTTAAGACTGCTTTCTCTATTGTTTCCAGGGAAGAGTCACATAGGGGTTCTAGTAGTAACTCAAAAGGAACAAATGTATCTTTTGTGTCCAATACTAATCAGTTTTCAAGTAATAGAAGGAACCTAAACAGGGGACCTAACCCTAATATGAAGTGTACCCACTGTAACATGTTGGGTCATACTATAGATAGGTGTTATGAACTTGTTAGGTATCCTCAAGGTTTTAAAAAGAAACCAAATGTTCAATCTACTGGTAAAACAAATAACCCTGTAAACTTTCCTAATAGAAGGGCAAATGTCTCTAGTAATACTGTGTCTTCTTCTACTACTGTCCCTTTTACCTCTGAACAGATCTCAAAATTGATGAGTTTGATAAGTGAGAAGTCTTCAAGTGAGGCTCAGAGTTCTAATGTAGGAGGTAAGTGTTGTAGTGTGTCTGGTTTTTCAAACATGTCTGTTTTAGGAAAATTGTCTAAAGTCTTTAAAAATTTTTCAAGCTGTTGCAGTTTTATTAAGTATGCCTTAAAACATGGGTGGATAATGGATTCTGGGGCAAACCAACACATGGTTTGCACTGACAAAAACATGATAAACTGTGTTGATGTGTCTCAATAGAACCTTTTAGTTAAACACCCAAATGGAACAAGTGCAAAAGTAACTAAAATAGGTGATATAAAACTGGCAAATGGAGTCATACTACATGATGTTTTTTTGATTCCTGATTACTGTGTCAATCTTGTATCTGTTCAGAGGTTAGCTAAGGATAATAAACTTAGTGTCTTATTTGATGAAAATGCTTGTTATGTCCAGGGTTCCAAGGACAGGAAAGTCCTGGTGACTGGTAAAGAGTGTGATGGTCTGTATTTTGTTGGAGCTGATGTGAGTATGAGTAATCTGTGCTTCAATAGTGTTAGTGATAGGAGTCTTTGGCATAGCAGGCTAGGGCACCCATCTGACCAAGTCTTAGCTGTCTTAAAAGATAACTTGAAGTTAAATTTTTCTGAGTCTGAACCCTGTGAGATTTGCCATAAGGCAAAACAAGTCAGGGTTCCTTTTCCTTTAAGTGATCACAAAACAAAATGTCTAGGAGATGTTGTACATTTGGATGTCTGGGGTCCTTATAGGGTTACTAGTAAGGATGGGTATAAATATTTCTTGACTGTGGTTGATGATTACACTAGGTCTGTTTGGTGTTATTTGTTAAAAGGGAAAGGTGAGGTTTTTGAAAATATTCAAAGTTTTTATGAACTTGTAAAAACTCAGTTTAAGAAAACTATTAAAGTTTTTAGAAGTGATAGTGGCACTGAATTTGTAAATAAACAAATGACTAGTTTTTGTAATCAAAAGGGTGTTATTCATCAGACCTCTTGTGTTCATACACCACAGCAAAATGGTGTTGTTGAACGAAAACATAGACATTTGTTGAACATTGCTAGAGCCTTATTATTTCAAAGTGGTGTGTCCTTGTCTTTCTGGTCTGAGTGTGTTCTGACTGCATCTTACCTTATCAACAGGATTTACTCGTCTGTATTAGGAGGTAAAAGTCCCTATGAGTTAATGTATGGGTTCCCCCAAGTATTGACCATCTTAGAAACTTTGGGTGTCTTTGTTTTAAAACTGTTTTAGATGAAAAAGATAAACTTTGTAGTCGTGCTGATAAGTGTGTTTTAATAGGTTATTCCAACTTTAAAAAGGGTTATAAACTATGGTGTTTAGAAACTAAACAAATTGAGTATTCAAGGGATGTAAAATTTTATGAAGAGATTTATCCTTTTAAAACTAATGATAAAACTGTTTTGAATAAAAATGATTTAAACCATGTTAATTTCTTTGACCTGTATGATCAGCATGACACCAAAGGTTCTGATAGTCATAGTATTCATAATGATAATATTCCCGATGATGAAGGGGGAACTAATAGTACTCATGAACATTCTCCTGGACAGAACTTGTATGACCCTGGTACCAGGGCTGCTAGGAGGGTAGATCACCTAGGTGAACAGCACACTGGTAGTACAGGTTCTAGGGGGAATGAGTCTTCAGGGGTAGGGTGTTCAAATGATGAGTGTATTACTCCTGAGGGAAATAACCTACAAACTACTAGGAGGTCTTCTAGAGAGTCTAATTTTCCTAGGAGGTTTGATGAGTTTATTGTTGAGGGTAAAGTTAAATATGGTGTTGAAAGAGTTTTTAATTACTCTAATTTGTCTTGTGAAAATATGTGTTTTGTTTCTAGTTTAAACAAAATTGTTGAGCCTGTCAGCTATTCTCAGGCTTCAACTGATCCTAGATGGGTTGAAGCCATGAATGCTGAAATGGAGGCTTTGTATAGAAACCAAACTTGGACTGTGTGTGAGTTACCTAAAGGTAGAAAACCTATAGGGTGTAAATGGGTATATAAAGTTAAGTATAAAGCAAATGGTGAGGTTGAAAGGTTCAAGGCCAGATTGGTTGCAAAAGGTTACAACCAAATGGAAGGTCTGGACTTTGGTGAAACCTTTTCACCAGTTGTCAAGATGGTAACTGTCAGAATCATACTTAGTATGGCTTTACAGAATAACTGGGCTCTTTACCAACTTGACATAAACAATGCTTTTCTGTATGGGTCGATCACAGAGGATGTGTACATGACCCTTCCAGAAGGTTATCATTCTAAAAGTGATAATCAAGTATGTAAGTTAGTCAAGTCACTTTATGGGCTTAAACAAGCTCCAAGAAAGTGGAATGAAAAACTTACAAAAGTTTTAACTGATATGAGTTTTGTTCAAAGTATATGTGATCATTCTATGTTTGTTAAAAGAAGTAAAGATGTTTTTATTGTATTACTTGTCTATGTTGATGACATTGTTATTACTGGTAACAATGAAAGTGAAATTAAGACTGTTAAAAGGGTATTAAGTGATAGTTTTCAGATTAAAGACTTAGGGAAATTAAAATACTTCCTTGGTCTAGAAGTATTATATGAAAATGGTGGAATTTGTCTTAGTCAGAGGAAGTATTGTTTAGAGTTGTTAAATGATTTTGGATATCTAGGTGTAAGCCAGTTGCTACTCCTGTAGAACAAAATTATTTAGCAACAACTAAGAGTGATAAATCCAAAATGCTTCTTGAAAATGTTAATGGTTTTCAAAAGCTTATTGGAAAATTGATTTACTTGTCTTTAACAAGACCTGATATTAGTTATTCTGTTCAGTATCTAAGTCAATTTATGCACAAACCCACAGAGGGTCACTTACAGGTTGCTTTAAGGTTACTTAGATACCTAAAGCTTGCTCCTGGTAAGGGCATAATGTTCAAAAAAGGTGAACATTTTGACTTAGTTGGATATGTTGATTCTGACTGGGCAAAGTGCCTTGAAACAAGGAAACCATTACTGGATATTGTATTTTCCTTGGAGATTGTCTTGTCTCTTGGAAGAGCAAGAAGCAAAACACCATAGCTCGATCAACTGCTGAGGCAGAATACCGAGCTATGTGTTCTGCATCTTGTGAAATGATATGGCTAATGAATTTGTTAACTGAATTGAACATTAGTCATAAATTACCCATGAAACTGTATAGTGATAGCAAGGCTGCAATTTCTATTGCAGCCAATCCGATATTTCACGAAAGAACCAAACATTTTGAAATCGATTTACATTTTCTACGACAGAAAATTTCTAATGGTATAATTGAAACAATAAAGATTGGTTCTGAAGAGCAAACTGCTGATATATTTACCAAAGGTTTGGTAAGTGCTCAGCATGAGTATTTATGTAAAAAGTTGAGAATGTTTGATGTATTTCAACACATGAATTAAGGGGGAATGTTAAAATATAAGTCTATGGGCTTATACTTGTGTAATTCATGTGTTCTATAATGGGCTTATCTAATTGTCTTGATGGGCTTAATATTGGCCCACATAATATCATTTATCTCTGTGGCCCATTGTAACATTTCGCATTTAAATACATGTACGTTACGGATTAAAACGACAAGCCTTATTATTATTTTTGGTGATATTTGAACCCCAATTCAATGATAATTATTCATACATATATTTATATTTATATATATAAAAGTTATAATAATAATAATAATAACAAAAAAATAAAACTAGTTATTAAACCTTAGCCCAAACCCAAACCACCCTTCCCCTTTTTCCTTAAAGTTTTCGGAACTGGGCCTGCTGAGCCCAAAGAGCCGGCCCAACCAATAACTCAGTGACCCAGCCCAACTCCCTTACCCTCCCTTCATTTAAAAAAAAAAAAACATGTTTATGCCGGGTTTCGAACCGGCGACCTTCCAGACACAAACCACACACACAACCATCTAGGCCATACTTGCATCTTGATTTAATCCCATAACACTTTATATTTATACACACATTCACTTCTCCTTTTCCCTCTTCCCTTATCAGCGAACAGCAGCAACAGCAATAAGTTTTAATTTTTTTTTTCTTTTGACCTGTTAATTGACACTAATAACGTGTAATTAACCATTGTTTGACTGGAACTCGTGATTATCGGCCTATTTATCATTGATTACGCGTTAATTATCAACAAATCAATACCAAAAATATGAAGGACGCGTAGACTTTTTGAAACGAGTCAAACTTTCCAATTATTCAACCTGGACTCCATCACTATAAATTGGACATCTACGAATCATTGCAACTCGCTCATACTCTCTTCTCAATCTTCAATTCTTCACAACAAACCTCTGTTCATGTTATTTTGCTTCGTGTTTGACTTTTATCTTTGACCGGCCAATCGTATACGAATCAACACTGTGAGTTTAATTTTTTTGTGTGGGTTTTGTATATCGGCCATCACTCATCAATAGCCCCATGATTAATTGGACTATCGATGAGTGAATCAGTCGATTGCTAAATCTAGGGCTCGTATTATGATTTTGGGAATAATCTGAATTACGCGTATGTATTTATATTTATCAAAACAAGATTCATCACAACCACAGGCCTAGGCCAAGTGGTTGTGACTGTTGCCTTATCACCCAGCAGACGCGGGTTCGAACCCGGCTGCCACCACTCTTTTTTCGTATTTTTTTTACCAAACCAATTATATATATATTATGCATTAAATCTTGTAAATTCGTTTTTAATTATTAAAACCTTTTTATAAATTCTAAAAAAATTATCTTTGACAAATCTGATGTCAAAGTTTTACCTACAATTTTTATTTTCCTGAAATTCATCTATTTAATATTTATAATAATTAAATCAATTTTATACTATTATATTTATAAAAATCCATTAAAATATCAAAACAATTTTATTAAATTCTACAAAAATTATTCAAAGTTTTCATAACAATAAACTTTTCTGAAATGATTTTTATTTCAGAAAAATCATTCATTTAATATTTTTAATCAATTTTTGTTAGTTTTAATCATAATTAAATCATAATAAATTCAATTTTTATTATTTTTGCACCAAAATTTTATACAATTTGTTTTTATATATTTAGAACAGAAATAAGATTTTTAAAATAATAATTCTTTAATTTTAGTATTTTTAATTATTAAAGTTAAAGTTTGACAATTTGTTATAAATAGAATTAATATTCTATTTTAAAGAAAATACTTTTGTAAAAATTATTTTTATACTTTAAACACATTGTTGTGAACTTCTTAAATTTAAATTTCATAAAAAGATTTTTGGTTATTTATTTACTAAATTTCTCTTAATTGGCGAATATTTTTAATATTAATCAAGCGAGCAATTATCCCCAATTCGAAGCCCTAGAAACTTATACATTTGTAGACTTGATAGACTTAGACATATTTATTACTTTATTATAGGGTGATACTTGATACATTTGGTCAACACAATTATCCAAATTTCTCAACAGATATAACATTTTACCAAGGTGAGTTTTACATAGCCCCTTTTCTATTATTCACTATTTTCGGGGTGAAACATGTTACAACATTCTACATGCAATTCAATCATAAAGTGTCTATGTGTTTTTCTATGTTGCATTATGTCTTGAACATGACTAGGGTAAGCACAATTCTAGCATAATCATTAACATTGATCAGCCGACGGTATACAATGATAGATCTATTGGACTGACAATCCCACCCGGATACGTGCCTCCTACAAAGGTAGCGTGGGTGTTTGTTATCGTATAACATATTCAAGTGGACCATGAGCGTATGGTATGTATCATATTATAACAGTCATCAGGGTTGATTATGCACTCGATTTATTTCTAGTATGTTCTCACATATGGACTAGATTGACATGACACATGAATTGCACAACATTTTTATTCAATTATCAAAAACCTATGTAATTCTCACCAACTTTTGTTGACCCAAAACCTTTTCAACTTAGCATGTTTCAGGTTCTATTTGCTTGAAGATTTGAATTGATGCTTGAAGATATGTGTATAGGTTTATTCAATTTGATGTACAAATTCTAGAACAATTGTATGTAATTCAATTAAATCATTTAATGGAATTCATTATTTACCATGAGCTACTGGACAATCATCAATACGTGACATCCCGATGTTTCCGCCATCGGTTGGGGTGTTACAGATTGGTATCAGAGCCATGGATATAGGGAATTAGGTTATTAGGAAAATAATCTAGTCTATAACCATAGGATTTAACAAGTACTTGCTTCCTTTACTTGTTATTCTCTATCTCCCTCCTACTTCTTATCCCTACTTTCACTCCTACGAGAAGGTTGCTCTCCATCAGTGGATCTACTCTTAGACTAATAGGACAAAATTGTCAGGTTTAACCTGAACCCTCTTGAGATCTCGTCGAAGTTCTAGATTTTAATAACGAACACGTGCAATCTGGAAGGGTGAGCGCCTGTATTCTGAGTCTTCTGTCTAGGCTGGCATTGCGCATATATCCCAATCAGACGAGGGACCCGGATGCCTACCTGGGAATTCTCGGGATGAGTGTTCACTTATAGGCTAAAGCATGTCTTCATATGTTATTAGAATTTAGAATCTTTGATAAGTCAACGTTTTCGTTTATTCGTTTTAATGAATAAATGATTACACTCCTTATATAATCTCATTCATTTCACTGTGTCTCTTACAGATCATGCCTCCACGTCGCAGTGCTCGTCTTAACAGTGGTGAAAATCATGATGAAGGAAGTAGCAATCACAACCACAACCACGATACTAACCACAACAACAACAACAATGGTGTCGATGCCCAACTGGCTGCAATCATTTCTCAACAAATGGCGCAGCAAATCGCAACTCTGGTTCCCAACTTACTAGCTCAAGTCATCCAGTTGAACGACAATGGGAACGGCAACGGGAATGAAAATGGAAATGGACACCACAACGGGAATGGACTACCAGCCTGTACCCTTAAGCACTTTAATTCTTGCAATCCCCCAAAATTCAGTGGAGAAGAAGGAGCTTCAGGACTCCTACAATGGTTTGAGGGTATTGAAAATACCTTCATTAACAGTGAATGCCCCGACAACTTTAAAGTCCGTTATGCCATGAGTGTTCTTCATAAGCGAGCACTCACTTGGTGGAATGAAGAAAAACGCACTCGTGGAGCCGAAGCTGCACTAGCCTTAACCTGGGATCAAGCTAAAGACATTATGAAGGCAGAGTTCTGTCCTCGTAATGAAATTAAGAAGCTGGAAGATGAATTTCATGATCTTGCTCAAGACAGTGGGAAAACCTCGCTTACAACACTCGTTTTCACGAACTTAGCTTACTGCTACCCCACAAAGTCACCCCTTTGCCCATTGCGATCGAAAAATACATTGGTGGCTTACCGATGCAGATTCAAGACACGGTGTGGGGAAGGAACCCTGCTACTTTGGAGGAAGCAAAGCGTTTGGCTGCCACCCTAACAGATAACCATGTGAAGGCAGGGACCCTGACTCGTAAAGGGGAAAATAAAAAGGATACTCCCCAACCTGCCGTTGATATCAAAACTGAGGCCTCAACCAACGGGAAGAACAAGGTCAGGAATTTTGCAACAGACACCACTGCCCCACCCACCAAGAAACAATACAATGGGAACCTACCTAAGTGTGACACCTGCCAGTATCACCATCCAACTCAAGTACCCTGCCGACAGTGCACCAATTGTCAAAGGTATGGGCATCTTGCAGATGCTTGTCGAATCCCTGCTACCGACGCTCTTGATGCTCCAAATAATCCCGCTTGAGACCTCCAACTACTTAACAGCAAACCCTACCATTTGAATAATTTTCTCTTTAATTTCATGTATTGCCACTTTTGAATCAAATAATAAATTCAAGTATTATCATAACATCTCTGTGCATGTTTGTTTTAATGTGAATTGATTGCTATATCTATACTTGCTTACTTGTACAACAAATAGTTGACTACTAAACAATCTACTTAACGATTGGTAGAGGTCATCATGTCTTTCCAACAGTCGGGAGAGGCCCTACCACCTCCTCAACGACTGGTGGGGACTATCAGACCTGCTCAACAATCGGTAAAGTCATAAAAGGACGCAAAACCCTAATGTAAGGTAAATTGGTAATTACGGTCCGGAACGTAATCATGAATTTACAGGTACATTAAGGTAGTGTGAAATTTTATCAAAGTTTTTGGTAGCCGGCTAATTGTAAACCTAGTGTCTTCCTTTAACTTCGGGACGAAGTTCCTAAAAGTAGGGGAGACTGTAACATTTCGCATTTAAATACATGTACGTTACGGATTAAAACGACAAGCCTTATTATTATTTTTGGTGATATTTGAACCCCAATTCAATGATAATTATTCATACATATATTTATATTTATATATATAAAAGTTATAATAATAATAATAATAATAATAATAACAAAAAAATAAAACTAGTTATTAAACCTTAGCCCAAACCCAAACCACCCTTCCCCTTTTTCCTTAAAGTTTTCGGAACTGGGCCTGCTGAGCCCAAAGAGCCGGCCCAACCAATAACTCAGTGACCCAGCCCAACTCCCTTACCCTCCCTTCATTTAAAAAAAAAACATGTTTATGCCGGGTTTCGAACCGGCGACCTTCCAGACACAAACCACACACACAACCATCTAGGCCATACTTGCATCTTGATTTAATCCCATAACACTTTATATTTATACACACATTCACTTCTCCTTTTCCCTCTTCCCTTATCAGCGAACAGCAGCAACAGCAATAAGTTTTAATTTTTTTTTCTTTTGACCTGTTAATTGACACTAATAACGTGTAATTAACCATTGTTTGACTGGAACTCGTGATTATCGGCCTATTTATCATTGATTACGCGTTAATTATCAACAAATCAATACCAAAAATATGAAGGACGCGTAGACTTTTTGAAACGAGTCAAACTTTCCAATTATTCAACCTGGACTCCATCACTATAAATTGGACATCTACGAATCATTGCAACTCGCTCATACTCTCTTCTCAATCTTCAATTCTTCACAACAAACCTCTGTTCATGTTATTTTGCTTCGTGTTTGACTTTTATCTTTGACCGGCCAATCGTATACGAATCAACACTGTGAGTTTAATTTTTTTGTGTGGGTTTTGTATATCGGCCATCACTCATCAATAGCCCCATGATTAATTGGACTATCGATGAGTGAATCAGTCGATTGCTAAATCTAGGGCTCGTATTATGATTTTGGGGATAATCTGAATTACGCGTATGTATTTATATTTATCAAAACAAGATTCATCACAACCACAGGCCTAGGCCAAGTGGTTGTGACTGTTGCCTTATCACCCAGCAGACGCGGGTTCGAACCCGGCTGCCACCACTCTTTTTTCGTATTTTTTTTACCAAACCAATTATATATATATTATGCATTAAATCTTGTAAATTCGTTTTTAATTATTAAAACCTTTTTATAAATTCTAAAAAAATTATCTTTGACAAATCTGATGTCAAAGTTTTACCTACAATTTTTATTTTCCTGAAATTCATCTATTTAATATTTATAATAATTAAATCAATTTTATACTATTATATTTATAAAAATCCATTAAAATATCAAAACAATTTTATTAAATTCTACAAAAATTATTCTAAGTTTTCATAACAATAAACTTTTCTGAAATGATTTTTATTTCAGAAAAATCATTCATTTAATATTTTTAATCAATTTTTGTTAGTTTTAATCATAATTAAATCATAATAAATTCAATTTTTATTATTTTTGCACCAAAATTTTATACAATTTATTTTTATATATTTAGAACAGAAATATGATTTTTAAAATAATAATTCTTTAATTTTAGTATTTTTAATTATTAAAGTTAAAGTTTGACAATTTGTTATAAATAGAATTAATATTCTATTTTAAAGAAAATAATTTTGTAAAAATTATTTTTATACTTTAAACACATTGTTGTGAACTTCTTAAATTTAAATTTCATAAAAAGATTTTTGGTTATTTATTTACTAAATTTCTCTTAATTGGCGAATATTTTTAATATTAATCAAGCGAGCAATTATCCCCAATTCGAAGCCCTAGAAACTTATACATTTGTAGACTTGATAGACTTAGACATATTTATTACTTTATTATAGGGTGATACTTGATACATTTGGTCAACACAATTATCCAAATTTCTCAACAGATATAACATTTTACCAAGGTGAGTTTTACATAGCCCCTTTTCTATTATTCACTATTTTCGGGGTGAAACATGTTACAACATTCTACATGCAATTCAATCATAAAGTGTCTATGTGTTTTTCTATGTTGCATTATGTCTTGAACATGACTAGGGTAAGCACAATTCTAGCATAATCATTAACATTGATCAGCGACGGTATACAATGATAGATCTATTGGACTGACAATCTCACCCGGATACGTGCCTCCTACAAAGGTAGCGTGGGTGTTTGTTATCGTATAACATATTCAAGTGGACCATGAGCGTATGGTATGTATCATATTATAACAGTCATCAGGGTTGATTATGCACTCGATTTATTTCTAGTATGTTCTCACATATGGACTAGATTGACATGACACATGAATTGCACAACATTTTTATTCAATTATCAAAAACCTATGTAATTCTCACCAACTTTTGTTGACCCAAAACCTTTTCAACTTAACATGTTTCAGGTTCTATTTGCTTGAAGATTTGAATTGATGCTTGAAGATATGTGTATAGGTTTATTCAATTTGATGTACAAATTCTAGAACAATTGTATGTAATTCAATTAAATCATTTAATGGAATTCATTATTTACCATGAGCTACTGGACAATCATCAATACGTGACATCCCGATGTTTCCGCCATCGGTTGGGGTGTTACACCCATGGCCCAGGATGTTATAAAGGTTGTTGCAACTTGTTGATAAGATAATAATCCAATGGCTGAGATGTTTGCAGGATATCTAATCGTTATGGTCGAGATCTGTTTGATTGTTTCGAGATGCTTCGAGATGGACCAGCTATAAAAGGCTCGTTTACGAGCACTGTTTTGGCAGATCATTCATTCGTTTATCTTTCACCTTTTATCTTCTTCTTTGTATTGTTTCTAGGGTTTCAGGTCTCATTCCTTAGTCTTGTCTTTGTATTAGCAGTCTTATATTTTCTCTGTAAGTCTTTCATTTGTATTCTTCTTATAGTTGAGATCAACTGATATTTCATCAGTCAATCTCAACAGACTTTGTATTTGTGGTTGATTGTTTGAGTTCCATATTTGTGGAACTCTGGGTATATTGGGGGGGTAAAGCTTTGGGTTGGCTAAATAAGATTTTGTCACCTGTTTTGTCACTATATCTCGTGTTTTTTTATTATTTCGGTTGTGTTGTTATTGTGTTGTTGTTCTTGTGGATCTACAAAACTTTACATTCACCATAATTATGGTAAATAAAAATCCTAAAGTTTTAAACAATCTATGTCTCTAAGAGCATTCACATTTGTTCCACCAAATGTATGTGAGTGTGTCCCTTAAATTATATGGGGTGGGTGTAAGTGGTTGTGAGTGGAGGATATATAAAATATTTAGTGAAAACACTATTCACGGCCCCTATATTTGAGGGGGCACTGTTCACCCTTATAAATATTTTAATATTTTTGTAAGTGGTTGTGAGTGAGAAAAGATAAAATGTAATGATAAAAGTATGAAAAAAATATTATTTGTTTAAGAATGAGAGAGAAAATTTTGGAGTAGAATAGTGATTTTTAGTGTAATTTGAATGGGGAGATTTAGTGGAGCTGATGAGAATGTTCTAAGAGACCAGAGTTTAGACTTTAGAATCTGTGGTCCCAAAAGACAACATTAAAATCAAATATAGACTGCAGATCAAAATCATAATCCTTAGTGATGAGACAATCTCAAAGGATGGGAGTTGAGTTGCCAGAAGCTCGTGAAAAGAATGCGCATATATCAACATCGTGTGTGAAGTAACAACAGGACTTAGATGGCAATGAAGTAGGTTTAGTCCTCGTATATGTTAGCAAGCATAATTCCAGCAAGCATTCCAGCAAGCATATTCCTTATTATTAATGTGAATTATTGTAGTCAAATGTATATTTATATTGTAGTCAATAGGTTTGACTGACCTCCATACTTGTAGCATTACCTTGTATAACTTGTATCTATTTAATCCAAGAGGAATAATGAAAAGCCAGACAATTCAGTGAACTTTCATGGTATCAGAGCGCAGTCGCTCCATACCTCATTAACCGCTGATCATACCTCTGCAGCCTTTGTCTTCGGTCAAGTCTGCAGACCTCGCAACTTAATCCTTTTTTTTTTTTTCTGCAGCCCCTGTTCGGTGATATCTCTGCAGCCCCTGTCCTTTGCTGTGTCTTCGGTCATGGCAGACGAAATCATATCAGAAGCAAGTCACCCCAACGACGCTCCCAGACCCATCACTCAGCCCCTTCACCCGGTTTACTCGGTAACCAACATTACACAGAAGGTTCGTATGCTCGATGGTGTGAACGTCTCATACTCTTCATGGGTCCGTTTGTTTCTCTTACACGCCCGCGGCTATAGAGTCCTACATCACATTGATGGTACCACACCACCAGAAGAAACTGACCCGTCCTATATGTCCTGGATGGAGATCGATTCTATCGTTCTCCAATGGATTTATAGCACGCTTTCGGACAAATATCTCAAACGGATTCTCCCTGAAAACTGTGCCACGGCACGTGAAGCTTGGGAAAAGGTTCGAAATCAATTTCACCATAACAAAGGTGCTCGCATTGCCGCTCTTGAACATGAGTTTGTCAATATGACACTCAAATCACAGCCGTCACTGGAAGACTATTTTCTCCGACTTCGTGAACTTGCGAATCAGCTAAACGATCTTGTCGACACGCCTGTTAATGATAAACGCCTTGTGTTGCAGATGGTTCGTGGGCTCCCAAGCGAATACGACACGATGGGATCTATTATTAACCAGTCACTACCCTCTTGGGAGGACGCATGTGAAATCCTCCGAAATGACGAGAAAAGAAGGCTGGCCCGAGACACTCTAGAAGGAAGCCATGTTGTTGCTGCCACTCACACGACTCCATCAAACCCTCCCATTACAAACCCACCACCCGCTGCCCGTGATAACAACACCACCACTCGTGACCAGATCCGTGAATACCGTCCCCGTTCCAATCAAACTCGTACTAGGGGAAGGGGACGCGGTTCAAACCCTCGCAACAACTCCAACCCTCGCCCCACACAAAATAATACATGGCCTCCTATGTCTCCTGCCTACCCTTATTGGGCTCCTCCACCATTCTGGACACCTCCCCCATGCCCATTTCCTACTTCGGGCCCTTGGACTCAGGCTTGGAATCCTTTCAGCAGCCCAGCAAGTTCTACCTCGGCCCAACAGCATCATTCGGCCCAATCTTCAGTCTCTCAGCCCACGGCCCAGTCCAATTCTGCCACTACAGGCCCGTCAGCCGAGGCCCACTTCACGGACTTGGATGCTCTTGACCCATCTCAAATTGCACAGGCATTTCAAACTTTATCAGTTGACCCGGATGACGAAAATTGGGATATGGACACCGGGGCTACTTCACATGTGACACTCAACCAAGGTACTCTTTCTACTATCTCTCCTTATTCTCACATAAAGTCCGTATTGGTTGGCAATGGCAATCGTCTCCAGGTTCTTGGATCCGGTGACTCAACCTTACACACACCCGCCAAAACCTTTCACCCTAAAAATGTTTTGTACAACCCCCACTTTATTCGCAATCTTATTTCAGTCCGACAGTTCACCATTGATAGTTGTGTTTCTGTCGAGTTTGACCCTTTTGGTTTTTCTGTGAAGGATTACAGGGATGGCACACGCCTGAGTCGCCACGATAGCTCAAGCGGTCTTTACTCGTTCAACAAGAACTCTCTGGCAAAAGCTTTTGTTTCTGTTTCCAATTCCCAGTCTTGGCATGATCGGCTTGGTCACCCGGGTCGTCATGTTATGGACCACCTTAGTTCCAATAAAATTTTACCTTGTAATAAACTTGACTCATCGTTTGTTTGTCATGCTTGCCAGATAGCTAAAAATAAACGTCTTCCATTTGTTGATTCTATTACTACTACTTCCATGCCTTTTTCCATTATACATTGTGATTTATTGACCTCCCCCGTCGCTAGCACCGCTGGTTACAAATACTATATGGTGCTACTTGACGATTTTACTCAATACGCTTGGGTATATCCTTTAAAATTTAAATCCGAAGTTTTTACAAAATTCACAAACATCCATGCTTTTGTGACCACCCAATTCAAACTTAACATCCAACAATTTCAATGTGACATGGGTGGGGAATTTAATAATCACAACTTTCTTGAGTTTTTCAATAAACAGGGGATTCAATTTCGTTTCTCTTGCCCTCATACATCCCAGCAAAATGGCAAGTCGGAACGCATGATTCGTCGCCTAAACGACATCATGCTATCACTATTACTACACGCCTCTCTCCCTTCCCGTTTTTGGGTAGAGGCCATCCACACCGCTTGCTATCTACACAATATCCTCCCTACCAAAACCTTAAACAACCTCACCCCCTGTGCTGCCCTCTATCAACGACACCCATCATACGAACACCTTCGCGTGTTCGGATGTGCATGCTATCCAAATGAATCCTCCACTCGTCCGCACAAACTTCACCCGAAGTCCTCATTGTGCCTATTCTTGGGATATCCGGCAAATTATCGTGGTTATCGTTGCCTTGAGCTATCCACAGGCAAAACCATTTTCTCACGCCATGTGACTTTTGCCGAGACTGTGTTTCCAATGGCTAACTCATCCGATCCCAAACCTTCACCATCATTCTGTGATGACACCCCTTCCCCCAACTTCACTTACCAACACCCCATAACCCAACAGCCTTCGGCTCACCAACCTACAGCCCAACAACCACCGGCCCAACAGCATGCAGCCCACCAGCCTGCCACCCAACAACCCTTCGGCCCAACAACCCAGCTACCTACGCCGACCAACCACCCCTCCCCTGGCCCATCCGTTCACTCACCCTCATTAACCCAGCCCATTTCTGTCCATCACCCGGCCCACCTCCCGGTTTCCCACCTAGGCCCATGCATTCTACGGCCCAATCTCACATCCCTCAAACCGATCCAAATCCGCCCACTCCACCACATCCACCCCATCCTATGACCACCCGCTCTCGTGCCGGTATCCACAAACCAAAAATTCCTTTCAACCTATCTACATTAACTAACCAAATTTCACCACTTCCCAAATCCCACCTCACTGCCCTACAGGATCCAAACTGGAACACCGCCATGGCCACCGAATACAAAGCTTTATTGGAGAATAATACGTGGGAGTTAGTACCCAGACCTTCGTCTGCCCCTATTATTCGTTGTATGTGGCTAGTTAAGCACAAGTATAAAGCTTCTGGTGAGTTAGAACGGTATAAAGCACGTTTGGTCGTGAATGGTAAAAGCCAAACGGTTGGCGTAGATTGTGACGAGACCTTTAGTCCTGTTGTCAAGCCAACAACTATTCGGACCGTCTTAAGCTTGGCTGTGTCTCGCTCTTGGCCCGTTCATCAGTTGGACGTCAAGAACGCATTTCTTCATGGAAATCTGAAGGAAACAGTTTATATGCACCAACCTCCCGGTTTTGTTGACTCTAACCACCCTGGTTTTGTTTGCAGATTGAACAAGTCTTTATACGGCTTAAAACAGGCCCCTCATGCCTGGTATCAACGTTTTTCATCTTTTATTTTGCAGTGTGGTTTTCAAGAGTAGTATCTGCGACACCTCGCTTTTCGTGTATCGCCACGGCAATCAAACGGCCTACCTCCTACTTTATGTTGATGACATTGTTCTCACTACATCTGATCCTGCCTTGCTCAACCGCCTGATTGACATGCTCAAAGGCGAATTTGCTATGACTGACCTCGGTCGTCTGCACCATTTTTTGGGAATTAAGGTCGAACAAAAGAATGGAGGACTGTTCCTGTCACAGACTACTTATGCCACAGACATACTGGCTAGAGCAAATATGTCCAATTGCAAGCCATGTTCTACACCGGTTGAAGCCGGCTCTAAATTAAGCTCTGAGTCTGGTGCCCCTGTTGTTGATGGTACACTTTATCGCAGCCTCGCTGGCGCACTTCAGTATCTCACCATCACCCGTCCAGACATCACTTATGCTGTCCAACAGGTGTGTTTATTTATGCATGACCCACGGGAGCCTCATCTACAATTTCTTAAACGCATTTTGCGTTATGTGCGAGGCACCTTGGATTTCGGGTTACACATTTCACAGTCTCGGGCTACTTCTCTTACTGTTTATTCTGATGCTGATTGGGGCGGCTACCCGGATTCACGTCGCTCTACTTCGGGATATTGCATATACTTGGGTGATAACCTTATTTCCTGGAGTTCCAAACGGCAGCCCACCTTAGCTCGATCTAGTGCTGAAGCTGAATATCGAGGCGTTGCTAATGCCGTTGCTGAAGCCAGTTGGATTCGTAACCTACTCTTGGAACTCGGTATAAATCTCAAACAAGCAACTGTTGTTTATTGTGATAACGTTTCAGCTGTCTACCTTACACAGAATCCTGTACAACATCAGCGTACCAAGCATGTTGAAATGGATATTCACTTTGTACGCGAGAAAGTTCGTATTGGCGATGTACGTGTGCTTCATGTTCCCGCGGATTTTCAGTACGTTGACATATTTACTAAGGGACTATCCAAGCAATTGTTTACTCTATTTCGATCCAGTTTATGCCTCCGACAGGCTACGGTTCAAACTGCGGGGGACTGTTAGCAAGCATAATTCCAGCAAGCATTCCAGCAAGCATATTCCTTATCATTAATGTGAATTATTGTAGTCAAATGTATACTAATATTGTAGTCAATAGGTTTGACTGACTTCCATACTTGTAGCATTACCTTGTATAACTTGTATCTATTTAATCCAAGAGGAATAATGAAAAGCCAGACAATTCAGTGAACTTTCAGTATATTGTTGGTGAGGGTCTCATGACGGATGTTGAACTAATGACCATGGAATGCAGAAGCGGAGCGATATCATCAAATGTGGTTTAAAAGAAGGGTTAATCGAAAAAAACGAAAGATGATCCTCCTTGAAGACTACATGTCGCGAGGTTACTAATCTTTATTGAATGTGTGAGTAAATCAAGATACTGAGATCTTTGATGACTGATGGTAGTCTAAGATACACACATTCGATTGAGACGGACGTTTATGAGAAGTAATTCAGTCAGACAAGAAACACTCTAGAAAAAAAAAACCCAGTAAACTTAACTTAAAAGAGAAAATCATAACAATTGACTTTTCCTTAAATCAAATAGATACAAGAAATAAAGATTGAAAGCCAAACAAGATAGTGTTTTCCTCCAAGATAATAGAGGTTGTTAAAGCATATGAATTTCTTTGGATGAAAACCCGAATGAGGTTTCATTCCTTAGATTGGTCTATTTTGTGTAATTTTAGTAATTTTAATTATTGTAACGTTAATCTACTGTAATTGCAGATGTACTATTTGGTTCTAGCGAGTTGCTAGAATCCTTTTTCATTTTAGGAATATAGGGTTGGGTTATTCTACAAAGGCTACAAAAAATGAGAAGGGTGAGAAGGATACAAAAAACACAATAGATCATCAAATATGACACAATGAGCCACAAAATATAACACAGTGCCAAAAAATATAACATAATGCTGAAGAAAAAAGACACAATGAATTGAAAAAATGACACAACGATGAAAATAAGAAAAAGACACAATGGTACATAAAAGACACAATGATATAATGCATATTCTAAAAACTACAAGCTAAAACCCCAAAAAAACGAAGACCTAAAAACTAACGACGTACGGTTCGAAAAGACGATTCCAATGCCGCTTGAATGAGTTCAATCGAAGTCCGTTTGATACCCTTCCTACGACTTCATATTTTTCTTTCACTATGTATTTGATTCTAACCCTAGGAATATAAGCCACCACTATTTCATTAAAAAAATACCATAAAATACATCACAAATTCTATTATATTTTTTAGAGGTTCTAATTTCTTAAATCTAATATTATTCCAAGTTCAGTTTTTTTCTAAACCATATAATTAAACTACACGTACTAAATACGCCCAAATTCTTTTAAAATGAATATAGGCAATGGGCTCTCGCCGGAAACCTATTCCGGTGGAGATATGGGCAAGAATCACAAAATTCTATGTGACAAATCTTCCTGATAACTGCAGTGGGGCGGATTTGGCGAGAGAAGTTAGAAACTTTGGGGAGATCTTCGACATCTATGTGGCAAGAAAAAGGGATAAGGTGGGAAGACGGTTTGCGTTTGTGTCTTTGCTTGACGTAAAAGACCGTCGTGAGATGGAAAAAGTGTTATCCTCCATTCGTCTGGGTGATTATAAGATCAAGGTGAATGTAGCAAGGTTTGTATTGGAGGAAGGAGAAGTGAATGATCGGAAAACTTCCGGTAGATACAAACACGAGAAAGTGGCAAATAAGTTTCAGGCGGAGGAAAGGGATACGAGAAAGGTGGACCAGAATGGGTCTCATGGAAACACAATGTCTTTTAAGGAAGCATTCTCTGGTGCTGCTAAAGGAAAACCCATTGAAGTAGACGATTCGATTTGTGCCTTCGAAAGTTTGCAAGGAAGATCTCTGGTTATGAGAGTCTGTTCGGTGGAAGTTTTGAAAAACATTAAAACGTTGTTAAAGGAGATGAAACTGGGGGAAGGAGAAATACGTTGTTTGGGAGACTTCTCACTCCTGGTCACGTTTCGATCCAAGGAGATAGCTAGGATGGCTATGGGTGAACTTGAAGGTCGACCGGAGTTCTTCACTGCTGTTAGGGTTTGGGATGGAGAAGATATACTTTTTGAGCGTATCGCATGGTTGAAGGTTTTTGGTATTCCATTGAACCTCTTACATGAGCAAGTTTTTGATAATATTGGAGGGTTCTTTGGAGCGGTTGTCAAAAAACCTCCAGTGGATAGAGTGGAGATTGATTCTTCATTCCATTACATTAGGGTATTGGTTGGACATGGCGCTAGGATTAAGGATACATTGTTTTTGAAATGGCGTGGGAAAACATTGAAAATATGGGTAGAGGAAGAAGATAAGGATTGGATTTCTGATTACGTTGATTCTGTTGATGATGATCCTGTGGATGAGACGACGAATGAATCGGAGATGGAGCCGGAAAATGTTACAAAGGTGGAAGCGGGAAAAATTCCGGACGGTCACGTAAATCTGGAAACAACTGGTGTTAAGGAAACTGCTTTGAATGACATTTATTCCCCTATAATCTTGGAGCCTGAATTAAAGGAGAATTTTGTGGTAAGTAATAATGATGATTTCTTGCACACCAATCTGGAAGGTCAAGTGGGCCCAGGGAAAATACTAAAACGGAAGAAAAACAATAGAAAGAAAGAGTGGGATATGGGCCAGGCTTCAGGGGGGCATTACTCTAGTAGCAATGATATGCCCAATAAAGAGCCCAAAAATGGTGGACTCTCTCAGGATGATCCTTTCAATTTAAATCCTCTTTTGGGCCTGGACTGTAATGTGTCAAAGACTAGAGGGGCGAGTTCTGTCCAATTAGAAAATTCCTTTCAGGTTCTCTGCGATGAGCAGGAGACATCCAGCAGTGATTTAGAACATAATATTGGTGAAGATAAAGGGGGAGCTTCGAAGCAATACCGTCCCTCTCTGGATCACGAGAAGACTGAAACGATGGATTTCGGCAGCAGGTTAGGTGTTAACCTAAATGGTTTCGAAAACTTGGTTTCTACTTCCATTCAAGGTGAAGGGTTACAAGAAGGTAATCGATGAATTTTATGTCATTAAATGTTAGAGGAATAGGGGCGGTTGGAAAAGTTCCCTGGGTTAAAGGTTTGGTAAATAAGTTTAAAGTCGATTTTTTGGGTATTCAAGAAACATTATTATCCGATTCCAAGTCTTTTGGTTTGGCGTCGATTTGGGGTAATGGGAGTTTTGATTTTGATTTGATGGATTCTCGTGGGAAATCTGGAGGGATGATTAGCATATGGAATTCTAGAAAATTCAAAAAGATACGGACTATTTCGGATACCGGGTTTATAATTACGATTGGGAACTTGGTTGAAGACGGGACGGTGGTTAATGTTGTTAACGTTTACGCTCCTCAGAAAGTTGGGGAGAAAAGGTTATTGTGGGAGCGTCTTTTGGGCCTTATGCAAGGGGGGACCGGTATGTGGATTTTTATTGGAGATTTTAATTCCGTTCGATGGGATTGCGAGCGAAAAAATTCTAAGTTCAACAGCAGGGCTGCCAGAGATTTTAATAATTTTATTGATGAAGCTTGTTTACAAGAATTTAAAATGCAGGGTAGTAGATTCACTTATTTGACAGGTGTTGGGAAAGATGCTAAGATGAGCAAGATTGATCGTATGTTAGTCTGCCAGGATTTTTTCAATAGGTGGAATGGCGCTTGTCTTCGGGCTCTCCCAAAAGAATTGTCAGACCACTCTCCGATTTTGTTAACAATTGCAGAAACAAACTATGGGGCCCGACCGTTTAGATGGTTCAATTCGTGGCTAGATAGGGAAGGGTGTGAAAGGGTGGTGCGGGATGCTTTATCTAGTGTGGTTGACGGTGATACGGCTGAAAAAGTATTAATTCATAAGTTCTCGGCTGTTAAGGAAGCTTTAAAAGGGTGGTGGAAGTCGATTTCCAGCAAAGAAGAGTTAGATTTAACAAGTCTGTCTAAAGATATTTCTCGGCTAGAATTGGTTCTGGAATCTCGGGATCTTGAGGAGGAGGAGGAGTGGGTTTGGGAGGAAAGTAAAAAAGAGGTTAATAGAATTTTGTTTTTGAAGAATAAGGATCTTAAACAAAAATCTCGAGCCAATTGGGCTAAGTTGGGGGATGAAAACTCGGCATTTTTTCACCGATGTATAAATGGGAGGAAGGCGGCAAATGATATCCCAGGGGTCATGGTTAATGGGGAGTGGTTTAGTAAACCGTCTCTTGTAAAAAGAGAGGTTCTCCGCTTTTATAGAGATCTTTTCAGTGAAACTTCCGTCATCAGACCGGAGTTTTTGTGTGATGATTTTAACAGAGTTCCCGCCGACAAAATAGATGGTCTGGTTGCCCCGTTCTCCAAGGAAGAAATCAAGAATGCAGTCTTTGATTGTGGTTCAGATAAGGCGCCGGGTCCAGGGTTTAATTTCCACTTTATTACACATTTCTGGTCCTTGCTGGAAGATGATTTTTTTCGTTTGTTTCGTGAGTTTTATAATTCAGGTATTATTGGTAAAGGCTCTAGTCTCTCTTATATTACGCTTGTTGCAAAAAATAAATCTCCGTTGGGTTTGAAGGACTACCGGCCTATTAATCTTGTGGGGGTCATTAATAAGGTCATCTCTAAAGTTATTGCTTCTAGAATTAAGGTGGTGATGGGGGATATAATATCGGATTCTCAGTCCACGTTTCTTAAAGATAGGTATATTCTAGACGGGCCTCTAGTTCTTAATGAATTAATAGGGTGGTTAAAGAAGAGTGATAAAAAGGCGTTTCTGTTGAAGATTGATTTCCAAAAAGCATATGATAATGTTAATTGGCAGTTTCTTTTTTCTATTATGGAGCAAATGGGTTTTCCGGATAAATGGTGCACGTGGATTAAAGGGATTGTTCAATGCGCTAAGTCGGCGGTCTTAGTTAACGGGTCGCCTACGTTTGAATTCAAGTGCCAAAAAGGTCTTAGACAAGGTGATCCGTTATCCCTGTTTCTTTTCTTAATTGTTATGGAAGCTTTCGCCAAGATGATCTCTCGTGCGTGTTGCTTGGGGGATATTGAGGGGATTAAAATGCCGGGGGAGGGTCCTAGTATTTCTCATATGCTATACGCGGATGACGCTTTGTTGATGGGGATGTGGTCTACTAGAAACGTCTTGATGGTGAATCGTTTGCTGCGAATCTTCCATTGGGTTTCATGGATGAAAATTAATTTGCAAAAGTCTCATATTTTTGGGTTGGGCGTTTCTGGGGTGGAGTTATACGAATTGGCTGAGGTATTGGGATGTAAGGTGGGGAATTTTCCTTTTCAGTATCTGGGAGTTAAGATTGGTGCTAATATGAATCGCGCCGCTAATTGGGATTCTGTTATAGATACTGTGCATAATAGATTACAATCGTGGAAGGCAAAACTTCTTTCCATAGGTGGGAGGTTAACGTTGATTAAGTCGGTCCTATCTAGTCTTCCGGTGTATTATTTTTCTTTGTTTAAAGCCCCCAAGGAAGTGATCGACAAAATTGAAAGGAAAATGAAACACTTCTTGTGGTTAGGTGGCCGGGTTGCTAAAGGTGTTCATTGGGTTTCGTGGGAGATTGTTACTCGTCCGTTGAAATTAGGTGGATTGGGGATTTCAAAATTGGCCGAAACCAATTTGGCGTTACTTGTTAAATGGGCGTGGAGGTTTAAAACTAATCCTAATGCGTTGTGGAAAAAGGTGATTATTTCCATACATGGAGGGCGAGGAAAATGGTTGTTTCTTCCTGTGAAAAAAACGCTACCGGGAGCTTGGAAGGCAATAGTTAACCTTTTGGAGAAGACAGTTATTAACGGTCAAAGCATCAATAGTTTAATGACTTGCGTCCTCGGGTGTGGGGACAGTATTCGTCTTTGGAAAGATGTGTGGTATGGGGATACTCCTTTGCATATCAGGTGGCCGTCATTATACTCGCAAGAAGTTGATAAACAGTGTGTTATTAGCAACAGAATTTGGTATGATGGGATACAGAATCGGGCTGATGACAGATGGATTCTCGATGGGTACTCGGTTGAAAGTATATCGGAGGCTCAAGATCTGCGGTACATGTTGACAGTCATTAATCTAAAGCAGTGCAGAGACAGATGGGTCTGGGATAACAAAACTGGGAAGACTTTCTCCGTAGCAGAAGTCAAAGAGACGATCAGAAAGAATTTGTATGCTGTTCCAGCTCATAAGTTCTTATGGACTAAATGGGTTCCGAGTAAGATAAACGTCTTGGGTTGGAGAATTCAGATGGGTAAAGTCCCTACTCGAGTGGAGCTGATTAGAAGGAATGTTGGATTACCAACTTCCATATGTCCGTTCTGTAATGTCGAGGATGAGGAAGTTAAGCATCTTTTCTTTTCGTGCATTTTTGCCTCGGAAGTGTGGTTTAGAATCTGGTCTTGGTGTAAAATGGATGCTGCTGGGCTCTCTTCTTTTGATGACATTCTGCAGTGGGTTAGCCATACGGCTGGATCCAAGAAGAGTAATAAGATAGTGCGTGGTATTGTTCTAATTACGTTGTGGGCGATTTGGAAAGAAAGAAATAATAGGATGTTTCAAAATAAGGACCCTAAGGCTGTGGAAGTGTTGGCGTTGGTTAAGTCTATGGCGTTTACTTCGCTTAATTATAGATCAAATTGTAATAGGATTGATTGGAACAAATGGGGTAAATACCCGTTGTATATGATGTAATTGGTTTTGTGAGTGGGTCCTTTTTTTGAGGGCTCTCTCGTGTTTTTGAATGAAGTTAACTTTCAAAAAAAAATTCTTTTAAAATATTAATGAAATTCAAGTTGTCGATATGCTAAAACATATTTTAGTCTCTCATGCATGCTCTTAAATTTGGTAAACAATTTGATTGGTTTGGAAAGGTCAAAAAACTTACAACTTGATAGAAAGTCTTGTGAAACGAAGATTCCTTTGAAATATACATGTCGAAAATTTTAATTAGACGGAGTCTAAGATACTTTTTGGAAATTAAAAGGTATATTTTAGTGTTAATGTGTATGTTTAATTCATGTTTTACCCTCTATCATACATCTGAGTCATGTTTTCAAGATGTGTGACGCATAATACGACAACGCTCGCCTATGTTATTATAGCTTAGTGGCATCTTCGTCATTCTAGCCTACTGACATTTTGGGGGTGAGATAAGACCATTAAGTCCCGGGTTCAAGTCGCACAAGGGGTTTTTCCCAAATTTATTAGGTTTCCTCCTGAATTGATGTATAAGCATTATTGCCTACTGAAGATTGATATGATCGGGTGGTTATGCTTGTGGCACAATGATACTCCGGTGGTCCGTCAATGATCCAAATAGCCGTTAAAAAAACGACAACGATGCATTCAAACCAGTTATAATCGTATGCCTAACATGATAATAATGCTATTTTTTTTTTTTGATATTTTTATAGTGAGCTCCGATGTGCGGGATAAGTATTACGGTGTACCCAACTTTCCAGGGTTTAATTTATTGTCATAATGAGTTCTAATTAGTAATTACACAACTAGCCTTCCCATAACAATGGTATGGCTCCCTCTCACTATATTTATATACATAGTTTTAGGGTGTTTATTAGCCTCTTAATAAACTTCTGAATCATTCAGCTCTTAATCATTCAGCATTAAGAGTGTTTGTTTCAACTAAAAAAAATAGTTGAATAGTTCCATTAAGCTCTTAACCATTTAGCTAATAAGGGGTGCTGAATCATTCAGACCCTCTAATGATTCAGCACTTAATCAAACATATCCTACCGAACATCCCCTTAGCCTCTTTAATTTGGCATTCTATCCACCATATGTATGAACCTTCATAAACAACACTTCTTTAATCTATGTATGTGCCGTTTACGAACGTAAGGGGAACCACAAAAATATAGGGGCCTTGGTATAGGGCTTAAATATGCATTTGCAATCCTAGTAGCTTTGACCTTTAATGTTTCTTGCTCTTTATCAAGTATGTGCTATTCTTCTTTGACAAACTTGAGATTGTGCGAAAGCCGAAAGGATGAGTTCAACAAAACCATTCCCATCTCCCCAAGCTATTGATCAAGATATGTTTTTTTATAATTTATTCTATTTTTTTTAGATATAAAAAAGGCCCATTGTACCTCATGCACTAGAAGAGGCATAAGGGTGGTTAGTGCAAACTACACGTACATGCATAAAAAAAGCTGCCCCTTGATATGGAAAGGAATTTATAATGAAAAGCGACCTTTTTTAAAACGACACTTTTGGCAAAAAGCAAATGATTATGGAATATTATCCTCGTAAGTTGTTGTTTCATGACAGCCTCATTTGCCCCTCTTTTGCATGTGGCACATTACACATTCCTCCCACACGAGGCCTATTTTTTTTTTTTTAAATTATCATTATTTTTTCAGTATATTAATAAAAAAAGTCACAAATATGCAAATTGTTAAATACATTATTATATATTATTTGTATAGGCGTGTCAATTTATATATTATTTTTAATAAGACGTATTGGAAATTTATATATTATTTTTAATAAGAGGTATAAAATGTAGAATGTTAGTGATACACAATGAAGATGTTTTGGTTGGCAAAAGAGTGAGATCTGATCTGTAATTTCTGAAAATGTAAAAACAATACGAGTAGCATATGGGACCCTTAGTTATAAAATTTGTTGGCTTATTATATATTTCCAGATAAATAAAACTTGGACTCCTAAAATCAGCTAAAAAATATAACTAAATTGACCCAATTTACTTATATTATATAAAACCTTTATAATTAGTTAAAATTGCTGCAACTTAAGGAAAAAAAACATTCAATGTTAAATAAATTTACAACTGACTATAATAAGTGGCTTTGCACATTATTTTTTATATAATTACTGACCATGTGTAGTGGTGAGTTGAAAATTTTCACCTTACATGAGGCATTAACCGACACGTGGCATGTGGGACCATTAAGGGATTGAAATTAAAATGGGGTGTAATGGAAGGTGAAAATTTTTATGGGGCATTCAATCATTGGAGCTTGTATATCATTGGTCCATCAAAAAAGCTTGTTTTTTATTGGTCCCACACAAAATTTTCACCCCCTTAAATTTTTTGGCCTTGCCCCTAAGGCTACTCGGTGAACAGACGTGGGAGAGCCCCGTCCCACCTTTTTTCCCCCGTCTCGACCGCTACACCGCCCCGGAGTGGCGTCCCAACCCGCGTCCCACCCTCCCCCGTCTCCCCCGTTCTCCGAAGAACATAAAGGACGGACCAATCACCGCCCCCCACCAAAGCCTCCACCAATCACCGCCCCCTGCCACCCCCGTTCTCTGTCCTCCGGTCCCACCTTTTTTCCGACGTGTCACCCCCTTCCCCCGTCTGCTTACCCACCAGCCTAAAAACGCTCCAAATCAGTTTAGGGGGGGGGGGGGGGTTGCAAATCCCATAGGGGCGTTTTTTGCCCCAAAAACGTTCAATTCCTTGCTCCATTACACATGGTTTAAGAAGTTTAACTAACCAAGGAAAATAAAAAGAAAAAAACATCTATAAATGACTAATGACTAAAAGTCATTGTAAATTAACCTCCTCTAGAAAACTGTATAATATATTTTAAAAAGCTATTTAACTAATTTCTACTAAATTAATATATTCAATGAAATTTTTTATTTTTCAAAGCAACAATTTATTGGTTGAAGCTTTGAGCAGAGAGACAACAAAGGTCCCCGCCCTTATTCAACCATTATCAAATCAGTGACCAAGTAAAAAGTAAAAACCAGTCAGCACGTCAGTTTTAGTGCATGCTTAGTCAAGTTTATAATAAATTGTATTTCTGGGTATATGTGTTTTTTATAGATTACAATTTTTTATATAATTTTATCTTAGATAATTAGATCTCGTATAGGTATTTATTTCCACCAAAATTATAAAACACTTTTCTCACACGCATCAAGTTTTGTTACCAATATCTTTATTAACGGAAAATACTACTTCTGCTATTTTTTTTACGTAAACAAAACTATATCATTGCTCATGTTTGAACCTTTAACCTGTGTTTTAAAAATGACATGTTTCTACCAAGTGAGGAGTAGGCTAACCCCACAATGACTACCACTAGTTTATATATCTTTTATTTGTGAAGTGTCTTTCTATGTATTTTTCAATTTTATTCTCTATTATAAACGCTTATTCAACATATCTTCTATAAATATATATCAACATTATTGGATAGAATATTCGTTTTCATGATTTTCAATTGATGTAAAATACGGGTTGACGTCATTTTAGCACATTGTGACTTCATTTTTTGTTTGGGTTACATAAGACAGCTTTTGTGTAATTAAACTAGTGTAAATAATTTTGTTATTTTACTTTGTAATATACATAACTTTTTACCAAACCGAACTGATATTGTTTGAACATTGGTACCGGTATACATGTTTATGGTTTATGGTTTATGATTTATGTATTCATTTTAATGGCTTTTGGTTTCAATATAAGCCGTTTCGTATTTTAATTACCCGTACTGAAGCGTACCGTACCATAATGTAACTTTGTAACTTATAACGTTATGTTTTTAATATTTATTTAATTAGGTATAATACTATTGTAAACATCATTTTATGTAATATTATTTTATGTAATATGTAATTGTAAGTAGAACCAAAATGACCATTATTCTATTTTGTCTTAATAAAAACCAATAAGAGCAAATTTTGTGACACCTTTGGTCCTTTAAACTAGATGATATATGAGTACTAAATGTATTATAAATTGTAAAAGTTTAAATTAAAAATGTCACAAATTACAAAAATTTAGATTATAGATATAATTTCTCATATACATAAACTATTCTTAAAATTTATAAACCTAAAACTACATATACTTTGCTCAACCAACAAATAGGTTATGATGATTGATATCAAAATAATGAGGTAGCCAGTTAAGTGTAGTATCAAATTTGTTTATTTGATGAAATAAAAACGGTAGTTAAAGAGGGTTGGGGACTCGGTGATTTGCAGTCAGAGAAATTTTACTGAGTCACTGTTTGCTTCACATGTATTTGCAGCTTGATATTTCGTGTACAGTTGTACGGTTTCTTTAACCACACGCTCACTGTGTGTACTTCACATGGACAGTTCCTGAGTGTGCTCTATTGTTACTTTTTTTTTTAACGGGCAATGAATCAATTCCGAGCACTCTCGGGCACTCTTTTAGCGAATCAAATATTCGAGAGTACCTGGGCCACCAATTGCCACCAATTCCCGGGAAAACTCGATCACTCACCCGCCCGAAAGCATGACGATGAAATAGTCAGTAAAACCGGTCAGGATCAGGACTCGAACCCAAGCCAATGGCCGGGTCATCCCTCATTTTCCCTTCACCAATGTCCTCAAATGTAGCTAGTGGGAATTGAACCCAAGCCTCCCATAGAAAATTTAGACCCTTAACCAACTAGGCTACAAGTGCTTTATTGTTACTCTTTAGTCATGTTAAACAAAAGTAGACTCAGCTATTGTAGTTTATTTTTATACCTGATTACAAAATATTTTCTTTACGTTTAAAATTGACCATTTATGTACTTTATGTTTTAAAATTTTGCATGATTTGTCATTTCACGCTAACCCAATTAGATTAATGATCATTTGTTAGATAAGTAATTATAAATGTCATTATATACATTATTAATTTACAAGTAGTTTGTGCTTCATGATGTTGAACAATGAACATCATGCTTAATAGGTATTTTATGCATGAAAGGATTGTACACCATGCTTGGTAGGTTGTACCTTACTTTGTTTTTTTCTTTTCATTTTTTACTTTTAATTTTTTCATCTTTTACATTCAACTCATACACTTTTTTACTTTGAACTTTATCCCATTTATCTTAAACAGGTTTTTAGCTTTACATTTCAATCCAAATTTTTTCGAGTTGACACGCCGCAACATGCGTATGTAGTTTGTTTTTACCTCTATATTTCCCGTCGACGATGACGTTGTGTTTTAAGTTTCAGTCAAATTTGAGCGCATTATCGCACCGCAACGGGTGTGCATGGTTCATTGTTTTAACGTCTATATTTCACTAAGTTTTTTTTCCGTTATTTATTTATTTTTTATGAGTTTTTTCGGTGTTGTTGGTCGCTAGTAATAGTGTGACATTGATGCTACTTAGTACGATTTTATGCCCTCAATAGCAACGCGGGAACTTAATACTAGTTTAATATAATATATAAATAAATATATGTAGAAGATCTTGTAGGGAAATTAGTTGTCGTGAGAAGTGTGAGAAAGATCAAGAATTGGCATGTAGTCATCATGTTTTGGATTTAAAAATAATGTTTTGGGGTTGTTTTGGTTTGAAAAACACTAAACACGACAATTTAAAACATAATGAAATGTATTATAGTCATTAGAGTAAACTGCACGGATTGTCCTGTGGTTTGTCTAAATTTAAAATTTGCTCCTCAACCTCTTCAAAATTACACCAATGATATTTGTGGTTTAGATCTTATTACGTCAGGGGTCCCTGACTTGGATGGACGTTAAGTTTCTCAGTTAAATCTATATGAAATTACTAAATTACCCCTTTTTAAAAAATAAATAAATAAAAGAGTTAATAGCCAAAATCGTTCCTGAGGTTTGGCCATTTTGCCACATTAGTCCAAAATAAAAACTTTTTACATCTGGGTCCTTCAAATTTACGTTTTGTTGCCAAAATCATCCTTGACACTAACCTAGTTAAATTATCTCGTTAAGTTGAAGGGTATTTAAGACATTTTACCTAGGAAACCAAGGGTATGTTGTACATTTTGTATACTTTAATTATTTTAGATTTATTATTATTTTTTAACTTTTAAATAAAGAAATAACCCCTCTGCCACACACCTGCCCCCTCTCTAAGTTCCTGTCACACCACCTTCTTTGGCCACCACCGCCACACCACCTGCTCCGACCACCACAACCATTCTCTTTGAAGCTCCGATCAAAACCCATACCTTTAAACCACCGTCATCACACCACACCCCACCCTGTCGCCATGAGACCACTTCCGACCACCATACCTTACCCTTAGACTTTGAAACAAATCTGCACCAAGAAGAGGCCAGGAATACCTTTTTGAGTGAAGGGTCTTCCAAAAAACAAACAATCTGCAGACTCCAAATGTCTGCGCGCGTCTGCGTGGCGCAGACAAAAGAGGTCATAAGTGCTTCTGAGCAAAAAACAAACAACACCTTAGTCATTCACCCCTCCATTCGAATTCTAGGCACAATCGAATAAAAACCCCCTAATGTTGATGTTACGAACATATCTCAATCTTAGGTATGGCAGTCGTGGAGGCTTGTAAACAACTTCCACTCGGACAAGATGAGGCCATTACAGAGGAGATTGTTTCAGGAGTTGTTGTCCTCCTCTAAAAAGTTTAATTTTTACTTTATTATTATTAAGTCAAAATTAGTCTTCGTTTATGGCGATGATTCTGTTGAAATTTCAACAACCCCTCTCTCTCCTGTGTTTTGTTGAATCAGTTAACTCTGCAGCTGTTGATTAATGTAAATAACTAAACGTCCATACTAAACAACGAGCTCTTGTGGTCTATATGTATAATAATTATTGATATTATAAGTTGTTATGTTCAATAGGGTTGTGGGTGTCGGTGGGTCGGGTTTGTGCAGTGGGTGGGTGGGGAAGGAGGGTGGTTAGGCGTCGTGATGGTGGCCGGTAGTGGTTTAGTTGGTGGTGGTTTAGGTTTCATAGGTCAATGGTGGTTTAAATGGGTAGAAGAAGGTGGGGAGGTGGGTCCCACTTATTAAATAAAAAATATTAAAAAATAAACAGGTATGTAAAAAGTCAGAAATACCCCTCAACTTAACGAGATAATTTAAATAGGTTAGTGTTAGGGATGATTTTGGCAACAAACGTAAACCTGAAGGACCCAGACGTAAAAAGTTTTAATTTTGGTCTGATGTGGCAAAAATGGCCAAAACTCAGTGACAATTTTGGCTATTAACTCTAAATAAAATTATTATAAACTCTATCTCTCTCAACCCCAACTACCACCATTATCACCACCACCAATCATCTAGAACCACCACTGTCAATAAAACCCTCTACCATAAACCATAGTCTTATTGACTCTCAACCCACATGTATGATTAAAACCAAGCGCCAACCCCCGAAAACTCAAACATGTCAGGATCCGGTACATATCACATAACCTATCAAATTCATTCCACACACATGATCACCTCCCACAAAAACATTTAACACACTAATATTATTAAATCCACCTTGAATAACACAAGCTTGTTCTGAATTACTTCCAAAACATAACCTGGTAATTAAATCCGCCTTGAATAATATTATTAAATCCACCTGGATCCACCTTCGGACCTAACGCTATAGATTAAGTTCCGGCCACTAGCGATGGAGTTGAAGGAGATTGTACAATTGACCATTGACCCAACATTGAATGCGTTAACTGTGTTGACCAGCGACGATGTTGCCGGAACCAAACCCATTTCCATCTGACCACCACGTTCCACTAGGTACCATCGTCTACCCATCACCATCGAGCCAAAACCAAACCCCAATTCGGACCTTCAACACCACCCAGATAACAAACCACTACCGGAAAGATCTCCAATCGCCCCGTCACCCAAACACCACATCAACACAGCCTGCTCGGGCCTAAAACAGTCGTGCCGCTACCACCCAAGATGGTGGTGGCCTACCGTTTCAAATACCAGAAGGGGAGGGGGTCGAGATTGTGTAGATGAGAGGAGAGGGAGATTGATAAGAGGAGAGAGAGAGAGGCGGTGAGGGTATTTAATTTGGTAATTTTGCATGACTTGACTGAGAAATTTAACAACGTTAACTGGTAAGGACCATGAGGGTTATGAAATTTCAACGTTAGGGACCATTGAACATAGATGTGGGCATTTGTGCAATTCGTGCTAACCATAGGGACCATCCGTGCAGTTTACTCTAGTCATTAAATTTAATACACAACTAAAACACACTAGTTAACACTTAAAACACGTTGTTTTCGGTTTTAATTGTTATATTTGGTGTTTTTCTAGGCAAAACAATCCAAAACGTCATGAAATAAGTTCAAAAATGATACACACATATCAATTTTTAATAATTCTCACACTTCCTACAAAAACCTACAAATATATATTCGGAGCATTCACATTAGCTCTTCCATAATGGTGTGAGTGTGATCTCTATATCATATAGAGTGAGTATAAGTGGTTGTGAGTAAATGAGAGAAAAAAAATATTTGGAGGAGACACTGTTCACCAGTAAATTTGAAGTAGACACTATTCATCCTCCATAATTTTTTAATATTTTTAAAAGTGATTGTGAGTAGAGGAGATATAAAAGGTAATGATAAAAATATGGAATAAGTATTAGGGCACATAGGGTGGTCTTACTTTTATCACACTATCACGACCAATCAGATCCTGTCACCTCATTTTATCACATTCTATCACAATCCATCACTACACACATGTGGTGGTGTCCACTTTTCATCATATTTCATCACTATTTTTTTTTAAATAATCTAAAAACATTACATTAAATAAAAAAATTACATAACTAAAAAAAACATTACATTAAATAAAAAAATACATTAAATAAAAAACATAAAAATAAACCTAAAAACATAAAAAAAGCAGAAACTAAACATAAAAAACATAAAAAAACGAAAAAAATAAAATAAAAGTTACATGCCCAACTCCACTTGGTGGTGCGTCTTGACGAAATCTAGCCGGTTCGCCTAAGTTAGGCCGAACCTTTGGTTTAAAACTTTCGCCGAACCTTTGGTTTAAACCTAAGTTAGGCCGAACCTTGCTAGATCCTTCCATTTTTTTTGAAGTTGAATTTATTGACGTTGGGTGTATTGTTTTATAGTGTGTTATTTTGATTTTGTATGGATATATTTATATAGTGCTTGGAAGAAAAAAAAACTTTTTTTTTTAATTTTAAACGGTCAAAAGACCGTTGGTGGCCAGCCAACGGCAATAAAACGACTACTTTTGGTCGTGATGTGTATCACGAAAACAAGTCATCGCAGCCGTGATTTTTTGGGCCGACCGTTGTTTCACAACATCACATCAATCACGGGGTGACTATCGCGGACCATCCGTCCGCCCTTATTAAATAGGAAAGGAGAGAGAAAGATTATAATTTTTAATGTAATTAGGGGGGGACGGGCGCCTACCGAATTGTCCACGGGTACCAAGTATCAGCACGGTATCACCGCCGCCATACACGCTGGTAGTGGTCCCGTGGAACGTTTTGCTGGTGCTCTTTACCGTGCTGGTACCGGCTGTGTTTTTGTTTTTTATAAATGCCAAGTTTTCATTTTACCCCCTATGTTTTAGTGGTTTTTTATTTTATTTTAACCGTCTGTTTTATATGTATAACGTTTATTTATTTAGGGTTTTGTATTAACCGTATGTTTATAATGTAAAGTAAATAAAAAAAACCTTGCATTAATAAATACTAAAAAAATACATTAAAAACAAAGAAAAACACTTAAAGTTTGCGCAACATTCGCCATGCCTCGACATGGTCGATAACGTTGCCGTATCGAACCTCATACTCATATTGAGCGAATTTGATAGCCAACTCCTCGTCAAGCTCCGGATCGTCCGTCACTTGTTGCTCGTATAGGGTGGTCCACCTCTCACATTTGATGTTGAGGTCGCCCCACTTGAACTGGAGGTCGCGGACAGTCTTGGTTGTGTTGTGGCCAACGTGTTCAACGAAGTCGCTAAACACTCGAGCCCAAAACCCCTCGGGGGGGGGGGGGGGGGGAAGGCCGACCCATCGTCCCCGGGGGGGGGGGGGGGAGTTGAATTTCGGGGTCGTTCGACGCATCCTTGTGGCAAACCACAAGGGTCATTTCTTCTTCTTCGGTCCACGGGTTCATTTGTGTGTGTGTTTGGGTTTTTAAACCGTGGTAAATTGTGGCTTTTAACCCCACGGTTTGATCACTTTATATACAACGACGGTGACACTGTTAAGAATTAATTCGCTGACCGTTTAGGTGAGTTAATTCAATTCACTCGACGGTTTCCAAGAAAAACTTAAATTTGGTTGACCGTTTGGTGGAACGGTTGAAATAGTAGAATTAAATGTTAAAACCGTGTAAAAATGTAAAAAAATAAAAAGTTTGGGTATGTAAATGAAAATAAATAAAAGAATCAGTGGAGTGCTGCCTACAAAAAACGTGTTTCAGTGAAGTAAATCAGTGAAGTAATGTGACAAAATAGCATTAGTTAAAATCAGTAAAGAAAACTTAATTTCTACAAGCACCCCTTGTCCCCCTTACAGTGTGAATGCTCTCATACGCCTAGCTATTAATCATTACTAAAATTACCAACTTACATACAGAAACGATGTTGATACTTAATACTTAAAAACTTTTATGTGAAATAAATTCATTCTGGGTCGGCAACAGAAGCATGGTACCATATGTTCTATTATTAATTACTACATTATCACCCCACCCCCCACCTGTAGCACGTGAACCCCACTCCCTTCACACGGCGCGTACCATTCCCCTCCATTTCACCACCCACCTCCCCCTATTTCTACACCCACAACCCCCTACGCGCGCACATACACAACCCCCCGCTCTTTCTCTCTCCAATGAACCTCCCGGAAAATAAACCCATCTCCGTCTCTGTATCTGTCTCCAAAACCATTTTCAGTGATCAAGAAACCGTTATCCTTACCCACACCGAAAACCTTCTTCAATCATTACTCCACTCCATCTCCCTCACTCAATCCTTCAAAGGCAAATGGTTATTAATCCAATCAAAACTCTCCAATCTCCATACCTTACTCCACGACCTCTCTGACTTCCCGCCAAATCCCATCTCCACAGACCTTATTAATTCCTTATCACAAACGCTCTCTGAAGCCTTGTCACTCTCCATCACATGTCATAATAATAATATTAATCTCCCTAACGGTAAGTTAAAAACACAAAACGACGTCGATTCGGTTACAGCTAAACTTAACAATCATATACACGATCTCGAGTGCTTGTTCAATAGCGGCGTCTTACAAGACGCCGTCGTTTCGGTTTCGGTTCCGGTTCAGGTTAAAGTTAAGGCTCCGGTTTCGGGTTCGGTTACGGTTTCGAAACGTGATGCTGTTCGGATTGAAGCGAGAAATTTGGTGACACGTTTGCAGATCGGGTCAGTCGAGTCTAGAACTAATGTTCTGGACTCGTTGTTAAGATTGTTGGAAGGAGAAGATAAGCACGTTTTAATATTTGTTGCTCAAGGAGTTGTACCGGTGCTTGTACGTATATTAAGTTCTGGATTTTGTACAGAGATACGAGAGAAAGCGGTTATGGTACTCGCTCGAATTTCAAGAGTCGAGTCGAGTAAAGAAGTGTTATTAGCTGAGGGACTGTTATTGCTACATTATTTATTAAAAGTTTTGGAGTCTGGTAACGGACTAGCTAAAGAAAAAGCGTGCGTTACGCTTCAAGCGTTAACGCTTACTAAAGAGAATGCTAAAGCTATTATAACTAGAGGCGGAGTATCCTCACTGCTAGAGCTTTGTCAGTCAGGTACTCCGTCCTCGCAGGCTGCGGCTGCTTCCGTGCTACGGAATCTAACGGTTTTTCCGGATTGTAGAGAGAGTTTTATTGAAGTACATGAGATTTCGGTGCTTTTATCGCTAGCGCGGTCAGGGACTGCTTTAGCACAAGAGCATTCAATTGGTTGTTTAAGTAATTTAGTTAAGGAAGATGATGATTTGAAGCTGTTGATTGTTAAAAAAGGCGGGTTGATTAGTTTGAAAAGCTTTTGGGATTCGGCTTCTGTTAAGAGTTTAGAGGTTGCTGTTGAGTTGTTAAGCTGTTTAGTATCGGATCAACGGTTGATTGAAGTTGTTATATCGAATGATTTCTTAATTCGGTTGGTTAACGCGTTAAACTGTGGAGTTTTAGGTGTTAGGACTCATGCTGCTGAAGCGGTTTATAAAATCGGATACAATTCGAAGACTAGAAAGGAATTAGGCGAATTAGGGTTTATTCCGGTTTTGGTTAGGATGTTGGATGGGAAATCTGTTGAGGAAATTCAAGCTGCAGCGAAGGCGCTATCGACGATTTTGGTTTATACTGAAAACCGAAGGGTGTACAGGAAGGATCAGAGAGGGGTAGTGAGTGTGGTTCGTTTACTAGATCCATCGATAACGAATCTTGATAAGAAGTATCCTGTTTCGATTCTGCTTTCGTTAACGCATTCGAAGAAATGCCGAAAAGTGATGGTGAAATCGGGTGCTTTGGTGCATTTGGAGAAGCTTGTGGCAATGGAGGTTGAAGGTGCAAAGAGTTTACAAGAAGCAATTGGTGGTGGGAAGCTGTTTGGTGTGTTTAGAATAAGATCATGATTAAGTTGATGATCATCAAATGTTTTCATGTAAGTAACAAATTAGAAATTACACTTGTTGATCTTGTTTTTTTTTTGTTTTGTTTTTGTTTTTGTTTTTGTTTTAGTTGTTGTTATTGACATCTTGTTGGTTGTTGTGCAATTGTTCATAAATTTAATGGTAGCAAGTACTAAAGTAGATGAATATTACTACTACTTATTGTTGAATGGATGAAATTGTGGTCAATGTTTGTTTGGTGAGCTACCTTGGACCAAGTCATTTTCTTAATGTGTGTTCAAGGATGAGTCACATATCTTGTTGTCATTTTATATGTTATTTTGTATTATAAGATTTTGGTGCATGATATTTATAATTTTATATAAACAAATATAATAGATTACAATGTTCGCAAACCGGTAGAAATGTCCAAATCGAAACAAGTCAATTTAAGATTTATAATTAGAATTAGTTTTTCATTTTTAATTAATAACATATGTAAATCATAAATCATAGTTCTTGTTTTAAAATTTTGAATAAGTTTATTATTTTGTAAAAAAAAAAAAAAACTCAGACCCACCTAAACTGGTTAGTTTGGTTTTGTAGTTTCTAAAACCTAGTTAGTGTCCAACCTAAAATTTATGTCAAAACCGGCGGAACATGAAGATATACTAGCTCCTTTAAAGGGTTTTTTTTTTAATTATTTTTTATAATTATTTTTAATAATTCATTATATCAATACGGGTTAGGAAATACACTGTTAAAAGAAATAGGAATTCATAAGAATGAATGGTATCAAACGGAGTCCGATTGAATTAATTCAAGCGACATTGAAACCGTCTAATCAAATCTTACGATCTTAGTTTTTAAGTTTTTGAATTTTTAGCTTGTGGTTTTTAGAATTTGTGTTATATCATCGTGTCTTCTATGTTGCATTGTGTCATTTATATGATTCATTGTGTCATTTTCCTCAATACTATATATTAAAAACACGTTCAACATCAAACAACAACATATATGCGCAAACACTAAAGACAATCACTTGTAAAGTCCCCTAAAGTGTAAACAAGTGTACATTCCTGAGACAAAACTAAAGCTCTATTTTATCATCCCTAAAAGTCATTTACTTTAATCCTGTGCCTCCATAAATTCCTATGTAATGAACAATATAATAATCAAACAAGCCCTATTTTTATTCTTACAAGAATATTTTCTGTTTCACCATGGTGCATCATATCTATACCCCTTAAAGAAGGTTATTTTGGGCAATGGTCCTAATACATAATTGTGGCAGTTTCAGGTCTATTTCAACTCGTATATATTATTTGGTTTTGTATATTCCTCTCATATGGGCCCCCCGTCATACATCAATCAGGATTTACTTCATGCATTATAAAGTTTATAAAGTTGTACATTATGGTATTACATAGCCATCTTAACTTAATAAAAGTACATAAATGCATGGCCAATGCGTTTCTTATTTTGTTTTTTAAAGTTTGAACTTTATAAACACTGAAAATGTAATGCAAACTAATGATATACAGACACATGTTCTTATCCATTGACAAGAGTTCTTCTGTTTCAAGCCGCGCAAGAACATGACCCTTTGCGCCAATACATAAGATAATATATATGTTACACAAAGAATGATACATGACATTTTCTCATTGAATTGAATTATTTGTAACTTTTTTATTTTGAACGTGAAATGTTACACATACTCTGTTTTACACAAAATCAATCTAAACTAATGGCTTGGCTGCGGAATTTGTTTTGTGATTTTCCTTATTTCACATCATCTCTGACTTTAAATTAAAATATTTAAATGATGCAGTTAATATGAAATTTTCATTATTCGTTAAACTAAAATAGTGTAATTCATTAATGTAAAGCCCAAAGGCCTTACGGCCCAAGAAAAAGCGATTAACGTGTAATGCAACAAATAACAATGATTTTTTTTATATGATTTAAATCATTGTTAGGTGTTTTATTAGAGCATGTTAAATGAGGTTTATCAATAAAATACAAAACAATTATTATAAGCAAAAAATAAAGAAAATAATCGAGAAAATAAATAAGAAAGAGCGAAAAAAAATGATTTTGTATTATATTACAGGAGAGAGTAACAGAACCACACCAAAACCGAAGTTAACAGGCAACACACTAAACCAAACCGAGAACGGTTTTTTGTTGCTATAAATGGAATTGCAAATCAAATTGAATATACCTGCTTTGGCTTAAGTTGTTATTGGTTTAACTCAATTTTATGATTTGGACGTGAGTGCTACACACACCTAGAATATAATGATAACATAGTGGTAGGGGACATCAAAGCCAAGCAAGAGGCCCTGAGCTCAAACCCAAAATCACAACCGTCTTTGTTATACAAGTTACCTTTCTAATTGACCGTACGATTAGTTAGTTGGTATGGGGCATTTTATGTTCTTTTTCAATCAAACATGTTATCTCTAAAAAAATTATGCAAACTAAACATTTTGAGAATGAAATTTCATATTCTAATTTCGTTGAATTTCATTCTAATTCCATGAACCAAAAGCAACTGGGAGCTGTTTGGAATAAATATATAAATAATAAATAAATTTACAACAATGTTGCACTTGGACAGTTGGACTGTTCCAAGGTTAGAGCTACATGGCATACAATAAGCCCCATAAGTTATGGGCTTTTATCCATTACAACTAAAACAAGCTTACTAATGGACTATGGACATATATAGGCGTATAGCTATACACTTATACCTATTGTTTTAAATGGAATAACACAAAAGCCGGTTTATTTTAACCATACTAGTCAGGTGCCCGCGCGTTACGGCGGGAAACAACATTTAGTTAACATGTGCATTGTGCGTTGTACTTTAAGCAATTTTACTGTAAAACTTAAATTTAAGAGGTCAATAAGAAATATATTATAATATAATATAGATGATTTCGGTTCATTTTCGTTTGTTTTCGTTTCGGTTATTACTTAACCATAACATATCATTTTTAAATTAAAAAAACTATAGCAATACTATACTCAAATTAAAGAGAAAAAAATGTTCGTTTATACGGTGTAATAATATTAGGAAAATATTAACGTATAAAAAAATTATGGACGTTTAAAAATCGTGGGGGTAGTTGGTTAAAATAAGGGTAAATGGTGTAATTGTTATTTAAATAAAAAAAAGTTGATTAAAGTTGAGGAAAAAAATGTGTAGGTATTGTATAAAAGACATATTTGCCCTCAAAAAGTAGTTAACATATGCATTGTGTGTTGTACTCAAAAAAATTATGCTTGTAATCCTTAAATTTTAAGAGGTCCTTGTGAAATGTATTATGAGATAGTATATATATATATATATAGATATCTTTCACTCTTAAATTACATGTATTTTTCTTAAACACACTAAGTGCTGTTTGGTTGATTGAGTGCTGAATCATTAAGAGGTCTAAATGATTAAGAGACTCTGATTGATTAAGTGCTGAATGGTTCAGCTGTATACCAAGTCTGAATGGTTCAGCTTTTAACAATTCCATTCAGAGCCTATTTTAGATTGAAATAAACGGTCTGAATGCTGAACCATTCAGAGCTGAATGGTTTAGAGCCTCATTAAGAGGCTACCAAACATGCCCTTAGTAGAAATGTTTATTTTGACTTTGTGATTCGCTATTTAAAATTGGTCCCGTATACAAAATAAAAAAGTTTCTGGAAAAAAAAATAAAAACTCTTTAAACCAAATTCGGTTTTTACTAATTAAGTTATATTTTCTTTGTAAAAATATTTCTAACTAGTATATTACCCGCCGCGCTATGCGCGGCGTAGAAATATCTAGCCGATAAAATTTTCCCCCGTGCGACCCTGTCTCAATTCAAATCGTTATTGCCGGCTAACCTTTGAACCACCTTCATGACCGTTATAACCGCTGCTGTTAACACCGGCCTTCCGACGTTAGATCTAGACACGGTAATGACATTTACGCCGCTTATCTTGTGCTGAACTCACCTCTGTCGATCAGCTATCGCCAAAAGCCGTCTGTAAACGGTGATTATGTTGATAAACCCATAGATTTAGCACTTAACATGACAACAGAACCAATGTCACCAACCCCTTTCATTTTCCTATTTTGTTTTTATTTAAATTAAAAGTCATAATAAAGCTGAAGAATATACACACAAAAAACAAAGCTGACCAATCTTGATTTTATATTGTTATCTCTCCACCATAAATAACTTCGTACCACTAGTCACTCCAAACTCTTACCAAACCCAACCATGGGCATAATAATAATCGACGGTTCCACCCTACGCGCCTCTGTGAACAACGAACCACACTTCAAACGACGGCATGTTATCCTAGAGTCTTGAATCAGCGAAGACCTGTCGACTCTGTTTAACCGGAGAAGTCTGAAATCTCAG
Organism: Ambrosia x helenae; assembly: GCA_030844895.1. Lineage (NCBI taxonomy): Eukaryota > Viridiplantae > Streptophyta > Magnoliopsida > Asterales > Asteraceae > Ambrosia > Ambrosia x helenae. The sequence goes on along the minus strand of CM061224.1, from coordinate 115,949,420 downwards.
CGTACGACTGAGCCTTCCGACGTTACCGGTAACATGAATACGACATCGTTAGGAACGCGATAGTCGCTACTAACGGTGATTTGGTTTTACCGCGTGTGAAGAAGGCGGTAAAGAAAAGTCAACCGAGAAGGGTGGTCAAGGTTGGCAGCTGGAGCACTGTAGCGACGAAAACGACGTTCGCTACAGTGTTTTCGTCGATGGTAATTGTTATATATAATAATTACGTCATATTACTTCTAGAGTTGAAATACATCACTAATTTTAATTTCTTGTAATGCTTAATTTAGTTGTTTTAACAATACTAGTAGAGTGTTCGCGCGATACAGCGGGGAACATAAACACTTCTAAGTGTGTGTATGGTTCGGTTAAGTTTGATTATTAGCCTCAACCGAAACTAAAATCAAAATTCATCAATTAATCAATCTTATTAAACAATTGGTTCTTTGGTTCGGTTAGTATTGTTAGATTATCGGTTTTTATTCCGGTTTAGTTAATTTTGGTGAATAACAAAAACAAACTTTGGCTAAATTTTTTTTGCCTAAAAGTACATGAAATGGAGTTATAAATACACGAAATAGAGATAAAAATAGGCATGTAAACGAACCGAATGTTCATGAGCTGTTCATAAACTTGTTTGGCGAGAAGTTCGTTTATGTCATTTATTTAATAAATGAACAAACACGAACACAAAAATTTGTTTGTTTAGTTAAATGAACGAACATGAACAAATGTTGAGTTTGTCCATTTATGTTCATGAACACGTCCGTTTATTTATGTCCGTTTAAGTTTATTAATTACATGCGTAGTTATATTTACATAAATATAAACATAAATTGGGCTTTAGCTACATGTATAAACTAGTTTTTATCCCGGGAGCGTCCCAGGTTGAAATATCTAATATGACAACATAATTAATGACTTGCCAATATATGATTATTATTATTATTATTATTATTATTATTATTATTATTTATTTTAAACAAATCTCTACCATAAGTTATCATATTCAAATATAAAAAAAAAACAAATCTCTGCGCCGGGGTATAAATCTAGTGTCATTACAAAATGTTATATAATGTCAAATAAATGCGGAAGTTTGTAATCGATCATTCTAAAAAGAACTAACATGAAATAAGGAAAAAAAGTTATTTATTGAAATATCGAAGACATTAGTCTAAAGGTTATGTGACGCGTTAAAAAAAATTCATGGGGATATGATCGGGTATATAGTTCGGGTATTTTGGTATGTGGTTTCGGGTAATTAGGTCGGGTATTACCTAATCCCAGGCCCGACCCAAACCCACAATTTTTTTTAAACTAATTCCAAACCTGACACAATACCTGTCGGGTTACAAAAAATAGTCATTTTTTTTCTCCGTTTTTTATATAGCACTATGGTACTCGTTGGAAAGATAATAAAACGCTCGTTAATTTGGTGTAATTTTTTTCTTTAAAAAATCTCGTATATAAAAGATATCAACGTTAAAAGTTATGGGAGGAAACATGAGAGATAATAATAAAGGTTTAATAGTTAAATTTAATAGACTAGGTATTTAATAAATTATGTTAAACCATATTTATTCCTTTTTTTTAATTGGTCTAAAGTTGTCACATCACATCCTATGTGGCATCTTTTAAAGGGGATATTACATAATATTATGACATGTAGGATTATTAGTTTTGCAATATATATATATATATATATATATATATATATATATATATATATATATATATATAGATATATAACCAATTAGTAATTGAGTTTTTTCAGTAATACAAAATCATTCACATTTATTATGTTCATGAACGTCCGTTTATGTTCGTTCGTGAACTTTTCGTTTAGGTTTTAAACGAACGAACATAAACGAACAAGAACATTACAAATTTCTTAATGAACGAACATGAACCCAAAAATGTGTTTGATTATGTGTTCGTTCGGTTCCTTTACAAGCCTAGTTATAAAAGCTAAAAATTTCAAAACCTCATTTATTTATACCGTCACTACAATTCATACACCTATCTACTCAGCTTCAAACCATATTAGAGTATAATTTGCTATATACTTTTCATTAAAAATTTGATTTTTTTTACGTGATTAACAATATCTAGGGGTGAACACTAATTGAACCATAACCGAAATTGAACAAAAACATACAAAATCGAACTGAAAATTAACCAAAACCAAGTTAACCTAATATCAGTTTTTGTACCCTAAGTTAACTAAAATTAACAAACCAAAACTGAACCATTCATGCATTTGTATCTTTTATTCATCCATTACATGTATTTATACCTTCATTTCATGTGTTCCTAAGCAAAATTTTAACCAAAGTTTGGTTTTGGTTATTAAGCAAAATTAACTAAACCGAACTAAAACGACAATCTAACCAATTAGACTGAACCAATTAACCGGTTGGTTAACAAGATAGATAAACCGTTAAATGTCGATTTTTGTTTCGGTTGAGGCTTATAACTGAACTGAACCTAACTCAACCATGAACCATTATAAGTGTCTGTAAATCTTATGTAAATAAAAGAGGATTGTATGAATGACTATTTTACCCTCATTTAAGGGTTATTAATGAAAAATAAGTTCTTAACTTTGGGTATCTTAAAATACCCTTCCCTCATGCATTATAATATAGTATAGATATAGATTTAGCAAAACAATTTACAACTATAACAATCACGATGCTAAGCCACACTGGTTGTTTCAGTCACAAACAGAAACCGAATTAAATGCATCTAAAAGAATAAAAAACGAATTAGTTTTTTTTAACCGATCCAAGATTCCTAATCTCTCACGGCTCACCCAACACTTTCAATCTTCGGTTTCCAGGCTTCTAGTATCGATGTCGTTGCAGCCATCAAGATCAACCCCCAAGAACACCGTAATAGGGTTATTGGTTTTCTGTCTTGATTCGCTAACAAATCTTCTAACCGTCACATAAGATTACAATCTTCTTTTATTACATAAGATTTACAAAACATGTACACAACAAACCCGCGGGTATGCTCAATACCTGACGGGTAATACCCGACAAAAACCCGACGGGTAATGGGACGGGTATGGTATGAGATTTTATAACCGGATATGTGTATGGTATTAGTCAAACCCGACCCATACCCGACCCATTGCCATCCCTATACGTCAGGTGCCTTACGGTATAAACCCCGCGGTGGAAATTTGAGGGTGTGACATTTGAGTTGTCCGTTATAAAAAGATAGAAGTATACTAGAAATCATTTTTTGGTAATGAGTTTCATATAAATCCAATTTTGAATATAGTAATTTGAAATTCCTGTTTTTGTTAACTATGTCATCTGACAAAAATCAGAAAATTTCGTATGTAATTAGTGTATATAATCAACTAGTTTATCCCTCGGATGCTTCACGGGATAGACAAATCTAACATGAAGCGACAAAATGTGTGTACTGTAAAAGGATAGGTCATTTTTTAGGAAAAAAATTGTAAATGATCAACACTCGATAACTCGTAAAACCTACTTCTAATTCTACGTATTCACATCTTGCTAGAGTAAAGTCATTGTACAACTTTGTCACTTTCTCAAGACATGTTAAAGTATCGTAAGTTAGATAGGACAAATATGCACCCATCCGCCCTCCAGTCAACTCGAGTGGGGCTTGCGAGGCCCAATAGATCTATTCACATTTTCCCCGCTATGTATCCACATATTCATGGTTCAAAAGCTAGGAAATGGCTTAAGTGATGTAATGCCGCTTAGTATCCATGTGATAAATGTAATAATGTGGTCTAAAGATAGTAAAGTTGGTACCGCATGTTTCTCCCCCAAAATGAAAACAGTAAAAGTGGGGATGTGACACTCACCTTAGGTTGTGTTATTCACGTAATAAATGTAAGACCCTTCCCGTAATTCGGGTAGTTAAGCGATAATATACTTGGTTTGTACTTGGAAAGCTAAAGCATTTCATAGTTTACTTTAACGCATTAACATCCAAAAGCGACATTGATTAGGACGAACATCCTAAATTATAGTTGCGGCTTAGCATATTAAAAAATAACCAAGTATCTTTGTAAGTTTATCAAAACATTGCGGAAACGGACGAGTTAAGCATGTTCGGTTCTTCAAATAAGCCTCGATCATCACCCGGTTCATGTAGCTGAGTACCTAAGGGTTTATCACAGTTAGACAACCCGCAAATATGTTATTATGATTGAATTTAGATGCAAAATACAAAAAAAAAAAAAAACGAGTTTTGGTTGATTTGGCATATCCTACGCCAGTTTTGGCGTATCCTACGCTATTGGCGTAGGGAGAGGGCATCTGGTGGCGTAGGACAGAAGAAATCAGCGTTGGCACTGACGTTGGCGTATACTACGCCAAAATTGGCGTATCCTACGCCATTGACGTAGGCAAATCCAAAAGTGGCGTATCCTGCACCAAATCCTAACAAGGTGCAAAATGTTTCAGCACCAAGCTGCCCCTTTTGGGTCATCCAAAAACTACTCCCGGGGCTTTCCGGAAAGCGTTTAATGGTTCCCATGCGATCAACTAACATGGTTAAAGGTAGTTTTATATTATCTCTTCGGTTTCTAACTTGTAAACCACCATTTATCTACTCACCTTTAGGCTACCCCGAGTAGTTTTTGCACATATCTAAATCATAAGAAAATTATAGTTTCCAAGTTTTAGTTATGGTTTTTACCACTTGTCAAGTCCTAACTTGACTAGAGAACTTCATGCCTAAGTCATTTATGCCGTGTTTTGCGGTGCCTCGTGTCCATGGCCACATGTGCCATTTCTCTTGGCCTCGTTCGCTCGGCCTCTATGACTTGCGACATGGGTTTTCATTCAATCTTTTCTATCCCTTGGAAACCACCAAAGACATCTTTTACTATTGACACGATTAAAGTTATCATCCGTGATTAAGCATACATGTATTTATTTATAACAAGTCATAGATATGACTTACCTTACTCGTGGCCTTTTTGCTTCAAGTCCTTACCCGAGTGGCTCTCCGAGGACTCAAGCTTTGTACCTAGAATTGGATATTTCACATTTACATTTAGATACTCATTCATAAGCGAAATATCACATACTCCTACAAGCTTCACGCAAGAATATAGGTTCAAATGAAATCGAGTTTCATTGAGGCGTTTCATCAAACACTTGGTAGGCGTCTTTAAACAAAGTTATTTTCTATGGCTAAAGGACCTCATTAACCCATTTTTAGCACAATTTCAATAACATAGCATAACTTAAACATTCAATTCATGGGTTTCATTCAAAACGTGGCATGTATGATATTTTCTAGATTGTATGGCAATTCTTTCATTATCAAAAACCCACTACTTCAACAACATGGATTCTTAAGAATCCACCATCAAGCAAGTATTTTGCTAATCACACACAATTTTACATGTATTGAGACCCTCTAATACTAGAGTAACCTCTATTGACTCTTAAATTCATGTTTTTTTAGGTAATCCATAGCTATCACTTTACCATACATGAACAAAATTAACTAATCAAGCCAATTAAGTGTTACCTAGATGTTTATTAGGCCTTGTGATTCGATTTATAGCATTTGCACCAAAAACCCCTTTGATTTGAGCTTGATCTAGGCTTGATTCAAGAGTTATTGTTAAGTGTGTGTTGGAGGTGGGGATCGATTTCTCTAGAATGAGATGATCATCCCACCAATTTCCATTTTACTAATAATAATATTCATTTTGAGGAGTTGTCAATATTGGCCCCTTTAGTTTAGCAAATATGTTTTTAATATTATAACACTAATCAAATTAGTATTGTGTGAGTATTTAGGCCAAGATGGAAATTACTAATATTTCTTTGTCCTGCTCGGTTAGTAATTTCCTCTTATTTTCTTAAAAGGTATTAATGATAAACAAGAGATTTTGGGGCGTTACAATAAAATACCAGGCTTGTTATGGCAGTCCGACTACTGGAAGCCTACCATAGATAGCCTATTAATGTTTGACCGATGATATGTTTGTAAAATAGTCCTTAGTGTCCAAGACATTGGCTTTAAATGTTTGTAAAAGTGTTTAACGTTTGACACGATCACACAAGACAAGACTCGACATCCCGTTAGTGACTCGATACACCCGTGTAAGTCAAATACAAGTAAACAAGTAGCCATGTGTAGATACGCACCTTGTACGAATAGCAGTTTACAAGTTCCAACATACAGTTCACATAATGCACGTATGCGTCATAACACGTGTTACGAGGTTTCCTAGACATGCCACGGGGTTTACAATATGTTCCTAGGTGTCCAAACATGTTACGGGGGTTCCAAAACGCATTTCCAGCATCGGTAACTAAAGCACACGACTAGCATCAAGACAGGCGACTAGCTAAGCTAGTAAGCTAGTCGCCCCCTGCAGGTTGTTGGCTACTTTTGTGTGCGAAACCCTCCAAATCAGATCCGAAACATGTAGAAACACCCAAAATCAATCCACAATCATCAAACAACCAACCCTATCAATAATCCCCAATTTATCATCCGTTTAACACCCTAATTACAAGTATTCCCCAAAATGGAATAATATTATGGAAACATCACATCATTGCATGAAAACTTTACCCTAAATGGCAAATAATCAGATTTCATGATGCAAACACATTACAATTTCATCAAGTTGTTGTTACATCATTCTAGCATATGTTCCTAGACATGCCACGGGGTTTACAATATGTTCCTGGGTGTCCAAACATGTTACGGGGTTCCAAAACGCATTTCCAGCATCGGTAACTAAAGCACACGACTAGCATCAAGACAGGCGACTAGCTAAGCTAGTAAGCTAGTCGCCCCCTGCAGGTTGTTGGCTACTTTTGTGTGCGAAACCCTCCAAATCAGATCCGAAACATGTAGAAACACCCAAAATCAATCCACAATCATCAAACAACCAACCCTATCAATAATCCTCAATTTATCATCCGTTTAACACCCTAATTACAAGTATTCCCCAAAATGGAATAATATTATGGAAACATCACATCATTGCATGAAAACTTTACCCTAAATGGCAAATAATCAGATTTCATGATGCAAACACATTACAATTTCATCAAGTTGTTGTTACATCATTCTAGCATAAACGCTAACAAGTTTCAATCATCAGGTCATCACATGACATCCAAAATCTTTCTAATACCCTCAAACAGGTCAAAACTCATATATTCATAAAACACATCAAACAACCACCCAACCCTGACATAATCTTCCTAACAACTATTCCATATCAGCAAAATGACAAATACACAAAAATCCCCATGTTTAGATCATCAAAAACCATTTCAAGCTTGTATTTTTATGAAAAACCCATGTAGATGTTAAGATATAGGTTAGGATATGATTTTTTTAAGAGTTTTCAAAGATAGAAACTTATTAAAATCAGGTTTGGACCTTTAGGGTTTAAAATAACAACTTAACAAAGAGCTTAGGATGAATAATACACCTTAGATCTTGCTTGGAAGTGATGTTTTAAGCTTGGAAATTGTAGATTTAGGGCAAAAAGGGTTTTAGAATTTAGGATGGTGTAAGAGAAGTTTGGGGCGAGTTAGGGTTGCACAAATGATGTTTAACAAGTTAAGGGTGGTATTTATAGTTGCAGCGAGTCGCACCAGACATTCTGGGCGACTGGCTGCTGCAGGACACGACTAGCTACGCTAGTCGCCCCGTGGGGGACACGACTGGCCAGGCTAGTCGCCCTCAGCATCCAAGTCCCATATTTCGATGCGTTAATCGCAAATTTAACATATTATATCACATATCCACATATCAACAAGTTATATAATGATTGTAAAACACTTATAACTCGATAACTAACACGTTTACGTTAATTCACCAACTTCTGGGACTTAAGACTTGTGTGTGCGCGTTTTCATCCGGTGATCCTCCGAATCACCAACCTTCGGACACATGTGTATAACCAACTCCCGATGATCTCCCGGACCATCAAACCGACTCCCACTGATTCCCCGAATAATCAAATTGACTCAACCAACCCAATTAAGTATGTTTGATGAATATTTTGCTAAGGTAGACTTATAAGTTTGATAAAAGTTATTAACCTGAGTTTGCCGGGTGTCACATCATCCCCTGTTGAAAGAATTTTCGTCCCGAAAATTGCTCGAAGTCGAAAGGAAAGAATGAAAGATTTTCCGGTTATTACAAATAAACACATTGAAAATGGAATTAAGATTCCAATTATGTTAGAAATTTATTCAAGTCTCGTGGACCAAACGCATCCTTAGGATTTTGGATTGGATATGAGCTGGATTGGGATAATAACAATTTTACTTCTAAAACTTGAAACTTGGGCTGTTTGAAGAAATAAGGTCAAACAAACCCATAAAAAAATGTTGGACTAGGGCTGTTTTAAGGTTACAGACTTACACTTATATGGGCTTAAAAAAACCCCATAAGTTGTAGGTTCTTTTTCTAAACACATCACAAAGTTCACAATAACAGATAAGATGACATGGAGTATGGACATGATGGTTTGAAAGTTTTAACTTTTTTAAGCGTGCGTCACTAGTTAGGAATATATGAAATAAAAAGTTTACACAAAAGAACCTTCTACTCTAAATTTGGTTTTACTAATCCCTGTTCTAATAAATCACTTCAAAAAAAATACCATATGGTATCGAACCTCTTTTTCCACTTCTAAGGGGATGGACACCATCAGAATTGATTATGGGTATCCCACTATCAACACGGTAACACCGTCGCCGACAGTACTAATAGGGGTCATATGAAGCAAATTCTGCTTGTAGTTAACGGGAGTTTTCTCTCTCCAAAAATAAAAAAAAATATAGATTTAATGCAGTAGGTGCAGGTGGTGGCTTCACTTGTGGTGGAGAAGTTGTAGGTATTATTATTATTATTATTAGACTAAGCGGAGTGGGGGGGAGGGGGGGGGGGGGGGGGGGAACACCGCCGCCGGTAGGGGCGGGAGAGGGGCGGGGGGGGGGGGGGGGGGGGGGGTTCACCGGCGTGGGAGGATTGTTTTTGGACACTTGGCATGTTTTTTATTGGTCAGTTTTTTTTTTAAACTTTAACACAATATAATATTATTTCCTTTCCCCCCTCCCCCCTTCCACTCCCCACAATTATTCCCCCCCCCCCTCAAGGGTCCCACAAGTGCCACATGGCGCTTCATCCCCCTCTTCCCCCCCCCCCCCCCACCACTCCTTATAGTCTTATTATGTGTGAAAATGATTAGGGGTGTCAAGTATATCGGGTTGATGGGTTGAAATGTGCAACCTGAACCCGACCCATATTATTATTCGTGTCAAATATTTCAACCCTAACCTGACCCACATAAAATTTGGGTCAACCCGAAGACGACCCGTTTAACCCATATTTTTAAATGAGTCATACATGTTCATGAGTTTATAAACGGATTATTGGGTTGTAAGCGGGTTATCAATAAAATATTTAATAGTGAGTAATATAAGTGTGACAAATAAATAATATAGTGTGCCAAAAATAACACAATTATAACTAATCATGTAATAGAAATGAAAAAAGAAAAACAAAATATATAATAGATTTTTTTTTCTAAATACTTAAATGGGTTAACAAGTCAACCCATTTTATAAATGCGTCAACCCGAACCCAACCAATTTTTAATATGGGTCGACCCGAACCCGGCCCGTTTTTTAAAATGGGCCGTGCTACTTGACCCAAATCTGTTTTTTTCGTGTCGCGTTCGGGTAGGTTTTCGGGTCATGTCAATAATTGTCGCCCCTAAAAATAATTAATTATTGGTAAAGAATCAGTGAAATGTTATCTCTAAAAAAATGTTTTAGTAAAATGATGTGATAGTGCAAGATTGTTGTAAATTAGTGATGTTGAAAAAAAAGGGTTGCACCCCTCCTCTTCTAATATATTTATAGTTACCTAGAAATAAAAAAAAAAGGTTATATTCCTCTCTTGTAAATAATAATATTAAATCCTAATTTTCTCACTTTATGTCTTATTTATTTATTTTTTATTTTCTCAATTATTTCTTTTTATTTTATATATTTACTAATAACCATCTATTATATAACTGAAAACAATAAATCCTACATGGCATTTAAAGAGGGCATCCTCCCCTTTAAGTGTGTCATGTGGCATTAATTGATTTTAGGAAAAAAAAATTTAAAAAAAGAATTGGATTTTTCTCTTTCATGCTTCCTTTCATAAATTTTAAACGTTAATGTCTTTTATATACGATATTTTTTAAAGAAAAAATTACACCAAATTAACAAGCGTTTTATTATCTTTCCAACGAGTACCGTAGTGGTATATAAAAAACGAAGAAAAAATGACTATTTTTTGTGGGGTTTTGTTCATACAGGAAAAAAAACACAAAGTGTTCAGGTAATTCATTAATCATGTATAGACAAGTCACCAATTATGTTTAAATCAGTAAATATGAATTCTATTTTCAACATGTGTTAGCATTAGAGTTGTAAAGTGCATCATTCTATTTCATATGTAAAATTGATATGTCATATTAGATTTCTCAACTCCAGGACGTTCACAGGGTATAATCTAGTTTAATATATATTAATCCAACCCCATGTAATACACAAGTTCCTAAGCAAATAGTAAATTAAAAACAAAGTAAAACATTATAATAAGTGAATAGTACATCAAAGTTTATTTTTTACACAAATACATTGACGATTGTATATGTTTATCGGTTACGTTATTTTTATTCAATTCGTGTCATACACGGGTTTATTCAACCAGTGCAATACACGGATTTTTAAAGATATAACTATTTTATTACTTTAAATATAAAATTACATTTATTCAACTCGTGTGATACACGACTTATTCAACTCGTGTGATACACAACTTATGTTAAAACACATAACAACTTTATTACTTAGTATATAAAACTACATATATTCAACCCGTGTAATACACATGATACTACTCCCAAGTCCCACCTGAGCACAAGCTTAACTGTGGAGTTTTCCTCTCATCCATGAGTATCAAGCCCAAACCACATTGTATGTTTAAGAGACAAAACATTCCTTATAAATAAAAAATATCTTATGTCCTCTTCCAATGTGAGATTGGCTAGGGTGTAGTATCATGATGAGTGTTAAAAATTATAAAAAATGAGACCTGTACTTTAATGATCAATATCAGAATACAAAATCTAGTACAAAACTTATTGAATAAGTATTGTTACATAACATCGTGGTTGGATAAGAATTTCGTACCAAAACTTCAAATATGATGTCTTGATATATAGATTACAAATTGTGTTTAATGGAGAGAAATGCGTTAGGTGTTTTGAAATTGAATGAGCATGTATGATCTTGATAACGTCTTAGCCTCTTGTACTTGATCTGGGCGTGCACAAAATGCTCGTTGGCCATATACGAAACCATGATTGGGCACAAAGAAACCGATAGTTGGGTCGTGATGAAAATGACATATACTATCATTACTAACTTGTATCTGTTGAAGGTGACCATCCATTGTTGTTATCACTCTTTTTACCGACCATACATGATGAAAGACAATTTTCGAAAGATAGGGGATATTTGCAAGTTGCATACTTGTATACATGACATGATTGATATAACTGTTGTATCACTTTTTATTGTTTCGTTGTCTTTGCCTTGTTATTTATTAAAATGTTCTTTTTATTTAATTAACGTATATATTATTTCTTATGATAAGATGGTTGGATAAACATTTATGACGTATGATAGTATTATGATATGTACATATGTTGCATTCTATCTTGAAAGCAAAGATGTCAGGGTTGGAAAGAAATTGATATAGTTTTTGGTTTGTTAATCTCATAGTAGAGTTTCCAAGAGGACATCCAGAAGATAAGCGGTGTACTCCGTAATCAAAAGTTTGAGAGTTCAAATTCTACAAGTGTAAGGAGTGATGTTATTATTGTTGCTAAAAAAATCACCTAATAGATATACTTTGTTACAAAGATAACTTATTGCTTATAAAAATCATCAAAACCGATAGAACCATTCTATATAATAACAATTCAATTTGTTAACAGTAATAAGTCATGTGGCTTTCATTGGTTCATTACATTATGTTCTATTATTATAAATATATTTGATGAACTATGCTTTATTATTATTTTCGTCATTTTTAGCATTATTTTTTCCTTACTATGTATTATTATTAAAATTAATTTAACTTATCAAGTTGAGCTAAAGCGGTGTTGGTCGAATAACTTTGGTACTATTACTAATGTTCGTTTTTATGGCTAAAGGCGTGTTAATATATGTTCTCTCGGCTGGATTTCTTTCGATTGCAATTTCAAGTGTCAATACCGTAACAAACCAAATCAATACGGACTGCACTCCCGCTGCGAAGCACGGATAACTCACTAGTTTAAACCAAAGTGAATTGATGGGTCCAACAGTTTGGCCGCTATTAGAAATATAGGTTTCACCAACGGATGATTTCATCACAATACCGTTGGTAAAAGTCATCACTAACCCGAAGACTTTCTTCATTTTAACTAACCCGCATACACTATATTTGTTGTTCATATGGAGGATTTAATGTTTACCATATTTAAATATGTTCTGAGACCATCGATTCCAACAACAAGTGCATTGTGTGTTGTGTATACCTTCTTGCTTATAAATTAATAATGCAAATCGATCACTAAACTTATTTATTTGAAAAGAAAGAATGTTTGGTTCTCGTGGCTCGTTGGCTCGCTTACGCCGGGTTGCTCGCATACCATAATGGATAGTCTAACATGAGACTATAACGGTTAGCTACCTTTAGAAGAAATATGTTTACTACATAATTTGATATCGCTTGTACATTATGATTATTTGTAAACAACAATTTGTTTAGGAACACCGAATTTAAATAATCCAAGCTATCGACTATTGTCCACACACAGTCCCACCTTCAAACATCACTATTGGAAATCCAACATTTTAACATATTTCACCAACAGTCCTATACTAACTAAAAGTTTACCCAATAAATTTTTGCTGACATAGACTGCCACATAAGCAGTTCACGTCATCAAAAGTTTGACTTTTTGCCACATAAGTAGTCAATGCCAGTAAAGCTTTGTCTTTTTGTCACATAAGCAGTCCACGTCAGCAAAAGCTAATTGCGCTAACTTTTAGTTAGTATGAGATCGTTGGGGTAAAATATGTTAAAAGGTGGGATGACCAGCAATGACTTTTAAAAGTGACCCTAGCGGCGGTCAATAGCCGATAATTTAGATTATTTAAATCCAATATTTTATATATTGAAACATTTGAGTATTGTTGGTAACAAGGCTTGTTGAATTTGGTAATTTAGATTTTTTAGTGGCTGGCTTCGACTTAAATGATGGATAAACACGAATTTAATTAGGTTCTTACAAATTATATTTAAATTGAGATTTTTTTTTTTTTTTTTTTTTTTTTTTTTTTTTTTTTTGTAATAGAAATGTGCACTTCGACTAGATTCAAGTGTTCAAAACATTATGAATGATTTTTTTTGTCCGATCTAGGTTTTTGTTTGTAAATACAAATGTCAAAATATTTTACTAATTAAGTAATTATAACAATTGGTTTATAATTATCATTTTTTTATTTCTTTTTAACTAGTACTTTTAACAAATGACAACAAATAAAAACTTTGTTAATCAAAATCCCATATTGTTGGCTATGGGCTCTCGTGCGTGCGGGTTGGGCCGCCGCGAGGCTCGTGAGTTCGGCTCCGAGTAGGTGGGCTTTCCTTTGCCAATGGGGCCGCGTACGAGAGTACCCGACGATTCTTTAGTTGGCCGTTCAAAAAAAAGTAAATGAACATCGACATCGCTTTATCTATTTAAATTCAACCATTAATAAAAACAAGTTACATTGATATTTTGATTTCCGTAATTTTAATTTAAAACTTATTTTCAACAAAGTTAAATTACAATTATTTAAAACCAAGAACTATAGCATACAAATAATATGTATTATCAAAATAAATCAAATACCTAAGCATAAGACTATAGTAATTGATTATCAATATAATAATAAGTAATAAAAAATCGCAACACCCATTATTATTACGACTATGAAGCCCCCATGAAACTGCCATAGATAATTTTTTATTGCAAAAGCTCTTTTGTCCTTTCTTTATGCATTCAAACCAAAGTTATTAGAATCCATCCCAATCAATTACCTAAGCCTAAGACCAAGTGACTCTAAGGTTCTAAGAAATATTTTAAAAACCGGTACATACCGGTTAGTATAACCGGTAATGCCGGATTTTAGAGAGAGGGTCCAGTATGAAACACCTCGGTATAAGGGGATCTAGTATGAAGTTTGTACCACCGTTAAAATACGGTATACCGATTTGAACCGTTATACTGCTACCGACCCAAAGTAAATTTTTGGTTTTGAACTATGGATTTTTTTGGGTGGTTGAAGAAGTTTCAGCAGGAAAATTTCATAATGATGATATAGATAACATATTTGATAAGGAAGAACATGAATCGGTTTCTTAAACAAAAGATTACTTATTATATATGTTACTTTTCTTCCGTAATTTTACTATATTATGATTATTATTTCTAACTAAAACTTCTTATTTAAAAATGTAGGATGAAAATAGTTATGCTTTAATTTCATCTTTTAAGCGATCGTAATGCATTCAACACTCTAGTGGCTTAGACATATCATACACTTTCATTAAAAAGAATTTTGTTAAAAAGTTGAAAATGTTTTTATTTAACTTTTGGGTTGTCTTTTAATATGTAATCATGCACTTTTAGATTATATTTTGAGTTGATGTTATAATTTATGGATTTATAAAGTTAACTACTTACCCGTTTGAACCACCCAATACAACTGATTGAACCATTTTTTAATCAAATCTGATATGATTTAAAAACCAGTTTTTAAAACATTGACTCTAAGTACAACTTACAAAGTTTAATATTTATTAATTTAAGAAAACGATGAGAACATCAATTTCAAATTATATACATCTATGAGTTTTTTTAAATAGTAAATAAATTGAGATAACTTACGGACCACTAGGCAATAATGTCTATACACCAGTTCATAACGAAACTCAATAAACCAGGTTTGAGAGGACTTCTTCGTGTTCATTTGATTCGTTTACAACCTGTGGGCCCAATACCCTAAGCAATAATGGCACTTTTATATATTGTATTATTTGTATCCTTTAGCAATAGTAATATTAAATTTAGACATTACAATAACTTATTGTGTCAGAAAAATAGACTATGAAAAGCTAGACTATATGGAGTCATGGACATGAGGGCAAGAACCTACTACTTAGGCCTTAATAGACTTTGGTGCATAGCATAACACCTTACAAAAGAGAAGGGGGTGGTAAAAAGCAATGGGTAATGACAAAGAGGCTAAAAGGCAAGTCGGTGAAGGTTTGGAAGATGGCAACACATGAACCAGGTTTGCAAACCTATGCTTGATAAGTTAGTGATTGTGTTCATCCACGACGTAATCATTTACTCGAAAAGTGAGGCGAACCATGCCCGTCACTTGCGGGTTAGAGACATTACAAGAAAAGCTTTATGCTAAGTTCTCGAAGTGCGCGTTTTGGCTTCAAGTGCAATTCCTCAAGCACATAACTAGTGCCAAGGGAATATTGGTGGATCCATAAAAAATTGAAGCAGTATCGAACTGGAGTCCACGAAAAACCCCGTGGGAGATCAGAAGTTTATTGGGACTTGTGGTTTACTATAAGAGGTTCATCCAGGATTTCTCCAAAATTGCAAAACCTTCGACTAGGTTAACCCGCAAGGACAAAAAGTTTGTGTGGAAAGAACAAGAAAGGGCGTCCAATACGCTCAACAAGAAATTAACCCATCCCCCCCCCCCCTTCGTGTTAACGTTACCCGATGGTACCGATGACATGGTGTTATATTTGGATGCATCACACCTTGACTATTTGGATGCATCACACCTTGGCGATGGGTGTGTACTTATGCAACAGGGTAAGGTGATTGCCATGCCTCGAGACAGTTGAAGATTCACAAAACCAAGTACCCATCTCACGACCTCAAAATGGTGGTAGTCGTGTTTGCCTTTGTAACAACCTTAAAAACTTAATCATAGTTCAATTAAAGCAACGTATAATAAAACGATTAGTAATGGGCCGAATAGAATACATTGGGCCAGCCGAAGGTGAAGCCCAATAACTTACTCGAATGAGCCGATTAATAGACTTACCCGGTTAACAAATGGCCTGATAATATTAATAAGTTTAATAAGGTAACCTATATAATTATGGCCCAATATACTAAAGACCCAATACCTTAAACCTACCTAAGTCCAATAAACCTACCTGAGCCCAATAAACCTTACTAAGTTTCGGCCCTCCTTGTTTAAACCCAAGCCGCTGCCAATTTGCTTCCCAATCCACCTGTATAGTTATTTTAACACTCAAACTCTTTATATCCCTCCACCTAGATAATTTACCTATAGCTTTCATCATCACCATGCATGAATCCTTTTCTTTATAAAACCATCAGCCCTTGAGTTTCCCTTCCTAAACCACCATTACAATACCTCTAACCTTACAATATCACTTCTAAAGACCAAGTCCAACCTCGGCCAAGACAATCGGCCGGTTATTATTCGACTTAGATCAACGATCCGGGTAAGTGTTCTAACTAATCTTAGTAGAAAAAGAGTGCCTAAGCTGTAATGGCCAGCTTTTAGTATAGGAAATCATCCTCCTAAGCTGTAACGAACAACATTATATGCATATTATTAACCGAAAGATAATGAAACAGGTTCTCGGCCCACCATTGACACATTCAACGACTACTAGTTTTCAACCGGAATCTTCAAGAGTGAGTGCATGTCCCCCATTTTACCTTTAAAACTCTTTGGGGTGAATGCATGTTGTGTCTATTTGATAAAACTTGCATCTTGTCGTGTAATAATCAATATGTGATAGAAACCGATCGACATAGAAATATCAAGAGTGGATCCACTTGGTCTTTCAAAATGTATTTATCTTAATCCATAAAGGGGTTAGGAACCATTATCTAACATTGATAAAGTGTTACCATAGATATGCATTGTTATTCTTATTATTTTCGATCGGCCATGATTGTTTGAGTAGCAAATTTTCGGTCAACTTTATAACCTTGTCATAATATGTTTTTGGCATCACTCACTAGTTCAATAACTAACATATTTTAACATGCATTTCAGGATCTAAGTGAATGTTCGGGACCCGAAAGTCATGCTTGTTCGAGTGAAATTATCGACTAAAAGGAATGTTTTATAAATAAAAATGGTTTGCGGTTGTTTGTTATGTTTCCAAGAATGTTATGTTGTTGTTCGATGAATGTAATGTAAGAAAATCGTTTTTAAAGTAATAAGATATGGAAGTTATGTTAAGCATGATTATGTTCTTGAATACCAATCATTAATGACTCGCAAATTCGGCTCGTTACAGGTTGGTATCAGAGCTCGGGTTCGGGAGTAGTGGTAAAAATTTAGAAACTAACTTGAAAAGATTTTGTTGTGTAATAGAAATGGCAAATGTTGATGGATGGACACTATGTGAAAAAGAAGTGGTCGAAGGAAATGGGGAAAAAGGCGAAGCCCCTATGGACATTGAGGAAGGCGAGATCCAAAGTGAAGAGGTTGTAATAGAAAATGATGCACAAGGGGAACAAACCATTCAGGAATTGATAAGAGAGATACTGAGCTTAGAATGGAGCGAGAATGGCTTGGAACTTAACTTGGGAGGCATAGGCATAATCGGGCCTTTTCCCGAGCCCGTGTAAACCCATTCCGAACCAATTCATCCTTACCCCGAGTCACCCTTTGTTGGACCATCCCACTATTTCTCCGAACCGACCATAAGAGATTACGTTAGCTCCTCTAGTACCTTGTCTTGTGAAGAGTCTAGTTATGTGAACCCATATCCATTGGCTTACCCTCCCACATACCCTACGGCCCCACCTTTGGAATACTCAACTCCTATCATTATCCCGTACTTAGAAGCTACAATTTTCAATCACACCAATGTCACTTTGCAACAACAAGATTTTGTGACAAGGAGGGAGTATTTCGAGTTGGTTGAGAATTCTTATAGGATGAAGAATCAAAGAGATCAAGCCTTGAATATGGTGAAAGAATTAAGGAATCTGATTAAGAGGTCCGGGTTTCAAACCAAGCAAGTGATCAAAGAATCCAAATACCGATTTTTGTGAAGTGGAGTAACCGAAGGTGGTAGGGAAATAAAAATGGTTTGAAGTAGTGATCGTGTGCATGCATGGGGTAGGTGCGGGAAGGATAAGCTAGTGTGTTTATATTTATGTTATGTGGTAGTTAAAAATTATGTGGTAGTAATTTTATGTAACTTTGGTGTGGTAGAACTTACGTGGTAACATATGAAGTCTAGTAATCATGAAAATGTAAAAATCGTCTAGTAAATTTTGGTTATAATATAACTAGATGGTTTATGAAAAATGACTCTTAAACATGAATGTATTAACTAATATCAAAACTCTTTATATTATAGAAAACATGCCTCGTGGAAAAACTAATCCTAGAAGATCCGAAAGAAAGACAAAAACAAGGCAAGAAGTAAGAGATGTCTTATGACCAAAAGCAAAGAAAAATATCACCTCTTCGTCTAATCCCACAGAACCTATAGATGAGAATCCTGTAATAAATGAAAATCCTATAATAAATGAGACCGAAGAACTAGAAGAGAAAATGATAAAATTATTACTCGAAAGTATCCAAGATTCTATACCTACCATAATGAACATGTTAGGGGTAGAAAAACCACCCACTCCTAAATCCCCCATTTTGAACCGTGAAGAAGAATATATAAATTTAGAAGAAAATCCAGTTAGGCCTAAGTCATGTGATTATAAAACTTTTATGGCCTGTAAACCGGAACCTTTTGATGGAAGTACTGGGGCTTTAGGAGCCACTAGGTGGTTGGAAGAAATGGAGTCTATTCTTGAAATAAGCAATTATGCAACACGAGATCAAGTGAAATTTGCCACCCACTCGTTAAAAGTAGAAGCTTTAAATTGGTGAAACATGATTAGGCAAGTCAAGGGTAGAAGTGTAGTATCTGGTATGACCTGGATAGAATTCAGAACCTTAATAACCGAAAAATACTGTCCCATAAACGAAATAGAGAAAATAGAAATGGAGTTTTCTAGGGCTTGAAATGAAAGGTTTAGACTGTATCGGTTATATAAGCAAATTCAATCAGCTTGCCCGTTTAGTACCTCATCAAGTAACCCCAGAACCCAAACGAATAAGAAGATTTATATCAGGACCAATTCCACAAATTCAAGGAATAGTGAGGGGTGCTAAACCAATTAAGTTTGATACTGCTTATGAACTAGCATTAAGCTTAACAGATGATATAGTCAGGTACAAAGAGAAAGAAAAAGTTCAAGTGGGAAGCAAAAGAGGTTGGAGTGAAAATTTTTGATCCACCAATTATAATACCTCGGGAAGAAGCCAATAGAGTTCGAAGGATCCAGGAAATCGGGGAAATCCTGAAAAGAAACCCTACCGGGGAAGCAATCCTTTTTGCCAAAAATGCAAATTTTATCACACCGGTGAATGCAGAAAGAAATGTGACAGATGTGGTCGAGTTCATTTTGGCGATTGCAGGGGCCCACAATGTCAGAATTGCAAGAAAGTCGGGCATCTGACCAAAGAGTGTAGGTATGACCCTGATCGCCCTCGACTCTGTTATGAGTGCAAAGAACCCGGCCACTACAAAATCGATTGTCCCAAACTTAAAAACAACCCAAAGATAGAACAAGAACGTGGGAGAGCCTTCCTCATCAATGCTGAAGAAGCCCGAGATGAACCAGAACTAGTCACGGGTACGTTTCAAATTAATCAATTACCAGCATATGTTCTATTTGACACTGGGGCAAATCTTAGTCTTATCTCAAAAACTTTCATAGAAAAGATAGATATTCTTCCTAAAACTTTAGATAAAACTTATGAAATAGAAATAGCTAATGGTAAAATTTTAAAAGCCACCAAAATCTTTAAAAATTTTACATTAACTATAGAAACCTAAGAGTTCAAAATAAATCTCATTCCAATGAATCTAGGAGAATTGGATATTGTCATTGGAATGGATTGTTTAGCAACACATCAGGCAGAGATAATTTGCAAGGAGAAACTTGTAAAAATCCCATTACCCAACCATGAAACCTTAATCATCTATGGTGAAAAACCAAAAGGAGCACTAAACCTAATCTCTAGTGCAAAAATGATGAAATACCTAAGAAAGGGGCATCAAGCCTTTTTGATTCATGTGAACTTAGGTAATGAAGATAAAGAATCAGAATTAGGTAAGATCAAGGTAGTTTCTGAATTCCTAGACGTATTTCCTAAAGAATTACCAGGCCTACCTCCACCCAGACAAGTAGAATTTCAAATTAACCTAATTCCTGAAGCAACACCAATTGCCAAAGCCCAATATAGGTTAGAATCTTCAGAAATGAAGAACTTACAAGTCAATTAGAAGAACTCATAAAGAGAGGATTTATTAGACCAAGCACATCCCCTTGGGGAGCCCCTGTGCTTTTTGTGAAAAAGAAAGATGGAGCAATGAGAATGTGAATAGATTATAGGGAATTAAATAAATTAACCATCAAAAATAGATATCCGTTACTTAGGATAGATGATCTTTTTGATCAATTGCATGGATCGAGGTATTTTTCAAAAATAAATCTTAGGTCTGGATACGAGCAGTTGAAAATAAGAGATGAAGATATTCCTAAAATTGCTTTTAGAACTAGGTACGGGCATTACGAGTTTTTAGTAACGCCATTTGAGTTGACTAATGCCCCTGCAGCCTTCATGGACCTCATGAATAGGATCTGTCGGCCCTACATAGATAAGTGTGTAATCGTATTTTTAGATGATATCTTGATCTATTCAAAATCTGAAGAAGAGCATGAACAACATTTAAGAGAAGTCCTAGAAACATTAAGAAAATAGAAGCTTTATGCAAAATTTTCTAAGTATGAATTTTGGGTAAGAGAAATCAAATTTCTAGGACATGTGATTAAGAGTGAAGGAATTCAAGCAGATCCTGCTAAGATTGAAGTAATCCAAAAATGGGAATACCGAAAAACCTACTGAAATTAGAAAATTTTAGGGTTAGCAGGATACTATATACGATTCATAGGAAATTTTGCCAAATTAACGTTACCACTCACAACCTTGACTAAGAAAACCACCAAGTTCGAATGGAAAGAAAAACAAGAACAAGCTTTTCAAACCTGAAAAAAAATTGTGCAAAGCACCAGTTTAACTCTACTAGAAGAAGGAAAAATGTTCACAGTGTATTGTGATGCTTCCCAACAAGAGTTAGGATGTGTTTTAATGCAAGAAAATCAGGTGATAGCATAGGCTTCTAGGTAGTTAAAAAGGCATGAGCAAAATTATGTCACGCATGATCTAGAATTAGGGGCCATAATATTTGCATTAAAAATATGGAGACACTATCTGTATGGAACCAAATGTACTGTATACACTGATCATAAAGGTCTCCAACATATTTTTGATCAAAAACTCCTAAACATGCGTCAACGAAGATGGATAGAAATCCAAAGTGATTATAATTGTGATATCAAATATTACCCATGAAAGGCTAACATAGTAGCAGACGCTCTAAGCCGAAAAGGTAAACCTGTAGAAACCAAGGCCATTAAAATGATTATCACAGGTGGATCTAGGCTATGGCGGGTGGGTTCCCGAGAACCCATTCGGTTTGTAATTTATAGTGTTAATTTTTTTTTTAACAGAAAAGGGTAAATTACATAAGGATGGTAGGTAGGCGGGCAACATTTTAATGTATATAGAAACGAAAGGAACCCATAAGAAAATTATCTTAGGAACCCATTACCAAAACTTGTAGGTGCCTTAGTGGTAAAAGTCTCCCCAACAACATACTCAAGGTTACAGGTTCGAGTCCCATTTCACTTGTTTAATTTTTAGCTTTCCAACTTATTTTTTTTTCAAAACTAGGGTAAGCAAAATGCTTTACATTCCCTTCCAAACAAAAAAACACACATAACAAGTCTGTACAACAGATCCCGCCGCCCTCCTCCTCTGAGCTCCTCCGCCAGACCTCCGCCGACCGCCGCCTCTCCGGACCTCTGCTCCTCCTCCGGACCTCCGCCTCTCCGGACCAACCGTTGAAGTTTTTTCTATGAGGTAATTAAGAATTACAATCTTAATTGTAGTTAATTTGGTTTATAGATTTACAAGAAATTTTAACTTTTGATTGAGGTGGTTGACCATTAGCTGTAGGTTAATCTTGACGGGTACAAGTCAAATTCGGATTGCAGTTTAGCTTTTCTTTTTGAGTTAACTGTCAATTTAGTCTCTGAGCTTTGTCAAAAATTGTCATTTTCATCCAAATCTTTTTTTTGTCAATTTAGTCCTTGTGGTTTCATTTTTTTTTCTCATTTTAGTCCCTGAGGTTTGTCAAAAATTGTCACTTTCATCCAAATCTTGTTAGTCCACAGGGACTAAAATGACAAAAAAATGAAACCATAGGGACTAAATTGACAAAAAAAAGATTTGGATGAAAGTGACAATTTTTGACAAAACTCAGGGACTAAATTGGCATTTAACTCTTTCTTTTGTTTCTTACACATTCTCTTGTGCTAACTAGTTATGTTTCACAAACTAAATTACTAATTCCCTTCTTGTTTCATTTTATATGTTAATTAGTAAAACAGTTAAGTACTTCTATTGCTTTTTCGTGCTTGGCTCCTTTACAAACCGAACCGAGCAGAGCTTTGCTCGTGCTTGGCTCGTTTACAAACCGAACCGAGCGGAGCGGCTCGTTTACAATTGAGCCGAAAACGGAACGAGCATTCTTCGAGCGCAAATTTTCCGAGCGAGAGCAGAGCGAGAATCAAGCGGAGAATAATATGGACGATCATAAAATTGAGATGTTTCTTTCGATGTTTTCATTGTCGGGTGAAAATTAAGGTCGAAATGTCTAATGATAACACTAATATTGAGAATTCAATGTCCAAGGACGAGGCTTAGATTGAGGCTGGTGAGGTGATGAGCATACGTCAGAGAACAGTTGATGCATAGTGACGTATGTGTGATATCAAGTCAAGACTGTCACCTCATGACTTATTGTTTTATTATTAAATCTAGTGTTAATTTTTTTATTGAGTTAAGTGGGCTGGTTATATTTTTTGTTTACATATACTGAGTCAATTCCAATAGAATCTTATATATAAAGCCATAAATTTATCTGTAAATTGTGCGTATATTTATTATTAAATAAATAAAAATTTATTCGAGCCGAGCGTACCTTTGCTCGTGCTTGGCTCATTTACAAACCGAACTGAGCCGATCAGCTCATATACAACCGAGCGGAAGATCTAGCGAGCATTTTTTGAGCATTTTCCGAACGAGTGATGAGTGATCCACGAGCGTTGAGCGATTTGACCAACCCTAGCAGCCACTCTAGTTTGTCTGTGTAATTTAGTTACACTTACAATGTTGTTTCAAAGTTACATTATATCATGTGATATTATTCATACATATATTGTGGATTTGTTCTGGATATTGTTGAATGAAGTACTTATTTCATAGGCCCACGGTAGAAAGAAGCTTAATCTTGTAGATAGGAAAAAAAAATCATCAGCTTTGGGTTCGGGAACTTGTCATAGAGATAGGTTATGCACGAAGCCGCTCTTATGTTTCAACTCGGTTAGAATTGTGAAGCTGTTGATTGTTCAATTCACATGTTGATTGAATCAAGGCCGGAGTTACATAATCTATGATTTTGTTATGTTTGCAAACATCGAAATCAAAGTTCTGTATCAGTTGTGTTTCTACGGTTCTTCATTTAACAGGTTAATAACACTTCGGCTTTTAACAAGTTAGTTGCTTTATTTGATTGCTTAAATGTTTAAGTCCATAAGTTGATTTGTGTATTTATTAGGTATTTAGGTAACTAAATTTGTAGATTGATTTAGGAATAAATTAGACGAGATGATTTAACCAATTGAAACTGAAAGTGTGAATCTAGTCTATTTACGGTTGAATAATTTTAGGAATGTTAAATTTTAGGAATAATGGAAATAAATAATCCCAACTATTCACTATTGGCCAATAACAGTCCCAACTACAAAAATCACCAATATTGGTCCCAACTTTCAACATATTGGAAACCAACGGACCCAAACTAACGGAGGCTAACTCCGTTAGTGTGATGCTGACGTGGCATGACACGTAGGATGCCACGTAAGATCATTTTTGCCACGTGGCATGCCACGTAGGATCATCTTGCCACCTAAGCATGCCACGTCAGCATCACACTAACGGAGTTAGCCTCCGTTAGTTTGGGTCCGTTGGTTTCCAATATGTCGAAAGTTGGGACTAATATTGGTGATTTTCGTAGTTGGGACTGTTATTGGCCAATAGTCAATAGTTGGGATTATTTATTTCCATTTTTCCTAAATTTTAACATGTTTAAACCTGAACCGACCCAAACCCCTGTACCGACCTGAACCGTCAAACTGACCCGAACCCTTGTACCAAGCCGAAAAAAACGAACCAGTGAAAAAAAATCCTGGATCTGCCACTGATGATTATAGTCAATGAATTTTAAACCATCTTCAAAATTATCAAAGAAAAGCCTTAGAACCCTCCTCTATAGCAGCAGAACTTCTTAATCGAGAAGAGGAAAGATTGATTGAAGGAAGGGATGGAATATTAAGGCATAGCTAGAAAATTTGGGTTCCGAAGTATGGAGATCAGAGGGAAGTTATCTTAAATGAAGTGCATAATTCAAAATATTCCATACACCCAGGAGGCCACAAAATGTATAAGGATCTTAAAAATAATTTATGGTGGCCCGATATGAAAAAAAGTGTCACAGAGTTTGTTGCCAGATGTATAATATGCTTAAAGGTGAGCCGAGCACCAAAAACCCAGTGGGTTGTTAATACAAACCAGAAATCCCTGTATGGAAAAGGGATCAAATCACCATGGACTTTGTAACCAATTTACCAAGAACACCAAGAGGTCATGATACTATTTGGGTCATCGTAGATAGACTGACCAAATCAACTCACTTCTTGCCAATCCAAGAAAGTTTTAAAATAGAAAAATGGCAAGAATTTATTTACAGGAAATAGTATCTAGACATGGAATACCTCTGTAACATCCGGCCTATCTCACCACCAATATTGTCCGCTTTGCCCACCCAGAGCTCACGGATTTGTTTTTGGGTGCCCCGGTGGAAACTTCCCAGGAGGTCAACCATCCTGAAACTGCTCCCACCTGAGCACGCTTAACTGTGGAGTTCTCCTCTCATCCACTAACATTAAGCCCCAAAATGCGTTGGTGATTTAAGAGGCAAGACATTACTTATGAACCAAGGATCTCTCCTGGCCACGGCCGATGTGGGATTTTCCTGGGGTGCCACATTCACCCCCTGTTAGAGTCTCATCGTCCCTGATGAGATATGCACCCACCATCCCGAACGGCGCAGGAGTGGCTCTGATACCATCTGTAACATCCGGCCCCTCTCACCACCAATATTGTCCGCTTTGCCCACCCAAAGCTCACGGATTTGTTTTTGGGTGCCCCGGTGGAAACTTCCCAGGAGGTCACCCATCCTGAAACTGCTCCCACCTGAGCACGCTTAACTGTGGAGTTCTCTTCTCATCCACTAACATTAAGCCCCAAAACGCGTTGGTGATTTAAGAGGCAAGACATTACTTATGAACCAAGGATCTCTCATAGCCACGGCCGATGTGGGATTTTCCTGGGGTGCCACAACCTCTCTCTATAATCTCAGATTGTGATAGTCGTTTCACCTCTAGATTTTGGGAAGGATTTCAGAATTCATTAGGATCTCGAGTTAGGCTAAGTATGGCATATCATCCTCAGACAAACGGTCAAAGTGAAAGAACTATACAGACACTAGAGGATATGCTAAGAGCTTGTGTCCTGGAGTTTAGTGAGAGTTGGGACACTCATCTACCATTGATAGAATTTTTTTACAATAATAGTTACCATGCTTCCATTCAAGCTGCCCCATTTGAAGCTTTATATGGTAGAAAGTGTAGATCTCCGATATATTGGAATGACATCGGAGAAAACCTACTAACGGGCCAAGAAATCATCCAAGAGACTACAGATAAGATAATCCAAATAAAAAAGAAGCTGGAAGAAGCAAGAAGTCATCAAAAGAGTTATGCAGATAATCGAATGAGACCCCTAGAATTCCAAGTAGGAGATCACGTTCTACTTAAAGTGTCACCATGGAAGGGAGTAATAAGATTTCAAAAACGGGGAAAGTTAAATCCACGTTTCATAGGCCTTATCAGATAAAAGAAAAAGTGGGTCCAGTAGCATATAGACTAGAACTACCACAAGAATTAAGTGAAATACATGATGTTTTCCACATCTCACAAAGCTTAGAAAGTGTGTCATAGATGCTTAAACTATTATTCCAGTAGACAACATCAAAGTCAATACTCAGTTAAACTTTACTGAAGAACCAATAGAAATAATGTCTCGACAAGAAAGAAAGCTTAGAAAGGGAAAAAAATCCTATATTTCAAGTCAGATGGAATGCTAGGAGGGGACCAGAAATTACATTCGAAATAGAGGATGTAATGAAAGCAAAATACCCCCACCTTTTCGCTATCCAGGTAAATTATGTTAAAATTTTGGGGACGAAATTTCCTGGGGGGGGGGGGAGTGTAACAACCTTAAAAAGTTAATTGTAGTTACAACTAAAGCAAAGTATAATAAAACGATTAGTAATGAGCCTAATAGAATAAATTGGGTCACCCGAAGGTGAAGCCCAATAACTTACTCGAATTGGCCGATTAATGGACTTACCCGGTTAACAAATGGGCCGATAATATTAATAAGTTTAATAAGGTAACCTATATAATTATGGCCCAATATACTAAAGACCCAATACCTTAAACCTACCTAAGTCCAATAAACCTACCTAAGCCCAATAAACTTTACTAAGTTTTGGCCCTCCTTGTTTAAACCCAAGCCGCCACCAATTTGCTTCCCAATCTACCTGTATAGTTATTTTAACACTCATACTCTTTATATCACTCCACCTAGATAATCTACCTATAGCTTTCATCATCACCATGCATGACTCCTTTTCTTTATAAAACCATCGGCCCTTGAGTTTCCCTTCCTAAACCACATTTACAATACCTCTAACCTTACAATATCTTTTTCTAAAAACCAAGTCCAACCTTGGCCAAGACAAACGACCGATTATTATTTGACTTATATCAATGATCCAGGTAAGTGCTCTAACTAATCTTAGTAGGAAACGAGTGCCTAAGCTGTTGTGACACCCCAACCGATGGCGGAATACATCGAGGCGCAACTTGTGATAGATTGTTCAAAGACTTCATGACACTAGATTTGCGACAATATAATTTAAATGGTTCCATTTCATAACATAAAGGCAAAGTAGTACATATTGTTCAAATAGAAATTACAACATTCATAATAATTAAAATTTAAGGTGTGAATATCTAAGTCCACCCTATTGAGTTTCTTGAATCAACGCATCAAACATTTCCTGCAACATGTATAAAATATCTTGTCAACACATAAAGCATTGGTGAGCATACTAGTTTTTGAATACATACGTAATAATAAAATGTTTTACTCGAATCATCATATACAAAAGACATAATCAATCCCTTGTTACCACTACATATCCTAACACTATCGTGATAGGCCGTTAAAACATAACAATGACCCGAAAGGGGCGGTGTGCTACTCCTATAGCGTTATACATGTTAAGGCGGGTTGTATGCTGTAACACCTCGAAGTGTTACGTCACCTCGAAGTGTTACGTGTCTCTTAAACGGGTCGGGTCGGACCTGACCACCCGATTACTAAATTAAATATTCAAGTTCGAATCTCGCGATCAACCGTTTCAACCGAATATATAAATAATAATTATTGAATTATTATTATCGTGGTTAAACGCTCCTAATATGCTAATAACCCGTTGTCCAACGTCTTTTGTTCGATCGTTATAACTATTACCAAGCACCCGAGTTCCAGATATTATCCCCGTAGCCAAACACCCTCTATTTAATTCTTCTATATAACCACCCCTCTTTCCCTCATCTCGCTCTCTCTCTGTACGCTACACACACAAAGTGTGTGTTTGGGATATGAATGCTGTCACACCCTCAAAATCCACTTGCGGAGTTTTACCGCGAGGCGCATGACAAACCAGGATCCAAACCAACGATCACAATAAACAAGTCTAAATGAATATAAATGCAATTTCAAAACATAGTTTAAAATTCCCGTTTACAGCGGAAGCTTATTCGAAACAATTATTCAATAATAAACCAATGTTCAACGTTTGTAAAATCATGCAACTCTAGCTAGACGCCGTGCAGACGCGTGCGCCCTAGTTCCATTGTGCTACCTTAGCGACCTGAGAAAACATGTAAAAGTTTACGTCAGCACAAAAATGCTGGTGAGTTTACAGGTTTTGTAATCCAAGTACCAAGTCCACCTGTCCATACTATAACAAATCGAAAACCAGTATACGCTAGCTAGGCGTACGTTTTGTTACTACCACGATTGGAAAACCATTACTAACTCGAATACCAGATGTTGTGCCCGAAAAGTAAACCAGTTGTTCCTGTCGTTCCTGTTTGAGACAATATGCACTCGCCCGGCCCTCCAAGCCGACGAGCGGGGTTGGTCACTCCCAATAGCGCTATTCACATTTCCCCGTTGTGCAAACCCGCACATTCATGGTTCCCCCCGGGACTTCCAAAGATCGTGTAGTACACAATAGAAACCCATAGTATGACAGTAGTTACCAAATAATCGTTTTAACACATGTTTTTCTCCCCCGAAAGTATGAAACCAGTTTAAAAGAGGGGCCGTAAACTCACCTTAAGTTGTGTTACTCCTTAACCGAGTAAACTCAGCTGCTATGCTAGTCCCGTAAAGCGGCGGCCTAACATATGACAGTTACAAGTACTTAGACTAATAACCCGCAGGTTAATTAGTCCCTAGATGTCCAGACCATAACCAAGTTCGTTTGAAAACACCGTGACTGTTTAACTGACCCAAAGTACAAGACTCGACATCCCATTGGTGACCCGAGACTCCCCGTGTTATGTTTACGCTCTCAAACAGACAATCATGCAATCACACTTAACATACGTTAACGCACAACAAGTTATAGCACATAGTTCACGTATCACCGAATTACATCCAAACATATGTTACCAAGTTATTATATATGTTACGGGGTTCCTAGCATGTTCCTACATGTCAAATCGGGTCTCGGAATGCTAATTTATATTTACAGCAGCAGTACACGCGATTAGGAAAAGTCAACTAGCATTTAGGTTGGTCAACTAGCATTTAGGAACCCTAATCGCATGAACTACTAGCATTTAGGGCTATACCACATGTAACTACTAGCATTTAGGGCTATACCACATGTAACTACTAGCATTTAGGCTATACCACATGTAACTACTAGCATTTAGGCTATACCACATATAACTACTAGCATTTAGGGCTATACCACATGTAACTACTAGCATTTAGGCTATACCACATGTAACTACTAGCATTTAGGCCCTACTCGCATGTATCTAATAGCATTTAGGCCCTACTCGCCTATAACATAGGCATTTAGCCTCCTAATCGCCTCTAACATAGGCGATTAGGATGCTAATCGCCTGTAAGCATGTTGTTCCGGTTTTTCGCGCGTTTAACGCTCTAAATCAGATCCAGAACGTGCATAACTACCCAATATCATCCCAAACACTATCCTAAGCATGTTTCAACTAAAACCCTTCGTTTTGCCTCGTATTATCAGGCCTGCATGCAAATCACGTAATCCAAACACCATTCACATAGCATGCAACATCATACGAACACGCGTAACCATAACCCTAATAATCAGTTACTGAGATTTTATCATCATAATATCAATAATTAATCTGATCTAACATAATAACATGTCATTCATACATCTTGAATCATAAAAACCCTAGCTTTCTAATCATTAACACACATAACACATGCATACTAGTTAAAATCCGATTAACAATACTTGATAACGATTTTCAGAAAGCTTTTCCGTTTTAGAACAGGTCTGGACTATTAGGGATTGAATAAAAACGTTTATAAGATTGCATGGATGAAAACCAAACCTTAGATTTGTAAAAGGATGATGGATTAAGCTTGAAACCTTGTGTTTTGATCAAAAATCGCGTTCCAGAGGTTGTGTGTGTGTTGGGGCAGGTTATGGGACGACTAGGTTTGTATAATGAAGTTTATGAGGTCAAGTATGGTATTTATAGTCGTTTTTTAGTCGTCCAGCACGTAACTAGCGATTATGCAGCCCTTACACGCGATTAGGAATCCTAATCGCATGATTGTTCAGGCATTTGGGGCCTACTCGCCCCCTAGGGCACACGAGTAGCCCCCTACTCGCCCCTAATACTGCCTACTCGCCTCCCTTATAGGCGATTAGGCCTTCCTAATCGCCTATAGGGGCTGGTTTCGTGTGTTTTGCGCGTTAAACCCCGTTTTAACATATGTTAACACATATTCACATACCGACAAGTCACATAATGATTGTAAACACATAACACTTGTAAATACACATATTCACACTCGTTCACCAATTCCCGGGACTCGAGACTTGTATGTTCCGTATGCCCTGACGATCCTACAAATCGTCACCGTTTGTACACTTGGTTAAGGACTGACATCTAATGAACCTCTAGACCAACATCCAATGATCTTCTTGACTAATCGATAGTTCCCGAACCATAACCCGACTTAACTAACCCAGTTAAGTACAATATACGCGTGACTCGCTAAGGTAGACTTTCATCTAGACAACGTTGTTAACCAGAATTGCCGGGTGTCACAAATGCTCCGACCAAAGCAGCCTGACCGGAGAAACATGGCCGGCTTCTGCCGCCTCCAACCTCCGGTCATCACCACCACCGCCGCCGTGCGCATCTTCTTCTCCGGTAAGAATCCCTCTCCCTTCTCCTTGCTTCTGATAATAACCGGCAACCCTTCCTGTCCGATGAAACCCAACCCGATAACCTGTCCCTTCGTCCCTCTGTTACAGTAAATAAACCGACAGTCACCTGAGCCTGTGACTGTCATCAGATATCTCGCTGTGTCTCAGCAGCTAACCCCGCAACCAACCCTTCGTTTTACTAATACCCGATAAACCATCACCCGAACCCTTCTTTTATTCTTGATCAATTGTTCGATTATTGGTATTGACCGTGGTGTATTGTTATATGCAGATAAAGACTGAGGTCTGGTCAACCTTTGCTCGAGCTCCGATAATAATCCGGCAAGTATCCGGATCTGTTCCAGTTCATATATATGAAGTTATATGTGTGGGATTGGATATTATTAACAAACTGAGCCAGCTCCGGGTCATACCCGATGTACTTCCGGCAAGTGCTCCGGTTACCAAACCCATTAGATTATCCTTAATCAAAGGGCCGATTACCTTTGGTTATGTTTCGATAAGAACTCGGTGAGTATCCGGTTAAAATTCTTATAAGTATAGTTCTATTGATTTATTGGTTATACAATCTAATAATCGGTTATTAATATAATGGTTATGATTGTGCGAGGTACCGATAATCAAGTTGGTGAACATTAGTACGATACCGAGTCAACTCAGTGACTCGGTCAACACCCGGAATAGAACCCGGTCCAATAAACTAGACGAGGAATATTATTAGAATTATACGAATATATATATATAATACGAATAACGTACGGACTTGATAATAATAATAAGAGAATAATAAACATATATAAAATATATATGTTTATGTATATAAGGTTCGATATATAAAACGATATACTAGACTCGGGTAAGATCGTGTCTAGAGTTCTTTAGGTTCGCGTGCCAAGCTGTAAAGGCCAGCTTTGTATCTTTTTGCCTAGATTGACCAAACCCCGAGTTTAGGACTATCTAATATATACCGGATTCCATATATATAAATTGTATATATGATATATATCCTAAGTATTACAATCTAACAAGTCCCACGCGTAACACGTATCAGTATATATATGAAATATAATTGTAATAAGAAGATTAGCAGAAGATATAACGCAAACAAGTGAGTATCGTGAACTCCCCACTTTTACTATTTTATTAAGTGTTTTCGGGGAAATACATGTCATTTATAAGAAAACATAATAATGTTTTACATAAAAGAATAACTATTAATAGAAGTTATATAAAGGGGCAATAGAAACAAGAAGGACAGTACTGGACGGTATCGCCATTTCCTTTCTTGTCCAACCAGAGGACAAGAACCAGTTTTACCCGAGTAGAGGGTACAAATCATTATAGTTATCACAAGCAGAGTGATACCATAGACAGGAATGGCAACTCATAGAATATAATCGAAATAATAGACATATAATCGAATTAATAGAATATATTTTCCCCTCCAGAATTAGAATTGTAAAGCATATTTATAAAAGATTGTTATAAAAGAATTATCAATAAACAAACTGGCCATTCACTTTATAAAATACACGACCTCACCAACTTTATGTTGACAGAAACTATTTTTGACATGTGTTCAGGTAACCCAACAGATATGATGACGTGGATCCTGGAAGGCTAAAAGACTGTTATTACCCTGGATTCCGCTGTGTAGCTCCGATAACCCGACCCGACGACCCGGCCACATCAGCCAGGGTTGTTACAGTTGGTATCAGAGCGGCGCTAATAACAGTTTTGAAGTCTTTAGTCATCCGGGATCTGCCAGAATATTTTCTAAAAAGAAATGTCGCTTAGAGAAATATTTAGGATGTCAGGATTAGTAAAGAAAATATCAGGTTATTAAATTTTTGGGTACCTAAATGTCAAACCATTATAAAGTTGGTGAGAACCATAACCGTATACTAGAAATTAAAACGAATCCACCACAGGATATTACTAGAATGATTATGTGGGATAAATTGACAATTCTGTACACAGTTGTGAATTTATATGCACATTAATTTCTGGGAAATCTTACAGGATATTAAGGCCATATGAAATAAGAAAGAATACAGAACAGAAACCAGATATATTAAAAGAAATCAGAAAATAAATTCCGATATAAATAAGAAATGACAGAAATTTTAGAAGTATATATATAAATAGATATAAAAATTACAAAAGTATCCTTCGATATTTTAATCGACTTGTACGAGAGTTTAGAAAACGTATGTCACTCTCTAGAAAGCTCGTTGATTATAACCATTCGTCGCATCTCTCCGAAAATTCAGTCTTAATAATTATTCAGATCGTTAACCTCACGGTTATCCCGATATATATATAAAAGATACAAATATACGCTCCAACTTGAACATTCCTATGCTCGAGTTTCCAGAAATATTATTTTTACACCGTAATTTCCGAAATTTTATAAAATCTAATATGCTAAAAACATATAAATATCGTGTTTCTAAAGAATTTCCTTCGATTATTTAATTAAAAGGTTAAATATATTCCGCGATTATTTAAAATGTTTTAAATCTTTTCAGTATAATTATGAAATTTATTAATTTTATACTTAGTCATTATTATTTTATACCAAACCAGTATTTTGATTTTAAAATATACACATCGATTTTTAAATAACGATTTATTCAAAAGATTGAGAAAATCCGATTAATATTTTTATCAAATCAAGTATTGATAATACCTGAAAAACCCCAGAATCTATCTCAGGTTTTATCCAAATTTATCCGTTTAACCTTAAAAGTTTTGACCTCAATATTTTGAGAAATCTACGTTAGTTTTATCAATCTATAATAAGAAATTTGTTTATTACAAATTTAAGAATTCAAACATTAAGAAAACTTTTACCATGACCCTTTTTGAACCATTAAGTTATTTTTGAAAACGAATATTATTATAAAACTCGAACCAGTATTATTATTATAAAATTATTCCCAAAAGTTTTTTTTATATACAAAAGAACCACGACCGTATTATTTTACCGAAACATATTTTATATCGCATTTAATGGTATTTTCATGAATATTTATTAATCGAACCCGTATTCGTATATAAATATCAAGAACCTTTTCAGTATAATTTTATATATATATATATATATCTATGTTCGATGATATAATTTCTCGATATTGTTCTAATATAAACGATAAACATTATATATATTCCGTTTTATAAACTCATATTTGTAATTATATAAAAATCTCCGTTATACGTCATCCTTAATCCTTTCCAGAAATAAATAATATTTTGAACGAAAATATTATTATTTCGGATTCACGCGACAAAAATAATTCGAAATTATCGGAAGAAATCAAATTCTTATCCGCTCGACTATACGAAAATATAACTACTGTCTTTATCCTATGACTCGAACAAGTCAGGGATACTAAAAAGATTGGATTGTTATATTGAATATCTTCTGAAACGAACTAATTCTTGAACGATTGACAGTCTATTTCGTTAGACTTAGATCAACAAGTTTTATCCCGAATCATATAATTTTGAATCTAAGAGAAAATAAAGAATAGAATATCAAAATAATATGTAAGGGACACATACCTATTGTGATTAAAATAAACAAATACTGGAATGTTAGGTGAGGTGGAATAGTAATTATGGTTGCAAACATAATTATGAATGCCACAGGCACAGGAACATTCGAGTAGGAGTTTATCAATATCACAGTATGTTGAGTCACGAACAGATTAAGAGAAATAATAAGAAAGTAAATAATAAGAAGAAATATAAATCCGAACTATCAGCGTATCGTATGTGGAGAATACGACCACAAAACTGGCAATATAGTTGAAATTCCTTCGTGGAATACGACTAAGAATAGGTTCGCAGAATAAAAACCATCGATTGGTTAAATTCTACGAGTCATAGAAATCAGTTTATTGATTCTGATTGCCAACCAAAGATAGTTGTATGTCCTCTGTGCAATCTCTGCGGCAAAGGATATCCGGACCCTTACAGAAGGTATATCCGGACATTTGCCACTAAGTCACAGGATTCTTTATAAGGATATATGATACTATGAACAAATTTTCACAGTCACTTCGTATAAAAACTCACGTGAGTTACAGTACAACCAAATTGGTAAAACGGTCAAGTGTTACCAAGTTTGAAATTTACGAAGTCATGGAAGAATTGTTAAATTCTTAAGAACTTAACAGATAAATATTTATATGGATTCCGAAACTAGAAATGGTAGAATCCAACGAATTATTTATCAAATATATCGAAATATAATTGATACCAAGCGGAATCGCGTAGAGATTCGCAAGGTATAATCGAAGTAAAAACGAAAAATGAATAGAGTTATGCTCATTTTCCAGTGAAACTCTCCGGCCAAGGAATGACGAAATTACTATTCCGAGTTAAAGGCTGCGAGAGATCATTTAAGAAACCACTGTTCTGGCAAGAACTATCTATACGAATATCTCAACGAAATAAGCCTTGCTTATACTAAGTTGGATTAAGATATATATGATATATTGCCAATATATAAGTTTATTATAAAGTGTTTTCAGACACTGAAAGTATAAACTTCAATCGAATACATAAATATAAAGGAATTATTCCAAGCAAACATATATTATAGAAATACTGAATTTATAGTGTGTGCTATAAATATTATCAGTATTTGCTTAGATATAAAAGAATATAAATAAATAAATAAAAGAATATAAATCGACAATCAAAAGAATTATAAAAGACATCCGATATGTCTGAAAAATAGAAAGGCATCCGATATGCCAAGAAATATAATTATCAGAATAAGAATATATATATTAAAAGAAATTATCAGATAAAAATATAAGTAGTATAAAAACGACTAGAAATATTATAAAGAATATTTATCGAGAGTGTCAACGAATCCTGAAATAGAATTAAGAAAGAATTTTGTAGAAATACTTAACGCAATAAGAATTCAAATCATGAATGATAATCATGTTTTTGAGAAAGAACAATTGATGCATTGCCATAAGAATCTTAAATCAAAGAATCGTAACAACGACTGTTACCGGTAGATTCCGAGATTTTAAAGATAAAGTTACATATATTGACTGTAGAATTGTGAAAGACCTCATTCACGATAATACACTAAGAAAAGTCAAATAATATGTATTAGATACAATGCAGTTAATCATCAATGAAATACTCAGTAAGATTATTATAGATGATTTAAGAGAAATCTCAGTCATCAATGAATTAGTCTTTTCCAGTACCTTTAAGAATTCAGAGAAGATACGTCTAGTGATCTGAGAAACCTCCTAAGTACATACACGAATAGAGATAACCTAGAGATCAACTATATTACATCGATATAGATGGAACTTAAAGGATAGAATTTATAGGAATTAATCCGATAGTTACCAAGGTTATCCCTACTCTTTAAGATTACAATGATGGTAAATTCTAAAAGTTCAAATAAAAGAGGTAGTAGCTCGGATCCCATTCAAGTCGTGATAACGAAGGGACTTCCGTATCTATCTCTTAAGAACCATCTAGAATCCATCATTGTAAATAAACCCGAATATCGAACGATGGAAATATAGTATCAATATGAGAACCGTTAATAGTCATATCGAAATAATACAGATAATCCATGTATCTGAAATAATATGACTATAGCAAGAAAGGTTAAAACATAATTAGAAATATGATCAAGATGTAGTCGTACAGATTGACATTTCTAATATTGGATTGATACAAGATCAATTTCCTCGCAAACCATAAGAACCAATCATGTCTCGACGACAAGTATTTCGTTCTAATTGTAACGTCCTTATAGAATAAGGATGTAAAAGACAAGATCATTCAAATTTCGGGGACAAAATTTCCTAAGGGGGGGGGGAGATTGTAACACCTCGAAGTGTTACGTCACCTCGAAGTGTTACGTGTCTCTTAAACGGGTCGGGTCGGACCTGACCACCCGATTACTAAATTAAATATTCAAGTTCGAATCTCGCGATCAACCGTTTCAACCGAATATATAAATAATAATTATTGAATTATTATTATCGCGGTTAAACGCTCCTAATCTGCTAATAACCCGTTGTCCAACGTCTTTTGTTCGATCGTTATAACTATTACCAAGCACCCGAGTTCCAGATATTATCCCCGTAGCCAAACACCCTCTATTTAATTCTTCTATATAACCACCCCTCTTTCCCTCATCTCGCTCTCTCTCTGTACGCTACACACACAAAGTGTGTGTTTGGGATATGAATGCTCCAACCAAAGCAGCCTGACAGGAGAAACATGGCCGGCTTCTGCCGCCTCCAACCTCCGGTCATCACCACCACCGCCGCCGTGCGCATCTTCTTCTCCGGTAAGAATTCCTCTCCCTTCTCCTTGCTTCTGATAATAACCGGCAACCCTTCCTGTCCGATGAAACCCAACCCGATAACCTGTCCCTTCGTCCCTCTGTTACAGTAAATAAACCGGACAGTCACCTGAGCCGGTGACTGTCATCAGATATCTCGCTGTGTCTCAGCAGCTAACCCCGCAACCAACCCTTCGTTTTACTAATACCCGATAAACCATCACCCGAACCCTTCTTTTATTCTTGATCAATTGTTCGATTATTGGTATTGACCGTGGTGTATTGTTATATGCAGATAAAGACTGAGGTCTGGTCAACCTTTGCTCGAGCTCCGATAATAATCCGGCAAGTATCCGGATCTGTTCCAGTTCATATATATGAAGTTATATGTGTGGGATTGGATATTATTAACAAACTGAGTCAGCTCCGGGTCATACCCGATGTACTTCCGGCAAGTGCTCCGGTTACCAAACCCATTAGATTATCCTTAATCAAAGGGCCGATTACCTTTGGTTATGTTTCGATAAGAACTCGGCGAGTATCCGGTTAAAATTCTTATAAGTATAGTTCTATTGATTTATTGGTTATACAATCTAATAATCGGTTATTAATATAATGGTTATGATTGTGCGAGGTACCGATAATCAAGTTGGTGAACATTAGTACGATACCGAGTCAACTCAGTGACTCGGTCAACACCCGGAATAGAACCCGGTCCAATAAACTAGACGAGGAATATTATTAGAATTATACGAATATATATATAATACGAATAACGTACGGACTTGATAATAATAATAAGAGAATAATA
Source organism: Ambrosia x helenae (assembly GCA_030844895.1). Lineage (NCBI taxonomy): Eukaryota > Viridiplantae > Streptophyta > Magnoliopsida > Asterales > Asteraceae > Ambrosia > Ambrosia x helenae. The sequence goes on along the minus strand of CM061224.1, from coordinate 115,911,180 downwards.
AACATATATAAAATATATATGTTTATGTATATAAGGTTCGATATATAAAACGATATACTAGACTCGGATAAGATCGTGTCTAGAGTTCTTTAGGTTCGCGTGCCAAGCTGTAAAGGCCAGCTTTGTTTCTTTTTGCCTAGATTGACCAAACCCCGAGTTTAGGACTATCTAATATATACCGGATTCCATATATATAAATTGTATATATGATATATATCCTAAGTATTACAATCTAACAAGTCCCACGCGTAACACGTATCAGTATATATATGAAATATAATTGTAATAAGAAGATTAGCAGAAGATATAACGCAAACAAGTGAGTATCGTGAACTCCCCACTTTTACTATTTTATTAAGTGTTTTCGGGGAAATACATGTCATTTATAAGAAAACATAATAATGCTTTACATAAAAGAATAACTATTAATAGAAGTTATATAAAGGGGCAATAGAAACAAGAAGGACAGTACTGGACGGTATCGCCATTTCCTTTCTTGTCCAACCAGAGGACAAGAACCAGTTTTACCCGAGTAGAGGGTAGAAATCATTATAGTTATCACAAGCAGAGTGATACCATAGACAGGAATGGCAACTCATAGAATATAATCGAAATAATCCCCTCCAGAATTAGAATTGTAAAGCATATTTATAAAAGATTGTTATAAAAGAATTATCAATAAACGAACAGGCCATTCACTTTATAAAATACACGACCTCACCAACTTTATGTTGACAGAAACTATTTTTGACATGTGTTCAGGTAACCCAACAGATATGATGACGTGGATCCTGGAAGGCTAAAAGACTGTTATTACCCTAGATTCCGCTGTGTAGCTCCGATAACCCGACCCGACGACCCGGCCACATCAGCCAGGGTTGTTACATATGCTAAGGCTTTTGTATCTTGGAATTTGATTTCTAACATGGAAATGGCAATAGGCATGTTTGATAGATTGAGCATGTGTGTATGAAAGCATTTAGTGTATTTGCATATGATACATGTTGAGCCCCAAAAGTGATAAAGAGAAAAATGGGACAAGTATGAACTCACCTTAGGGTGCGTTTAGTTAGATTCCATTAAGAGTCTTTGGGAGGAAGAGATTTAGCTCCGGTTATTCTAGAGTTGAAAAGGAATGGATTTTAGATTCGGAGGAATGATTTATAAGTTCAAGGAAGTCATGCATTGCCTTTAAGGTGAACCAAAACACAAACCACCATGAAGATGATTAGGATGGCCAAGAGTTAGAGTTAGTAACCAAGCACAAAACCACCATGAAGGTGATTCGGATGGTGAAAGTTAAGTTAGGAATGTGAATCCATCTTAAAGAGTTTCGTGTCATGACCACTTTGCTTATGGATCAAGCATGGGTCTTAGACAAGGGATTTTCCCATTCTTGTATGGAACAAATCCGAATTACAAGAAGGGTCAAGAGTTTGGTAAGGTAGGAATGTATCCGCAAACCTTCCAAGTTATTAGATTAATAGTTGTAGGATGAAGGTTTTGAAAGTATATATTAGTATTACATAATATAACTAGGAAATTAAAGTAGAGTATGGTGACTTAGTTTGGATGAGCCTTGGCTTTCCTTTGTCAACCATTAACCATAACACAAGTCCATCCAACATTAAGTTGTTTGTGAACTCGGTTTGTATCACTACAACTAACATCCTAGTGCATAAAAAAATAATAGAAGATAACTACCTTTGAGGCCTCAAATTGATGTCCTACTCATGTTTATTTGCCTTAGCAAACAAGAGCAAGGTCTTAGAGGTTTCTCCAAGGGGTTAGAAGAAGAGGAGAGGTGAAGAAAGTGGAAGAAAGGTAAAGATTAAGGCTTTGCAACTTACAAATTTAGAGTAGAAAATTTTGCTTTAACATCTTGAAGATTGGAGAGATTTGGGATGGAAAAAGGGTTAGGAAGTGAAGGAGAGAAGTATATATAGTTGGGGTAAAGTGGTTGGGTAATTATGAGAGTTAAGAGGTGGTTGAGAGTGAGTTAGGTGGGAGATGGTGTAAACCCGTTTTTTTTTATTTAATTTTTTTTAGAAAAATCATGGTTCAAGCCTAATTTGACATGTTTTGGATTGGGCTTGATTGCACAACCTTATGGGTTCGGTTGAATGAGTGAGTTCGTGTTTTAGCGTGTTTAGGGCATAATAGATCGTGTGTATTAGATTGATTGCATATGATTGAATATTGAATATTGAATATGCTAGATTGACTTTAAAAAAAATTCCATTGATCACAAGCTCATAATTACAAGGGACCTAAATGAAAATTATAAGAGTTTTAGGACTAAAATTGAAAATTACCAAAAGCACAAATGTTACAGCTGTAATGGCCAGCATTTAGTCTAGGAAATCATCCTCCTACGTTGTAACGGACAACATTATATGCATATTATTAACCGAAAGATAATGTAACAAGTTCTTGGCCCACCATTAACACCTTCGACGACCATTAGTTTTCAACCGGAATCTTCAAGAGTGAGTGCATGTCCCCCATTTTACCTTTAAAAATCTTTGGGGTGAATGCATTTTGTGTATATTTGATAATACTTGCATCTTGTCTTGTAATAATCGATATGTGATAGAAACCGACCGACATAGAAATAACAAGAGTGGGTCCACTTGGTCTTTCATAATGTATTTATCTTAATCCGTAAATGGGTTAGGAACCATTATCTAACATTGATAAAGTGTTACCACAAATATACATTGTTATTCTTATTATTTTCGATCGGCCATGATTGTTCGAGTAGCATATTTTCAGTCAACTTTATAACCCGGTCATAATATGTTTTCGGCATCACTCACTAGTTCAATAACTAACGTATTTTAACATGCATTTCAGGATCTAAGTGAATGTTCGGGACCCGAAATTCATGCTTGTTCGAGTGAAATTATCGACTAAAAGGAATGTTTTATAAATAAAAATGGTTTGCGGTTGTTTGTTATGTTTCCAAGAATGTTATGTTGTTGTTTTTCGATGAATGTAATGTAAGAAAATCGGTTTTTAAAATAATAATATATGGAAGTTATGTTAACCATGATTATGTTCTTGAATACCAATCGGTAATGACTCGCAAATCCGAGTCGTTACAGCCTTAAATATATGGAGGCTTTTTTGTATGGGGTAAAAGTAAGATTTTCACCGATTACAAGAGCCTAAAATACTTATTTGATCAAAAGGAGTTAAATATGAGGCAACGCCGTTGGCTAGAGACGATTAAAGACTATGATTGTGAAATTCGCTATCACTCGGGAAAAACCAATGTTATGGCTGGTGCACTATTCAGGTAAGATGCATGCATCTCGTGGATACTTCGGGGTTGGTTGACTGATTTCGAGAAGCACAAATTAAAGCCGCGAGGAAAGAAAATTGGCAGAAGGAGAGGATTAAAGAGCAATCGGAAGATATTGTGGACGGCGAGAATAGGATAAAAACTCGGTTTAGGAAAATTGGGGTACCAAACTCATGTGATGTTAAAAACTTGTTACTAGATGAAGACCACAAATCCTGTAACTTGATCCAGCCAGGACTACCAAAATGTGTCGGGACTTAAAACGTGATTAGTGGTGGTCCGGAATGAAAAGAGATGTAGTGAAGTATTCAGAAAAATGTATGACTTGTTTACAAGTCAAGGCGGAGCACCAAAAGCATTATGGCAAGCTCCATCCATTGGATATATCCGCATGGAAGTGGGAACATGAGTTCATGGACCTACTAACCAAATTACCAATAAGGCTTTGGGATTCGATTCAATATTGGTAATAGTGGATTGATTAACGAAAAGCGCTCATTTCATTCCTATCCGTGAATTTTATTCACCCGAACGATGGAAAATGTCTATATTAATGAAATTGTGTCACACGTGGGGTGCCGATTTCGATTGTGTCTGATAGAGATACCCGATTCACCTCATGGTTCTGGCATGACTTTTAAGAACAAATGGGTATGAAGTTGTTACTTAGCACAACCTATCACCCTCAAACATATGGGCAAAATGAAAGAACTATTCAAACATTGGAAGACATGCTTCAGGCATGAATAATTGATTTTGGCCGTAGTTGGGACACCAATTTACCGTTGGTTGAAATTTCTTGCAATAATAGTTATCATGCTAGTTAGGCCTGTAAACGAACCGAACGAACACGAACACAGGCGTGTTCGTGTTTGTTCATTTAACTTTAACCGAACACGAACACGAACACATAATCGAACACATTTTTGTGTTCGTGTTCGTTCATTAAGAAATTTGTCGTGTTCGTGTTCGTTTATGTTCGTTCATTTAAACCTAAACGAACAGTTCATGAACATAAACGAACACAAATGATCAATATAAACGAACACAAATGAACATAAACGAACACAAACAAAAACAAGTTAATAATGATTCATGAACATAAATGAACGTTAGGGTTAGGGTGGAGAGCGGCTGTGAAGTGTGGGGTTGTGAAGTGTGAAGAGCGGCTAATAAGTGATATGTTTAGAATGTTAGGGTAAGGGTTAAGTTTTTAGAACATATGAATTAAAGTTACTTAACAAAAGGAAATAAATAATAAAAATAAAGCTAAGTTTAATTAAACGAACATAAACGAACAAAATAAACGAACATAAACGAACATAAATGAACGAACATAAACGAACGTTCATGAACATAAATGAATGAACACAACGTGTGTTCATGTTCGTTCGTTTAATTAAACGAACAAAAAATTGTGTTCGTGTTCGTTCATTTATTTAAATAAACGAACATAAACGAACTTCCCGCCGAACAGTTCACGAACAGTTCATGAACGTTCGGTTCGTTTACAGGCCTAATGCTAGTATTGGCATGCTCCCGTACGAGTTACTTTGATTAAATTGTTAGAAGTCTCTGACCATATACAACTTCATTAGGGGTTCCCTTCCTAGGCAGGGGCGGATTTAGGTAAGGCGCGACGGGTTCACACGAACCCGTTAAGTTTCAAATTTTTAGTAGATCATATAAAAATAATGCCATGAACCCATAAGTATTATTGGAATGAACCCATAGACAAATATGATTAGTGGCTCCATGGTTAAAACTTCCACTTTCAAACTTAAAGTCCTAGGTTCGAACCTTCTTCCATTTACTTTTCTGCTTCATTCTTAACTTTTTTTTTTAATCTAAAATGCAAGGCCCAGATCCCCTTCACATTCCTGCTTCATTTTTGTGACAGAATTCATTTTCTACTGAAGCCCCCATCGTTCTCCACATACCACCAAATTAAAACTTGGGAGGTAAACTTTTAATCTCTAAATTCTACTGACTAATGATAAAGAAAGTTATCATTTTATTGATATTGTAACACCCCAACCGATGGCGGAAACATCGAGGTGTCACGTAGTGACGATTGTTCAATAGCTCATGGACTAAAAGTGTAAATTTTGATATATTGATTAAGTAGTTTATTACAATGAAAGAAAAATACAAGATACAATAATTCTAAAGTGACAACTAAAACTGAAAGATAATGAATCCAAAATCTAAGTAAAAATTCCAAAAGCTTAAAAGTCATCTCATAAATAACCTGAGACATGTACGAAAATAGTATATGTCAATACAAAAATGTATTGGTGAGCATACCCTGTTTGAATACATATAGTAGAAAAAGAGTTTCGCAATTCACGTGTTATACTGTCTACAATTTAGTGTTCAAGCTATGTACAAATGCTACCCAAAATCAAACCTTTGAATAATTAAGACAAAATTATTTAGTTAATTACTTTAACTAATTATTGTAAATAAATACAATAATCATAAATATTGAAAATAATTATGAGTTACGCAAAGATCCAACAATGATAATAAAGACTTTCAAACACAATAAATTTCTATTTTATAAGAAAAGTATTTATAAAATAGATGTTTAAATACTGTAAATAAATAAATAAATGTTTAATTATGTCTAATTAAACATAAATAATGTTAATAATACAAGACATGACCCAAAAATGCTATTTTTATAGAAAATGGATGCTTTCTTATGTAAATTAATGAAATTAATTTTCTCATAATTTTTATAAACTTATTTATATTTAAAACTGATTTAATGAGATTAAATCATGTTTAAATGACTAAAAATAGGAAAATCAATAAAAATAAATGTTTTCTGAACCAATAATTTTTATTTCAGATTAGAATGCTTTAGAAATAATTATCCTAAAATTTTGAGATCAAAATCATTAAAAATGAAGTTTTAATCAATTAATTATGATTAAAACAATTTAATTCATTAAAAATATAAAAATAATATATTTTTCAGAAAATAAAAGTGTCGAAATTTTCTTTAGGGTGTCAAGATGCTACACCTATTTTTTTTTAATTTTTGAAGTAAAAATGAATTTAATATGAATATTCTAAGTTTACATGTATTATATATATAATAAATAATCAAATAAATGGAAATAAAGAAAGAAATGCTGAAAAAATAAAAAGAAAGGAAAATGGTGGTGCAAGGGTTCGAACCCGAGTACCTTCAGTAATAATCAACAGACCCAACCATTGAACCAACCCATAAACTTGGTTATATTTTGAAACAATTATAATTTTAATCATTATAATAAATGTCATCTTCTTCCCGAATCACCCTAAGAACCCTAACCCTACCCTTCAAATTCAATTAACCCGATTCGGCTTGATGATCATTCTGTAACAGAGGGCTAATGATCGGAGAGATATAACAAACAAAACGGCACCGAGAAACAAGACTTACAATCGTGTTTTGGACCGGAAATAGGGTAGTAGGGGCCGCGACTTTTCACACCAACTTGATAAGCTTCTGGACGCGATCAGACCGATTTAAAAGTGGGTTTTGAATTAGAATGAGTGCATAAATCAAATAGTGAGTTCAATTTATAATGTTACCCACGAAAACAGCCGTTTGAACTCGCATTAAAAGGTCCGACGGTTGCGAACTTGGACCCGATTAAAACACAGTTATAACTCATTAAATGCGTTAAATAATCCTTGTAACGGACTTAAAATTAATGGAGAAGACGTTTGGTGATAATTAAACGAGTTAAAACGCCCCAAATGGTCAGATTTATGATGGCCGGAACAAATTCCGGCGGCCGGAAAAATGTCCACCGGAAAAACGTGAGCAGGAGGCAATTCATTTTTGATTTTTGAAACTTTCACACTTTTACACTTTAGGTCCCTCGACTATAACCAAGTTAGTTTAATTATATTTTAGTTAGTTTCTCCTTTATAAAAACTAACCAAGTTAACTAACTTAACCCTAAATGTTTTTTTTTTAAGCTTTTTGAAACTTAATATTTTTTTTATAATATATTTTACGAATACGTTTCAACATACGCATTTGATTAAAACTTATACCCGATCCATAATAATTATAAATGATAAAAATTTAGTTCGCTTTAAAATTAAATTAGAAAACGACGAAACTTTTAGGGACTATAATGAAAATATTTGAAGGGCTATAATTGCCAATTAGATGAAAGACGAGGGTGACGGATGTCACAGATATGTTGTAGTCACTAAACGAAAAATACCATTATATTAGCAACAACAGGATATGGATTGATACATGAATTACTATGAGCAACATATGTATGACTTTTGGCATATTTCAGATTGCTTATTAACCACAAGAGTGTGAACTAAGCTGTTTTTAAAAATATAGATTAAAGCTCCTTATTTCGAAAACACATTAATGGCGGTTTAATGATTAAGTAATCTTTAGTTGAATGATAATTTGAAAGCAATAACTGGAGTTGTAGTTGTTATCTTCACGTCTTTGATCCAATCTATATGTCAAGTAGATTTAGGTAATTGTAGCTTTAGAAACACAAATTCGAGTATGCCACTTCTTTCTTACATAGAAATCATGAATGAATAACTTCATTGTTGTGGTCTTCCTCATCTAAAAGTGAAGTTTTGAGGGATGCATTTCCATAAAATATTTTTACTTTATTAAAAGATGGTAGCAACTATTAGTTATAGAAATATTACATAACTTGGTTATTTTAAGTGCACTATAGTTAGCTAAAACAATATTGCACAAAGGTTTGCCAGAATCTTCGTATTTTTTTTGTTTGGAAAAGGGCCGAAATTTTAATTTCCTTTGTGCCGCCGAAATGGTTTAGCCGCCCCTTGTGTCTATGAAGTGCTAATACGACAACTTTGGTTCGACTATGAAATGATAGGTCCAACCCGACTCAGAAATTCTAATGTAACATGACTACTGAAAAAAGGTGAACCCACTGGAAAAAAATCTTGGATCCGCCACTGTTCCTAGGGGTAGGTCACAATACATGGCCATAGATATACCCTAGAAAATAGATCCTCTAATCAAATTAGTAATATGCATAATTGCTCACAATACATGGCTTACAATCTTACACGGTCTGAATCTTAAGACCACCCGTAATGGAGAAGTGAAAGGGCGCTAAATGCTCTCATTCGTGCCCCATTTGCGAGCTACACCGCCCCAAGGACTTTTTGTGCCCTAAAATGAGTTTGGGCGTGAAATATTTCACGCGGAAACCGGCGTTAAATACCCTATTTTTTGCTTCACCAATACAAATCATACGGCTGGTTTGGGGGGGGCGAAATTTGTTAGCCACTACGCGTGGTCTAATTGTATTTTTTAGTTTCAGGCAATCTCAAAACATAATAGATACAAAAAATAAACAAATTTGAAAATGAGGTATTATGTGCCAGTGCAAAACAATCTTACGCATGGTCGTAAATTTGAAACTGTATATATTCATGTCTGCACTTCGCGTGTTAGTTCAACGGTATGATGTCGTTCAAGAGATCGCAATTAGTACTAAACGTGAACGATGAGTGTATCTGAGTAGACGAAACATTATCGATGTTCATAACAAGTAAAGAGAATATGAGATAATAGCTGATTGAGGTCTGCATCTCACCTTAGTTTTCTTTAGGCACATTTTTTCATTTATATTTTCAAGATTTTTGGATTAAATTTCAAGCTACGAAAAGTATGTGTATTGTTTATTATTACATGTTAGGAGTAGACCATCTCAAAACAATATGAAGTAAAACCATAATAACAATATTTTATAAACATGTATGAAAAAGGAAATATTATATGTCATTCAAAGCTAAATAAATTTGCCCGAACACAGGGTAAAAAGGATGTAAGAATGAGTGTAAAAGTGGGGAGGAAATTAAAATTTCGGAATTACATTCAAAGCTAAATAAATATCCCCAACTCGCTGACATTTGTTCGATGGCTTAAAGCCATTTGGACCAAGTGTCATACTATAAGCACAATAATCAAACACATGATCCTTTTATCATTTGAAATTTGATAAAAAGCACAAAACCCAAGCTACGAAATCATCAAATAAAGTGTATTGTTTTGCTTACACACCTTATCATTTGCCTTTTCTCTTTTGCTTCCATCAAATAATGCATAGTAAATCCACTTCAATGTGCCGTTCAAAAAAAAAAATCCACTTCAATGGGCCAATCCCCTGTGGTGGAGTAGCACCTTTTTGCTTTTCTTATGGGAGGTGAGAAGTTCGAGTTTTACTGGCGCTAAAATGTTGCTGGTGGACGGGGTTTTACCCCACTAGGCCTTCGGGCGGCGGGTTTTTCTCGTGAACTGGTGTGAAATTACTGGTGGACCCGGGTTACTCTTGGATTACTCCTTTGTCCAGTGGGTACTTCAAGAGTGTTCGGGATTGATTTGTTGGCCGTTAAAAAAAATCCACTTCAATGGAATCTCACTATGATGACACATAAACCTTCACCTAATTGTTGTTTACATAAGGGGGACGGGGCGCTTCCCGTGTAAGCCACGAGTACCTCACGGTAACCTCACTACTAGCACGGTAACAGTGCCTCCGATGGTGCTGGTAGTGGGTCCGTGACGGTCATCTGTGAGTTTCTTCACGGTTTGGAAACTATTTTTTTTTTTGGTTTTCTTATTTTCATTTAATTTAATGGTTTCAATCAATAACACATAAACAAAAATATAATTACTTAATATTAAACATAAATAAAATACAAAACTTAAATTTTCAACCGTTTGTCTGCCAGCGTATGCCACCATAATCCGAGTGAAAAAAGGCTTAAATATGTATTTATTTAAATGAAAAATAAATAAACGAATTAATGAATTGTTACCTTTAAAAAACAGTTTCTGTGGATCACTAAACGAATATTGGTCACCGGTTTTGATGATCACTAAAACCTAGGGGTGTCAATCGTGTCGGGTTGATGGGTTGGCGGGTTGATGGGTTGCGGGTTGGCGGGTTGATGGGTTGAAATGTGCAACCCGAACCCGACCCATATTATTATTCGTGTCAAATATTTCAACCCTAACCCAACCCACATAAAATCCGGGTCAACCCGAAGACGACCCGTTTAACCCATATTTTTAAATGAGTAATACATGTTCATGAGTTATAAGCGGGTTGTTGGGTTGTAAGCGGGTTATCAATAAAATGTTTAATGGTGAGTATATAAGGGTGACAAATAAATAATACAGTGTGTCAAAAATAACACAATTATAACTAACCATGTACATAGAAATTGCAAAAGAAAAACAAAAATATAATATATTTTTTTCTAAATACTTAAACGGGTTAACGGGTCAACCCATTTTATATATGTGTCAACCCGAACCCGACCCATTTTTTTTAAACGGGTTGTGTTAGTTGACCCGAACCCAACCTGTTTTTTTAAACGGGTCGTGTTAGTTGACCCAAATCTATTTTTTTCGTGTCGGGTTCGGGTCGGTTTTCGGGTCGTGTCAATAATTGCCGCCCCTACTAAAACCCTCGTCGCAACAGATTTTACAACTTTTTTTTCGGGACCAGAATATTTTGTGATCAGACTCAGAGACTGGAATTTTCACCTCAAAATTATTTATTCACCGTATTTACGATTGAACCAGTTTGCCACCAAATTTTGTGACCGAATCTATTAGTTACCGATTTTGTGACTGAACCTATTTGTCGTTGTGGTAATTTGTTGCGATCGAATTACATGTCATTTTATTAAATTTCAACCGATTTTACAACGATTATTTATATCATTTAATAACTTTTGGCGACCGCTTTGTATTTTGTATAAACCTATTAGTTACCAATATTAGTTACCAATTTTGCGACTGAGCCTATTTTCCGTTGTGATTGTCATGTTGCGATCGAAGTACATTTCACTTTATTAAAATTGCAACCGATTTTACTAAACCTATAAGTTTTAGCGACCACGCACTTTGTATTTTGTTTATTCTTTTTAAATTTGCGTTGTACTTATTAGTTATTTTTTAATTTGTCGTGTGTTTTACAACCAAAATCGTTCATGCGACTGAGCGGTTTTTGGTGACTAATTTTATGTCCACTTGGTTTAATAGACAATCCATTTTTATCAGTCACAAATTAGATCGCTTTTGACCCTTTTTAAGTAGGTATTAGTTGAAGCTAACAATATTATTTTTGAGATAATTTTTTAAATAAACTCCAGTTTCGTTAATATCCAACAAAGCGAGTTCGATCATGAATGAACCAGAAAACAAGAAATGACGTGTTAGTGTGTGACTAACCGAATGATTAACATATTAGATTATTTTTGGTGATCATTAACTTGTTCTTTTCACAATCAGGAAATGTTATATTTATGGTTGTCAGGTGACGTTGCATTTTTGAGAACCTTATAAAGAAGTGTACTATAAAATTAAGTGCAAAACCTAATCGTTAGGAAGAAATTAATAATCTCTTAACCATCATGTCAAATAGCACCCACAAAACAAGTTACGTATAAGGTAGAGAAAATAATAATACATATATTTGTTAGGTATATTTATATTTGGGGCTGCAAATGAATAGATCGAACGAACCCGAAGATGTCTATGTTCGTGTTTATTTGTTAAGGAAACAATATGTTTGCGAACTGCTTATGAACACTTACAAAATGCGATTTTTTCATTCGTGTTTGTACATCAAGGAAATAACCATGTTCATATAATAATACACATACTTGCTAGGCATATTTATATTTAGGGCTGCAAACGAATAAATTGAACGAACACGAACATGACCTTGTTTATGTTTGTTAAGAAAATAATGTGTTTACGAACTGCTCATGAACACTTACAAAATGAGATTTTTTTGTTCGTGTTAGTACATCGTTTGTGTCTGCTTGTTGATTTTAGGTGCCAGATAAAAGTGAAAGCAAATAAACACAAATGAACACTTATGAACACAGATTAACACAAACGAACGTTCATTAACATGAATGAACGGAAATGAATATAAACAAGTGTTCATGAAAAGAAGTTAACACAAACGAACATATATTAAATTTCAAATCAAATCGGAATCTTTAATCACAAAATAAGTGGATCCGACCAAAATATACTAATCCCATCATCCAAACATTCTTGAAATAATTATGATCACATTGTTACCATAAAATAATGTTATGAAAAAACACAAAATTATCATATTAAACTTGAAGTTATAATCGTATCCACCCAATATAAACTTTAAACTTTCATTTAATCCACCTAAAATAATAGCTAAACATAATAAGTGAAGTAATACTAATATGTAGTACACTAGTAATTCCTAAATAAACTACTCCTGAGAATTTTGAAATATTTAAATAAAAAAAAAGTTAAAAACCTTAACGAATTGTTAAAGACAAATGAACATAATTGAACATGTTACCGAACGTTCATGAAAACGACTTCTGTTCATGTTCGTTTGTTTAACTAAACAAACAAAATTTATTGTTCGATGTCGTTCATTTATTAAACGAACGAACATAAATGAATTTTCTACTGAACGGTTCATAAACTCTTTGGTGAATGTTTGGTTCATTTGTGGCTCCATATATTTATGTTATATAAAGCTCTGCAACCATATAAAATCGTAAAAAAATTATGAATCCATTTTGGTTTCCAAATTGTTTTAGAAGCCGTTTTGACCTACTTTTATTTATTTCTTTCCGTATGTGAACTTTTTCCATAGATATGAATGCGTTACTGGGAACACTATATGTTGGAAGACGTGGTTATTCGATACACGATTTGTAGAAAGGAAGCTTAATAGTTCATATTGCAGTTTTTTTTTTTTTTTTTTTTTTTTTTTGGATTATCTTTATACATAAGAAGTCAAAGAAAAGAAGAACATTAACATTCATAAAAAAATGTTTTTTTTTTTTTTTTTTTTTGGCAGGGACAACAATTTGGCAAAACTAAGTCAAAGGTTATTAATTTCGAGTTACGACACTTTTTTAAACTGGAACGAACATATCATTTTTAAATTATTTTTATAGTTAGTTATTTTCTTCTAAAAAAAATTAATTTTCATTAACAAAACACCACCTCACTATCTCCAAGACGGAGAAAGAGAGGAACAACAAACAACAAAGTTACATCAAGTCGAAATTACACCACTTCGTCCAGTCGATCATGCCAGACTTAAACCTATACATATACCAAAGATAACCATAAAACTTAACATCTGCAACTACATTCACGACATTTGAGATCTTGTTCGTGAAAACTCTATCATTCCTAGTCTTCCACATCTTCCAACAAGCGATAATGAGAATCCCTTGAAATATCCCTTGTGTAGTTCTACTATGTCCCTGACCTCGAATGCATAAATGCTCGGAACTTATCTTTTAAAGCATCTTGGTCTAACCATATATCAACCCAGAATTTGACCAATGACTCATTACCTACTTTACGACGAACCATGTCCGAAAACTCAACCCATCCACCCTTAAACTGCCACCAGCCGTAACCAATGTTTTCCAAACACCCGTGAAACATAGTTTAACCGGAAGGATATCTATCCTTCTTTTTTGCATATGAATGGCGTCAATAGCTTTCTTCCACAGAGCATTCATTTTGGTCCTATATCTCCACACCCATTTAACAAGAAGAGCCATGTTTGAAGTTCCCAAATTACTTAAACCCAAACCCCCTTGTTTTTTAGGTCGTGCCACTATGTCCCATGCAATCCAGTGGAGCTTTTTAATCCCATCACCACCTCCCCATAAAATCTTTATAAGCGATTCCAAGACTTTTATCACCTTCACCGGAGCCTTAAATAGGGAAAAATAATACGTAGGAAGACTCTCAAGGACCGATTTAATTAACGTCACTCGTCCGCCTATAGAGAATGTAGAGCCTTCTATTTAGACAACCGTTTCCTCAACACTTCCACCACCGGGTCCAAGTTATTGATCCTATTCATGTTCGCCCCAACCTTAATTCCCAAATACATAAAAGGAACCTTGCCCGGTTTACATCCAAACCACGTAGCCTTCATTTGAAACTCTTCAATACTCTTACCAATACCAATACAAGTTGTAAAAATATTAACATGTATAACATAAACAATTGCGTATAGATACACATAATAAATTTGTATTTATGATTTTTTTTTGCTTTATTATTTCTTGAATTTTTAAACATTATGGTCACTGAAATATGAAAATAAAATGTTGCCTCATAGGAGCTACGTAAGCAGGAGTCGTTTCACCGTGTGTAATGGTCGATCTTTTAATTATTGAATTAATCATTGTCATTAATTTTGTTTATACATATATTTAGCGTTTTCAAGAACAATATTGAGTTCATTCGTGAATAAGGGTTCTAGGATTCATACACCCTGTGACATTACATTTGGAGGGTATGACATCACATTCTAAGTATGTGGCAGCTTTCTGTTGGTCTGTGATGTGAGTCAGGGTGTATGAATACTAATTATAGGGTGTATGGTTCCTAAATACTGTGAATGAACAATATCAGGTTCAGATTGTGTCAAAACCACTTACGACCAACACTATTTTTTTTAATTTTTTTTTTAAAACAAGCTCACTTTTTTAAAATTTATATCATAATGGTCAGAAAATAAATAAACAAGATTGGATGAAAAGAAATCCACCCAAAGCCAAACGCCCGTAACTGCAACCAACTTTATGCATTCACACCTTGCTCACGAACCCGGAGCGTGGTGTTCCAAAGGTGCGGTGCCTATGTGACCAAGCCCTCTTAGGCTCGCCCACTCGTTACATTATACTCATTTAATCCCACCTATAGCAAAGCTAAGGTAGGGTTTGAGAAGGGTAAGATGTAGACAACCTTATCTCTACCCCTAAGAATAGAGAGGCTGCTTCCAGCGAGACCCTCGGCTCGATGTGGTTTGGTATCAATCCTTGGACATAAGGCACAAAATACTTAGTAATCGGGACAAACCCGATCGGTGCAGATACCCCATTGTATTTTGGCTATCCACGCCACCACATGATGCATGATTAACCGTCCGTCATTTTTAACGTTATTTTCACGAAATTAGTAAAATAACGTTAAAACTAGTACACGATATGATAATTGATACATAGCACACCTCTCAAAGCCAGATAAGTTTACAAAGCATATACATTTTTTATGTTTAACCAAAGCACCAAGAGGGTATGTCAAGTGGACCCACAACGTATTATTGGTGCTGACATGGCAAAAGGTTATTGGCGGAATTTTAGCATTGTGGATTGGCCTCATAAACAATAAAGCAAAAACTACGAGGGGAAATAGGGAAAAGTATGAGTTGTATTCCTTAAACCCAATTGAATGTGGGTGACACATAAGAAAGTGGCAAATCTGGGTCCCACTGGCTAAGGGACATGCACCCTAAAAATGGGAAGTGTGAGCAAGTGTTGGTGTGGGTCAAGTGGATCATAGTTCTCGGAAACTATCTGATTTTGGGACTCGAAATAACACATTTTATTAGGCAGTTGGTTTCATATATACCAAAACGTATAATGTCATCTACATGTCATATTGGGATACAGTTAAGACAAAAAGATAGAATAATTGTCCGAATTAAAGGTAAGAATATCATGTTTTTAGAAAGACAAAATAATAATTATAATGCTTCATTCCGGACTTTATTGGAAAGATTGAAAATCACCCTAAAAACTTCTTTATTATTCATCTCATTTCCTCCCTTTTCCTCCTACAAAAAACTCTGAAACACATTTTTTCCCCACTTCCTTCCCAATCCTTTCTTTTCCATTGAAACTCTGGAACAGAGTGTTAAAGTCATCTACCCAGTAATATTTATGTAAATTATAAAGATCATTTAATATTTTTTGGAGTCGTGTTAAATTTTATTTTTCTTTTTAATTGTTAAGTATATTTATTAAATAAATCAAGTTTTAAATATACAACATACGTCTTTTTTTTTTAAATACAATTTATACAAACGACTTTAAAAAAAAATCAAACCTTTTGCTTATGCTTAATTTTAAGTCATTACTTTTTTTAACCATTCGTGTTCGTTTTTTTAATTATTCATTTTTTGACTTTTTTTTAACCGTTCGTTTATTATAAATGACTTGTTTAAAACACTCGTTTTTCAAACATCTTTTTTTAAGTAGTTTGTTTGAAATTGTTCATTTTTAAACCATTTGTGTTTTAAAAGTATTTGTTTTTCTAAAAAAAAAAAATTAATCATATTTTATTTAACTTTTTAAGGGGTTAAATGAGTTAAACCACGTAGCCAAAATAGTAAGTTACTCTAAGTATAAACGATGAATAGTTTTTACAATTGAAAACTTCATTAGAGAGTATTTAATAGTCGATTTCGATACGTCATTCTAGGGAAGTTTGGCTGGTTTGATATACTGAGTAAAAGCTCATCACTGCCTTGCATGTTGGTTAATATGGAAAACCCGAAATGAAGTTGTTGTTTTTTTCTGGGGTAAAAGACTGAACCTCTCAAGATTAATGGCATATATCAAGACTATCGGCGATCTTTGGATTAAAAAGTGGGGTAACTTCAGATTTATGTAATTTGTATCTCTCTTTAACTCCTCGCTAGTTTTTTGTTTAATACAATCCGTAGTTTAAAAAAAAGTAGTTTTCAAGCGTTTGCCATAACATAGCAAATATGGTTTCTAACAAAGCAAATTTGTTATATGTTTCTTTTTTAATATTATTATAGTTATGTGATGTGATGACAAAAGCAATTATTAACTTGATAGTTTAAATAAGTTAGACATAAGAGCTACTTTGTGATAAGAAGAAGAATTATGAAAGAACTTCTTGGGATGGTAGAGTTTGATCTTGGTCTTGATGATTATGTGTGGACAGGAGGCTGTGATTCTTTAAAATTATGAGAGGTTTCATCGATTCTTACTTAAAAGCGATCTTGGCGCAGGTGAGCCGTATCTGTTAGAAATCGATATCAAAAGCACACGAATATTAAGCCAAACTTTGTTTCTTATTAATGAATTATGATACATGATTTACAAAACCTCCCTCTATTTATAAGCATATGTTCCTTGATCAACAAGGAACATTTATTAATTAAGAAACCTTTTGATTTATCTAGAAAATCTATCTCTAAAACCTAGATTACAAGATTTGACAACTAAGTCCTTCTAGTTACCGAACCTTGCGATACAAGATTAATTTATCATTCACCCCATAATCTTGTAACACCAACGAGTCCTTTCATCTCGTTAAACTTCAATCTTGACAACGCCTTGGTGAGAATATCCGCCCTTTGCAAATTGCCACTAACATGCTCCACCTGAATCTCTTCACGTCCAATGCATTCTCAAATGAAGTGATACCGGTATGTATGTGCTTGATTCTACCGAAAAATACCGGATTCTTTATCAACTCGATTGCGGATGAGATATCCACATTTAGTAACACGTTTCCTTCCTTCTCACCCGTGATCTGATCAAAGGGAGAGTTCATGTGGTTAGAGATGGAGATGTAAAGTTTAAAGAGACTGGAAGGTATGCTTGGGAAGATTTTCGATTGAAATATAATAACAAGTTTTGGTTCTAGTTGATTGTTTCTCTAGTACCGATTGTCTAACAGTATCAAATCTGGGTCTTGTAGGTTCTCAAGGTAGCCGTTAAAAAAAGTAATAATGATAAGTTTAATCTTTTGCTTTTATAGTTGGTATTTTATTTACCACTTTGATTGGTTTACTAATTAAAATACAACCCTGGCTAACTTCTTTTATACATATTGAACAATGTTATTGATTTCGATTTGATCTACTGGTAGGACTTGCTGGACAAGGTAGTCGACAATCACCGGTTTTTTAAGCTGTCAAAATTAAGTACAGCTGATTAGCTAGTGATCTATTTTTTTTAAGTCTTTGAAGTTTTTTTTGAACCGTGAACTTTGTATTCGATTCTATCAATGATTACGTATAAATTGATCATATATATGTGCATTTTTCTTTGAAGTTTTCTATATATTATGAACATTTTATGCCTTTGTTATTTTCTATTTTAAATTAATTATGACATAATTATTACGTCAGTTTTTGGATTGTTTTCAAAGCATTCATAATGAGTTTAAATTGCTGCATGTCATATATTCACCGTTACACATATGCCCAACTTGATACTTTATAATATCTATCTATCTATACATATAATAAACCAAAGTCATTTTAATGACATGGCATTCAAAGAGGGTATTCTTTTTATTGAGTGTGTCATATGTCATCCCATGTGGCAAGACCTTTATTTTAGAAAAATAATAATTTAAAATTTAAAAAAAAAGTTTAGATTTTTATCTCTAATGTTTCCTCCCATAACTTTTAAACGTTAATATCTTTTATACACGAGATTTTTTAAAGAAAAAAATTACACCAAATTAACGAGCGTTTTATTATCTTTCCAACGAGTACCATAGTGCTATATAAAAAAATGGAGAAAAAAACGACTATTTTTTGTAACCCGACATGTATTGTGTCAGGTTTGGAATTAGTTTAAAAAAAATTGTGGGTTTGGGTCGGGTCTGGGATTAGGTGATACCCGACCCAATTATCCTTTTTTTATATTAGAATATGATAACTTATGGCAGAGATTTGTTTAAAATAATAATAATAATAATAATTATAATAATAATAATCATTAAT
The DNA here is from genome assembly GCA_030844895.1 of Ambrosia x helenae. NCBI lineage: Eukaryota > Viridiplantae > Streptophyta > Magnoliopsida > Asterales > Asteraceae > Ambrosia > Ambrosia x helenae. Next base: position 115,892,244 of record CM061224.1, on the reverse strand, counting down.
CATATATTGGCAAGTCATTAATTATGTTGTCATATTAGATATTTTATTATGTCATATTAAATATTTCAACCCGGGACGCTCTCCAACAGGTAATTGCAATGTTTTCTTTTTCTACCATATTCTTAAATAGCTCAAATCTTATTGTATGCAGTTAAAGACCTTTGACTGAATGTATTGGTGCTAAACAATCTCTTGAAGTGTTTGGGATCTTAATATTTTGTTTTAAGTGTTGATGTTGTAAGGTGAAATGGATCTTTTGGTATTTTTTTTAAAGTGTCTAATGTAAGTTAATACATAGATGCCATTTTTATAGTTTAGATACTTTTAATTTTATTCACTTCACTTAGATTTTTCAACCCGGGACGCTCCCGGGGTATAAGCTAGTCAAAACATAAAAGTTAGCAAACAAAGAATAATGTTTATCAACAATATGTAAAAATAGTAACAATATAAAGTAATAACCAACTTTAAGTCCACAGAAAACAATGAAAGTTAAAAAATGCCACCCAAACTTCGGTCCGATGATAATGTACTTGAATTTGACAAGTCACTCTCAAATGTGTTTTGGAAATAATAACAAATTAACAAGAGTATATTTTTTTATTAGTTACATATACAATAATAACTTTTATTGTTGTACAACAAAAAACAACTCAAATCTTTTAAAATTCCTATAATTCAAGCGATAAAAAGTCATCACCATCTTAACCACCTTAATTAGTTTCCCTATGAACAAGATGAATCAAAGAACTCCTTATTAATGAAATGAAAGAAGCCTATAAGAATTACAAAGAAAAAAGGACCAAACAAGGAGTGTAATAAACACACTCTCCCTCACATAGATATCATAACACTTGATTCCACCACATCATTTGCTAAGTTGATCTCACAGTTGATATTTTGACCTATGTAATCTGCCTCTGCCATTGACAAAGCTACAACATGCTACAAACTAGCAATCCATCTCATCGCAACCTGTGAGTCAATTAAATCTATAACTATGTTCAATTTACACAGGAACAATTAGCCTCCACTAATTTTAACATTAATGTCATTTTAGGGATCAATTACACGGATTATAGGATTATAGTTCTATGGTTTAATTTGGGGATTATGGGACAATTTCAGTTACAAGTTTTATATTTTTTTTACCCTAATAATATTGATCTCAAGGTGCAACTAGGTTGTGGGTTAGCCGGTTAGGTCCCGGGTTTGAGCCCGGTTTAGTGCACAGTGCTTTTAAATAGTCTTTTCATTCGTTTTTCTTTTCTTTTATTTATTCTAATTTCATTTTTATTCATTTTAAAATATGGTTATGCTTAAAGAAATTTTGTAATTTTTTTTATAAATCCAGAATATTAGTTTTGATTTATTTTTCCAAACATTGTATTTTTATAAATTTATTCCTTTTAAACTATTTAAGTATTAAATAATCTTTATAAATCTGTTATAATTAACTTTAAAACTAGAAAAAAATAAAAATGTTTTTCATCTTTTCAACTCAGAAACTTTAATTTGTAAATGATTTACTAATTTTTTGAACATTCTTTGATTTTATTTGAGTTTATTATCTTTTATTTAATAGATTTCATTCAAAATACCTTTATTTAAATTTATATTTTAATAAAATTATTTTCATAAAACAGAAACACCCCCCCCCCCCCCTTAAAAACACTTTTATTTCTTTTACAAACCTATATATTTTTTTTATTTATTTGAAGCTATTTAATAAATTTAAATTAAATATATAGGGCTGTGCAACGGTTCAGAACCGGACCGAACCACGAACCGTTTATTCCAAAATATGAGAACTGAAACCGGAACCGATAATTACTAAACGGTTCGGTTCCAGAACCGGGTGAAACGGTTTTCATGAAACGGTTCTAGACCGGAACCGGTTGTCAATAAAATCCTAAAATTAACATTAACAATTAAATAAAAAAAATAAACAAAAACAATGATTTTTCTTAAAAAAATTATCAACAGTTTGTGTTAACCATGGTTACTAAAAGTATAGCAGTTTACGTATCAATATATGTTTTGTTCGGATCAGATCATTCTTTTTATACAGATTAAACGGGTCAGAACAAGTTGTGTTGACTGCTGACCATCACATAAGGCAATACTCTACATTCCTACCAAGTATAACAATTTAAAAGTGTTAAGAACTATAAAGAAGGAAACAACACATTCAATTTCAAACTAATAATAGAATATTTAAATATTTAATTTAATTCAAAACGGTTCTAACGGTTCTTAACCAGACCCGTCGGTTCTAACCGGAACCGAACCAGGAACCGATTATGCCAAAATATGAGAACCGGAACCGGAAACTATAACATTAATTCGGTTCGGTTCTAGCGGTTCCGGGTCGGTTTCACGGTTTTCGCGGTTCGGAACCGTTTATTGCTCACCCCTATAAATAAATATCTCATATTTAATAATTCTATTTATTTTGATTTAAAATAGAAAATAAAATTTGATTTTATAAATTATTTTATTTAATTTTTTTCAAACCTTTTTATCAAATAAACATTTATTTAGTATAATTCCTTGTATTTAATTATTTATTTATTTATCTATCTAATTAATATTAGATAAATAATATTAGTTACCTTTTGCGTTCCATTATTATTGCATATTAAGATCTAAGTATGATTATTTATTTAATTAAATAAAATACTTAGAAAATTATTTAAAAACCTATTTTTATACTGTTACATTTATTCAAACGTTTTCGTATTGAATCTACGCTTTATTCATACACAAAATTTTTTAATCAATTCTTATTTATTTCAAAACCCTAATATTCATAATTTTGGTCTAGAAAACCTTAAGTGCCTTTAATCCTAGAAAACCCTGGACTTTAAGTTTCTTAACTCATAGACTTTACTTAAACAATCTAAGTTGAATTCCTCAGGTTTTATCCTTGCCTTCATCTTACCAAAGCTTGAGTAATTTCTATTTTAGCAACTAGTGAGTATACTTATCTCTTTTTCTTTTTATGCACTTTTGGGATGAAATATGTATACTTATTCAAATTACACATAAACATTTATTCAATTACAATTAATAATCGTGTCTTTGTTACCTTTGTGCATTATGCATAAATTAACGTAGTATATAAACATTCATTAAAAATCATTAATTGTTTACAAGCCGATTGTAGTGATGGATAACGCTATCGGATTGACAACCAGCCTTGTTTAATTTACCCTTTCGATGGAAAGCTCTTGGTCATTATTAGATGTATATTATGACCTAACTTGTGATGTTAAGGACACTTTGTCAACAATAGGTTTGATCTTGCCCCCTTGTTTATATAATTGCTTTGGGTATTACTTCATACATTTGATTTGTGCTTTTCAAACTTGTACTATATGTATAAAATATTGGTATCATAACCAACATTTCTTTGTTAACAATTATTTTGTACATTTTTTAGATGATGCAACATATAGAGCTTTTGGGACCTAGAACTAATAAATTCAACCGTTTATGTCATGATTTGCTTTTGTTTATGTTAAGACTATGTGTTATTGTTTCTCTTTGTATGGCATTTCAATTTGTACTTTAATAATATTATAACTATAGTAGTACAATATGCTTTTGAACAATCATCCACGTTGCACTTTGATGTTTCCATTATTGGTAGGAGTATGACACATGGAAAATTTCAAATGTTTATTTTTTTATATACTAATTCAAAACCAAAGAACTAATGTTGGTTGGACATATTTAAAACAACAATTGAATGATATATTGATCATGAAACAAACTAGATCGCAATGAACAAACCAAGAACTCGATACGTATATATGCTACAATGTTACACACTCTATAAATTTTCTCAATATTTTACCATGCATGCACCACTATATAATTTCTACACAAGATATAGGTTACATAGAATGTTTTCATGAGTTTTTGTATGTTTTAACAAGTCTTCAAATTGAGACTGCAAATTGAGAGTGTATGGTGAGCCCGGTAGAAGTTCTTGAAAACCTTTGAAATGTTTGTGAAAGTGGGTATGATTTTCCAGGGTTTGTGATGTATATCAATGTTAATATTTACTTCAAAATATTTAAGTGTTTGTGAGATATAAGTCGAATCCCACAAACACACATCTCCAACTTGATTGAAATACTTGAACTTTGCAGTACTTGGTGTTACGTCACATTATTACATTGTACTTGTGTGACACTCGCCAAATCCCTAGATCAAGATCCGTACACACTCTCACCATTTTGTCAATTTTAGTTATGCATTGGACATTTTATTACAATACATGTGTCACCCCGAGTCTAGCAAGGCCCATGATAGTTCAGGAATCCATTACAATGTCCCGTTCACTCATGCAAATCCGAACATTCACAAGACATTTTATGAATGATCAACACATAAAATCAAAGACTTTCACCATTCATTGATTGTATTCTCAAAATTTGTGTGACATAAGTTAACAAATTAATTCAACATATGTTTAAAGGTGAATTAACACATGACATATTACGTGGGTAACACAGTATCAATAATATTTCACAAATCACACATGTGTTAACAATGTCAAAACACACAAAGACATGCCAATCGGTTTGAACATGCATAAGTTTGATTGATTTCAAATACCTATTATATATGTGTGTAATCGGCTAATGGATATATATACATGATGGATCATGACAAAACTTCAAAAAACAAACATCCATATATATATAAACACAATCGCATATATGTATGTGATTAGAGTCTTTCATGGAACACACAATAAACATATATATATATATATATATATATATATATATATATATATAAATATACACGGTACACACAAATATACATATGTATGTGAGTTAGTTGAACCATTATACATACATACATATACACGGCCATACATACATACATACATACATACATACATACATACATACATACATACATACATACATACATACATACATACATACATGAATATTATTGTGAACAAAACATACAATGAACACTATGTACACATACATACATACATACATACATACATACATACATACATACATACATACATACATACATACGACACATATCTACACACACACATCGCAGATACATATATATGCATCCGCATTCACTTCACAACTTCCCATGGATTTCACTAGAATGGAATGTTGGACAATCCACAAGATCATTCTTTCACAAGTTGACTTTCCTAAAACCATATTTTCCTTCCCAACATTCGGCTACAAGCCGCCCTACAGAAACAAACACATAACATAATCTAACAATCACTAAAATCCATGTGTTTCACCAATTTGAAGTTTTGATATCTTATACCACTGATCTAGACCATTTTGACTTCCAAAATCATCCAATACACACTACAAAAATCGGCCCATTAGAGTTCCAAGGGAGGGCATGCTCACAATTGTCAACACATTGCCCAAATTGACACAACACCTTTTGTATTATCAAGTTCTAGAAGAGTTGACTTACCAAAACAAAAACAACACTTCCACACTCACTCCTACTCCCTCTCATGTATATAATGGCCGATTGGAGTCCTAGAAGCACCACACAACATTATTGAACATCAAACACTTGAACACACTATCACCTCACCTCTCTACACTCTCGGCTGAACCTAAGACCCCATACTCGAACCCCATATTGATCGAACACCCTCACCACATCCTTATGTGTCATTTCTTGGAAGCTTGGAGGTCGTAGAGTGGAAGGAACTAGCTAGAAATTGATTCCATCTTTGTCCTAAGGCTCGTTATAGTGGTATGTTAACAAACTATCCTTTGTTTTCTTTTTATCCATGTTTCGGCCCATGTCAAGATCACCCGGCCATTACCACCACTCGCACTCACATACATAACTATAACAAGGTGATAATGATCGATCATGATGCTTACAACTTGTGACAATTACAATTGAACACATTAATATGTATACCTATATGTGGTATATATACACACACACACAGACACATATATGAGCACACATGCTCACACACATACACACGAGTGTATGCGTGTGTGTGTATAGAGCAGTGATAAGGCCACAAAAGTCATTTTTGAAACTTAAAATGTAACATATATAGAATGGCGATTTTGGAAACATACGTTAAAAAGCAAGAAACATATGTTAAAAGAGCTTTAATTCAAGACTTTTGGAAAACATATGTTAACAACCAAGATGTATATGTGAACTATGGTAAAACATGAGTAAATGACATTTTTACACAAGAAAGACCCAAAACATGTGTTAATATGCCCTAATTGGTGCAAACAAGTAACATACATACCACATGGTAACATATAGAAAACCAAGACACCGGTTTTGCCATAAATGACTAAGCATAGTCACAAATAACGACAAAAACAAGCGTTTCTAACACATACAGTGTGTGACATATATGGACAGCCGTACAAAAACACATAGTCCATAAACGTACAAGTCTGGTGAACAATTGCATGGTAAATAGTACAACACATAGACTTAAGTTGTCCTTATTTGAATCCAGGACACTTTTGTTCAGACATTCCACACCAGACTCAATCAGTGTTTAGCATTCAGACATCAGGTGAGTTCTCAAGGCCCCATTTTACTGTTTTCATACTTTTTTGGGGGTAAAACATGCGTACAAGTTCAGTTTCGTTTTTTACTATTATGTGAACATGAGACAAAAAGGTTTAGAGTACTCATAAGCCCTCGTGTCATACATTTTACCGTAACCGTTAGCTATGGACTTAGCCATGAAACACCGAAATAAATCAATTGGGTTGACACCCATACTCTTGGTTAGTCGCTCTAACCAGATTACAGATATGAAAAGAGTGCTTGTATTTCACATTATATTCATTGTCTTTAGTGTACAATGGGCGAGGCACAACATTCGTCAAGGTTTGGTTACGGGCTCATGACAGTCACATAATGATTATTGTCTTAGCTAGGCACATTTGGGACGGGTTTGGGGTCAGTTAATTGGGTATGGGTCCGGGTATGGGATTAGTTTTTATTTTTTCGCGGGTTTGGGATTTGATGATATACCCATATACCCAACCCGATTACCCGATAAAGTATACCCGTTTACCCGATTAGATACCCGATGTAATTTCCTATATATCTTTTAAAATATGTATTCATAATATATCTAATTGTCCATCTAGATTGTCATCTTCTTAAAAAAAACACCAATTATTTGTGTAAAATGTAACATCGCGTGATTTTCACTTTTCTTGTATTTTAAATTCTATACTTAACAAATTCCAAATTCGCCTTTATTCACTTCTTTTATGTTACTCCTACCAATTCTTGACGAGTCGTCAGTATAATTTATCCTAATCAATTTAGAAACTCATTTAGTTAAGATCTTAATATATATTTATTTTATCTTTAAAATGAAACATATATACTTTTAAGATAATACATTTAGATGAAAAAAAAATCGAGACCATGAATTAAAACCCTTGACTTTTATCTCTAAACTAACAAAACAACTTTACAACATTGAATCCATATGCCACTCGTTTATATTTATTTATTTTTTTCGTTTCTTTGGACAATCGAAGGAGCAACAACCTAGAACAACAATTAACAACCATTCCATATTAATTAAACACAATCCCACCTAATCTCCTCCTAACCACTCTATTAAATCCATTTAATACCCAACCATATTAACCCACTTATAAATACAACCTCTCTCCACCCTTTAATCCTTTGTTCATCCATAATCTCTCCACAGTCACTCTCTAATCCTCCAATTTTGAGCAAACTTCCTGATTACATATCAGTAAGTTTTCCAAGCTCAAACCTTCTTTCTCTTATGTTTTTCTTTCCCTTTTTCATCTAAAACTCCTTGGAGAAACCTCTAGGATCTTCTCCATATTTATCCACATAAGTGTGATAAGGGTAGAGCACCTAAAAGATGTCCCAAAGGTGGTTGTTTTCTGAATTATTTTTATGTCCTAAGATAGTTTGTTGTGAAGGAACCAACCAAGTCTACTAACAATCTAATGTTAGAAAGATTTGTGCTATGGTATTGGGTGACAAAGGAGAGTCAAGACTCATCCAAATCAGTCCCCAAACTTTACTTAAACATCTTAGCTATACTATATAATAATATAAGCATATACTTTCAAGTTTCTATCTTACTAGCTTATTATTAATCTTTGGAAGGTTTGTGGTTACACCCTACCTTACCAACTCTTTTGACCCTTCTTGTGCTATGGATTTATCCACACTAGAAAGGGAAAATCCCTTGTCCAAAACCCACGTTTATTCCATAAACGAAGTGGTTATGACATGAACCTATCAAATGGATTCACATTCCTAACCTTATACCATCCGAATCATCTATGATGATTTTGTGCTTGGTCTAACTTATTCTCATGACCATCCGGATTGCCTTAAAGGCGATTTGTGTTTTGGTTGGCCTAAAAGGCTTGCATGACTCTTGTGAATCTATAATCTAAACTCGAACCTAAGACCCTCTAATTCTTAATTCTACTTAATCGGAGCTAAAGCTTAATCTTCCAAGACTTACTTTTTGGAACTCTATCAAACGCACCCAAAGGTGAGTCCATACTTGTGCCCCTTTTATTCTTTATTCTTTGAGGCTCAACATGTATCACTATCAAAACTTAAACGATTTCATACTCTTAAAAACTATTATGCTCAATCTGCACGGGCCTGGTCCACAGGGGGTTGCCCTGGACCTTCCCCGTGACGGGCAACAACTGCTGTTCGAGTGGGTCGTTTGGAAGAGGACCCCATAATGGCTTTACTAGTTAGTCTGCGGCGTTCCAGCTAGGCGTCGAGAAGTTGTTTCTGGCGTTCATACCAGTCATTATTTAGGGCGTCGATCTCTTCCTCAGTTAGAGGTGCTGGATCGGTGAGTTGGAATTCTAGGTTCCTGGGGGTAACGACGGGAGGTTGTTGGTCATTGTCGTGATCCCCAGATATTGGATGAGATCCCGGGGTAACGTCGGTGATATCTTCGACGACCCCAGAGGGAGTGTACACTTTTGGAGGTGGGGTAGTCATTTTTCCGATGTGGATCAATGAGTTAGTTTGGTAAAAGCTGTTTGTTTAGAGTATTGTGGTAAGGCCACGGATGGCGCCAATGAAGAAACACGAATTCGGGATTACCGTATAGACGCTAATCCTAGTAGTGATTCTACTGTATTTTGTAAAGAGGAGTGTTTGTAAAATACGTGAGGGTCTAAGGACAAGACCAAGGGGTTTAGGAGACTACCGATTAGAAGAGCCGAGCCTCTAAAGGTTAGTGTAATAAACAAGGGGTTGAAAAAGATACGAGTGAGTTCGTAGTCTTTTTGAGTGAAAGTGTGTAAAATGTCAGCTGCCAATAAAAGGAGAAGGAGCTTCTCCTTTTATAGTAACTTGGCATTCCACATTCTCAGCCCATCCTCTACCCTTATCGGGGCCTGGCCCAGGTAGAGGTGTCTCCAAGTTTCCGGCCCAAGTCCTTAAGCCCAATTTGGTGCAAGTGGGCTTTGGTAAAAAGGAGAAAGTAAATTACAAGGGGGGATGTTACCGTCCTGATGATAGTACACGTGGCGTCCATTGAATGGACGTGGCGTCCGCCTATTGGTAGACCGAGGGCGGTGAGTAATCATCCCATTTCTTGAAACTCGAGACTGGTTGAGAAAGCCTGCTGCTGGGAAAATCTCTTGGCTGGGAGGTTGCCACGTCATCGTCTTTTCGGTGTGTCAGACTGGGAGCAGTCTTTGATTGGAGGGAAACTCTGACGGGCAGCCTGCTGCGTCGGGAACAGTTGCCTGGGGCAGGGGTGTAAGTCCCAAGACTGCCCCGGAAGGCATCTTCTAATCGTGCTGACGAAGCTTCATCTGGTTTGCTGAGGAAGCCTTGAAGCGTGGTGGGTCTGCCGACGTAGAACGGGCGGATGAGTTTGTGCCTGGCGTCGATCGGACGCCAGGTGTATCGCTGACGTAAAACGGGCGGGTGAGGTTGTGTCTGCCGTCAGTTGGACGCCAGATGTATCGCCAACGTAGAACGGGCGGGTGGACGCCAGACGTTTTGTTGACGTAAAACGGGCTGATGGACGCTAGACGATCCGCTGACGTAAAACGGGCGGATGGACGCCGGGCGATGCCGGTTTTAGTTGGGCGATGATATGGTATTTGTGATGCTTTGGTACCATATCCCTTCACTTACATACAAATATACGATTAGTTAACAACCCACCTTACATGTATAGCGCTATAGGTTGACATGCCGCCCCCTTTATGGGTCATGATAAGATGAAGTCTTTTGTGTTATCGAGTGTTGTTGCCGTTTGTATGGTTCTACGTGCATATGCCTATAACATGATGATTCGAGTAGATTTTCTTATACTATGTACTTAGACTCAAAACTAGTATGCTCACCAATGCTTTATGTGTTGACGGATATTTTATACATGTTGCAGGAAATGTTTAATGCAGGTTTATCAAGAAAACTACTTAGGAATGAACTAGAAACGCACGCTAGTTTAAATTCTATATTTTGATGTTGTACTTTCCATTTTATGAAACAATTTGTATTCTGTTATCTGTTTAGACAATGATTATGCTATGAATGAAATTTTATCTTTAAATTATATTGTCACGAATTCTAGTGTCATGAAGTCTTTGAACAATCTACCACAAGTCTCGCCCCGATGTATTCCGCCATCGGTTGGGGTGTGACATAAAATCTCTGTTATCTATGTCTTTTAGTGTTTTTATATGATTTAACTATTTTATATTTATACATTGTAATTGTAATCATTTACATACATATTTGATAATGCTAAATGTATTGGTTAGTAGTCACGCAATAGATACCCGACAGGTTTTTAGTCAGATATACCCAATGGATAAGTTTTTAAAATTAACGGGTTTACCCGAAACCCGCGGGTATACCCGATACCCAATGGGTAATTACCCGATACAAACCCGACGGGTTTTGGGATGGGTTTGGGACAAGCATACCTAATTGGGTATGGGGTTGGGATTACCTAAAACCGTCCCAAACCCGACCCATTGCCATCCCTACGAATAATAGAATAATAAGCTTCCAAATTCGACAATAATACGAGATAATGATCAAAGATTTCTTCGCATAGATGATAGACAAGAATAGATGAATATTTGGTGAGGTTTAATCGAATCAAAACAACTGAATTGTTGGTGAACATGCAAATGGTCAAGAAACTAGTTTTATAATAATTTTTGGCTTAATTCATCATTAAACCAATCATAAATGCCTAATAACGGTGGGATTTGAAAAGTTAGTCTTTTAACACCATAAAATCGAGTTAATCATGCATATATACACACTTATTCTACTAATTAATACTTATAATTGCTTTAAATGATAATTAGTAGGCGATGGTTACAAAGAAAAAAATAACTATTGCTCATTCATGATTTTGCCGTTTTATGCGGTAAATTGAGTAACGGATCTCTGGTCAAAATTCTTGAAAACCCCATTATCTAATATGAAAACAAACTTGTGTTTACCTTAATCATTTATAACTTAAATACGAGTCAAAAGAATTTATGCATAAACGTATTAAGAATTAAAATTCTTCATCATGAAATTAACTAATATTTAATTACGAGTTTCTAGAACACACATTTTAGTATGGTAATAAAAAACATATACCTTTTAATAATTAAAATCAATTTCATACATATGCACACTTATTTACAAAATAAAATAAAATGAAAATTTTGAAAACATGAAAAGTTCGGGTTATTACAATATTGCCCCCTTAAAAAAATAATTTTGTCCTGAAGGTCATGATTGAGAGTCAAGGCCATGAGTATCTTGAATGTTAAAAAAAATTCTTAAAGAAAACGTAGCATTTCAAATAATTTAGTTTAACCAAATTAATATTTGTTTATTTAGTCTAGTCACTTTTAAAATTCAGAGTGTTACAACACTACCCCAAACGTTACGAAAAAAAATATGGTTTAGGCGATTTTCAACTATGGATTATTGTCACTTTAGATCCCCAAAGTTATAATTAACTTTATAGAAATTTGCGAATGTTACAATACCCTTCACACTGTGAGGGACATGGTCGGACGTCATGACTGTAACATCGCAAAATTTTTCCCAAATTCTAGTACGTACTTTATATCTTTCATTTTATAACGTGCCTAAGTTTTTATTTTCCTACCACACAACTTATATATATATATATATAAAGGTTTATAATAATAATAATAATATTAATAATAATAATAATAATAATAACAATAAAAATAACCTTTTCTTTACAAACAATAGAATCAAAAAAAAAAAAAAAAAAAAAAAAAAATACTTAACCCAACCCAACCATCCCTTTACCCATTTTCGGAGCCCAAACCCCTAGGCCTAAACCACAAAACCGGCCCACTAGTTCCCCCCCCTCCCCTTCAGTTTTTAAAAAAATAAAACAAAAACATCACTGCTGCGTGACTCGAACCCGGGCTGAGAGCCGGGTCAGAACACCCACGCGCGCCAACCATCTGGCCTAGACCTCACTTTTGATTTAACCCCAATATTAATTATATAAAACCCCTCAGAAAACCCCTTTATCCCTTCTTCTTGAATCGCTGTTCCTTTCCTTTTTCGCAGACATGAAGTCTGACCCCATTTGACCACGAAATCAAAGCTGAAATAGAAACAATAATCAAATTAATTGACGCTGATACGATGGAAACTCCTCAACGCATCTAATGCGAGTCTTATTACGCGTTTTTACAACCTAATATTAACCCAATTTGAACCAAAATAACCGCAAATGAGTCAAAGATTGAGACCTTCCTATTCAGTGATCATAGTACAAATTGATACGTCCTAAACAAGCTAAATGTGCCGAAAATTCTTTCCCTTCTCTCAAATCCTTCTGTTCAAAGCTCTAATTCACGATTTCAAGACCCGTTGACTTTTGTTTGACCGAGCATTATACACGAATTCGTGTTTGTAAGTCCAATCTTTTTGATGGGTTTTGTTATTCGGCATTCACACAACAATAACCCTCTGATTAATTGGGTTATTGTTGTGTGAATCAATCAATTGAAAAGCTAGGGTTTGATTCATTTATAATTGGGGAAGAACACTTCAGTACATGGTGTTATAATTTAAACAAACAGAAACCAAACACAACCACTGATCTAGATCAAGTGGTTGTGTCTGGTGCCTTTGAACCAGTCCACGCGAGTTCGACCCCCAGCATCACCAATGTATATTTTTTTTTTTTGAAAACAATCAAGCTTTATATATATATATATATAATTACTTATATTTAAAATTCATTTTTAAATACTAAAACTCTTTTATAAATTCTACAAAAATTATTTTATGTTAATCTAGTGAAAAAGTTTAACATAAAATTTTTAGTTTTCAAAAATTTATTTATTAAATATATATAATAAATAATTCAAGTTTATTCAATTTTATTTATAAAATTCTATAAAAATATCAAAACGATTATATGAATTTCCACAAAATTTATTCTGAGTTTTTATAACATTAAACTTTTCTGAAATGATTTTTATTTCTGAAAAATCATTTATTTAATATTTTTAATCAATTTTTGTTAGTTTTAATCATAAATAAATCATAATAAATTCATTTTTCAATATTTTTGCACCAAAATTTTATATAAATTATTTCTGATTATTTGGAACAGAAATATAATTTTTAATCTAATAATTCTTTAATTTTAGTATTTTTAAATATTAAAGTTAAATTTTGACAATTTGAAATAAATAGATTTAATATTCTATTTTCAAGAAAATAATTTTATAAAAATTATTTTCATACTTAAAACCTTATATTGTGACCATCTTTAATTTAAAATTTACAAAAAGATTCTTGTTTATTTATTTATCAAATTTCTCTTATTATTAAACATTTTATTTATTAATCAAACGAACACTGATCCCCAATTCGAAACCTGTTGATGCATTTTGCGACTAAGGATTGGATATACTTGATTAACACATGTTAGTAGATAGCCGAAGGTGAAAGGAACTGGGCGAATGAAGATAATCTGGGCGAAGGTGAAGCAGAAAGGGGCGAAGGTAGAACTGGAATGGACGAAGGTAGAATGGACAGAACAGAAGATCACATTCGACCACTTACAGTGGGCGAATGTGGAAAATGCCCACATTCGACCATCTGTAAGGGGCGAATGTGCAGAGGCTATATATAGTTTTTGAGTTTTTGATTATGTAAGAGAGTTATCATTTGTGTCCAGGTTCAGTGCAGGTCTAGGAGTGTTTTTGTGAAAGTGTCTTTGTGATTCTAGATTAACATAAACAGTGTAAATGCTTATTGATTGAAAGTTAATCTATGAAAATGATATTGAAAATGATCTTGATTGTGTCGTGATTTGTATCTTATCAATTTGTTCAGATCTAGGGTTTCCGCACCTAGATTTGTGACTTGTATGATCGTGTAATCCTGTTTTAGCTAAAATCCAACGCTCACAAAGTGGTATCAGAGCCTAGAGGATCATACAACAACAAGTTTGATAAGATCAGAGTTGATTTGGACATGTTTTAGACAAATTATCATCTGTTTTTACAAAAACTCTTAAAAACATAGTTTTTGATCGATTTAAAGGTGATTTTGTGGTCAAATTCAAGTTTTCCAAGACTTAAAGTTGTTCCAAATCAAATCCGAAACATAACCTGATTAAGATCATTGAAATCCATGAACTTTTGAAAATCTCAGATCAAAATAACCGTTTTTCAAACAATAACCGTTTTTCAAAAATGAGATCTGCTGATATGGGGCGAACCTGGAACCTGGACTGAGAGTAGTGGGCGAACCTGACAAAAAGTGGGCGAACCTGAGTGTGTGAGTGGACGAACCTGAAAACTTGTTTGAAATTTTTCACATTCGGGTATTATATTCCACATTCGACCGTTTTTGGATCGGGCGAAAGTGGAAAGGGTGTTGATCTGTTTTACATTCTGGTCATTTCCACCTTCGGTTGACACTGTTTGGACGAAAGTGAGAGAAAAGGGACGAGAGTGTGACATTTTGGACGAACGTAGAAAATTTTGGACGAAAGTATTACTTTTTGGGCGAACCTAAGGATTTTTGTTGAAAATTTTTCTAAGTGTTGAGATTTTCAGATTTTGATCATGTGGCGTTTTCAAACTACTTCGGGATCAGCACCAACACAACCACAACAGCAGACAATGGACCCATGGACTGTGGCAGCTCAAAAGACGAACACGCAATCCTCACAACCACATAACTACATGACAACAACGAGCACGATGCCTCAGAATGTAGCACATCCGGCATTACAATCAGATTACTGGGGAGTAGCTGCAGCGGCGGTAAATACTCAAACCACTAACGCTATCTCTACTTTGATTAAGGATTTGTCTACAGGTAGTGGGACTCGGCCACCGAAGCTCATGGATATGCAAGAGTACAACCAGTGGCACACCATGTTCAAGATCCATCTGGAAGGCATGGGAGTTGAAGGAGCTGAGGCATGGAGCATGATCGTGAAAGGATATACAGCACCGATTCTGGAAAATACCGGTGAGTTGATTCCTCTGGAGAGCTTGACTGAGGATGAAAAGAAGAAGTATGTGTTGGAGAAAAAGGCGTTCTCTCAACTGACACAGGCGATCACAAGTGACCTGTTGCATCAGTTTGGGACATGTACTACGTCAAAGCAGCTTTGGGATAAGCTGAAGAGGAAGCATGATGGAAATGAAAAGACCAGGAGTTTGAGAATGGAGGAGTTGGTTAAAGAGTTTGATAATTTTTCTTTCATTAATAATGAAACTTTAAAAGAACTAACTCCGAGATATATGCATTTATTGTCTGAATTGTCTAGCTATGGTGTACAGATTCCCATGACTAAGCAGGTGGATAAGTTTGCAGATGCTTTGCCACCACAATGGGATCAGCATGTGGAGGTACTCAGAGAGAAGGATGCTTATCAATTCTGGACCATTTCAGAGTTTATTGAGAAATTGGAGAACAAAGAGCTGGAAGATAGGAGGAAAGCTAGGAGGTCACAGATTCCTCAGAATCCAAGTCTATATTTTGGAGGTACTTCAGTTTCAGCTGGAAACTCGGGCTCTGGAAGCGTTGCACCACATGTTGCATGTATTTCTAACGTCATGGATTCATCAAAACCAACCACCAACTACACACCACCACAATACAATTCCTACTCACAACCATCATACACACCACCACAATACACTTCATACATTTCACCAGTCTCTCCAATGCAACAAGCAAGTTTTTACACTGCTAACCAAACACAACAACCATCAAACCAAGTTACTCAACATAAACAACCGGTGGTTTTGGATACATCTAACTTAGGAAACGTGACTGTGGAGGTTGCTCAGCAACACATTGCATTAGTCTCTGCAATGGTTTCATCCTACAATGGATTGGTTGCTAGTCAGATTGGGAACAACAACTTGACCAACGAAGACTACGCACAGATCGATAAAGAAGAGATGGAACTCATTGACATTCAATGGGCTTTTGCGAGTATAATGAGGAGAGCAACAGAGTTCATAGAGAAAACTGGAAGGACTGACTTGGCAACTTCTCCAAACACAACCTATGGTTTTAACAAGGAGAAGGTTACATGTTTTAATTGTGGAGAGAAAGGACACTTCAAACGGGAATGCACCCAGCCACCTAAACAAGGTAACCGAAACCCTTTCAATGCAAATTATCAGAACCGTCAACAGAACCAAGTTTCTTACCAAAACAACAACAACTACCAAAACCGAAACTTTAACAACCAAAACAGACAACCAAACACACAAAACCAGATTCAAAACCAATCTCCTAATCACCCAAACCGAACAGTTGTACCGATCACTACACCTACTGAGACTCAACAGAATGCGAATCAGAAACAAGCTTTGGTTACTCAGCAGGATGAGAGGTTTGACTGGTCGGGTATGCAAATAGGAGTTGAAGAAGTAACTACTGGTGGGAATGTGGCTTGTGTTGCTTATCAGGTTGATTTGGAAGAGTCGGTGGTAGTTGATGAGAAGAAAGAAACTGAGGAGAGTGAGAGTGATGATTCTGAGACTGAGATGGAAGTGGAGAGTGAACCTGTTGAGGTTAAGGCTGAGGAGAAGAGATCTGGGATGGTGATTGATTCAGTTTCTGATGTTCCCGAGGAGTGTAAATCAGTCTATTCAGATTGTGAA
The DNA here is from genome assembly GCA_030844895.1 of Ambrosia x helenae. Taxonomy (NCBI): domain Eukaryota; kingdom Viridiplantae; phylum Streptophyta; class Magnoliopsida; order Asterales; family Asteraceae; genus Ambrosia; species Ambrosia x helenae. The sequence continues at coordinate 115,875,025 of CM061224.1, read as the reverse complement.
AGCGAATCAGACACAGAGGGAAGTGTTGATTCTTTGGATGATGATATTGACCAGTTGCTGGCAGAAGCTGATTTCTTGATGACGAGGAAGTCGTGCATAGCCGATGATGCTTTCACCAAGATCGACTACTCAAAGTTTTTCACTGGAAAGGAAGCTCATTTTGCTTTGATGGCCATGACCGAACCGCCAAAACCTGTAAGTTCTGAATCTAGCACTGATGTCATGAGTGATAAATACTGTGGGACTTGTGATAGGTTGACAGAGGAGAATAAACAACTCCGAATTTCACGTGATAGTGCTATTCAAAACTGTCAATCTACTCGCAAAGAGTTAAATGCTTTTAACAAAGTATTAGATGGCTATAAAAAGGACATTTCTGACTTGAAAAACACTTTGTCATTGAAACAATTGGCCATAAATAACTACATCAATGAAATTGAAAACACCAAGTTAGAAATGGCTGCCATTAAATGCTTTGCTGAAAAGGTTAACAAGAAGTTAGAAAGCTATAAAAATGTTGCTTATGTCGTGGATCATATCATTGATGATAACACCACCAACTACAAGTCTGTACCATCTCCGGTTCTTTTTGAGAACCATAACTATCATCAAGTTATACCGGAGAGTTCGGTGAAATCAGACTCATCATCAGATATGGAATCTAATACCTCGAGTATTGGTAAGCCATATCCTGAAGATGTGAGACCGATTTTGGGCTTAAACAATGAGGGTGTTTATGCTGAGAGTGATAGTTCTGACTCAGAAGATGATGATACTGGTAGTGATAAATCTGTTAATGAATGTGAGATTCCAAAAGAAAATCACATTATTACTACCGAACCAGTATCACCATCTGATCATGTTCATCCAATGGCAAAGGCTATTCATGATAAAAAGTCTGAAAAGAGTGAGTTTAAGAAAAAGAATGTTGTTAAGAATGTGATTGAAAAGAATGAGCTGAATGAACCAAGTGACAAACCTGTAAAGGTATTTTATCGGATGGAAGGATCTGATAAAATCATTGCTGATGAGGAATTTCCGATTAAAAACGTTAACTATTCTAAACTTGATAAAATCTGGCAAGAAAGCACAATATGGTTTCCAAAACATGAAAGAACCAATGAAATTCCACCAGAAATCTTAAAGAAACTGTTTTCAGAAATTCCTCAAGAGCCAAAAATACATGTCACTGAGTTCATTCGACCTGATGATAAAGCAAATGGTTTTCATGAACCTTCTTACTCGAAAGGACCACTTCCTGAGAGTTTAAGAAAACAACAGTATAATGATCAATTTCCTGTTAAAACATTTGCTTCACCAAATGCTCATTATGTGTTTGAGGAATATAGAAAATGCTTTAAATGTGGAGAACGCGGGCATTTACTTGCTCAGTGTCCATATGTAAGGCACAAGAGACATGAAGTTGAGGTTAAGAATTCCATGAAAAAGCCGATTGATCATTATATTCCACCGCATAGACGGAATGTTCCTCAACAACAACATTTTCATAATCAAAACAATTTTCAAATGAGGAACAACCGTCCATTACATTATGATCGGAGGAATCGGATTGCAATGGAACAATCTTGGAGAAAACCAGTGGTGAACACAACAGCTGATAGACAAAAGGTTCCACAAAAACCAATTGTCAAGTCAAATGTTGGACCTAAGTCTGTTCATTCAGATAAGGTTGCTAAGAAAGTTACTTTCAGTAATAATGTTCAGAAACCTATTTAGAAACCAAAATCTCAAATTCGTATTCTCAAAAGGTCTGAACAATCTTGGACACCTAATGGTTCTCCAGGAGCCTCTACATCAAAGGTGAGTGAGAAAAGTGAAACTGTTTTGAAAAATCAGAAAACGGTTGATTCAAAACAGAAAGTTGTTGAGAAAGTCATTGAGAATGATTCTTTGAAAGCCAAAGTTCAAAGGCCCAAGACTCAGGCTTGGGTCCCCCGAAAGAACTAATTGTCTACTTTTTGTGTGCAGGGAGCTTCAGTTGGCCCTATTAGCAGTCTCTGGATTGTTGATAGTGGAGCTTCAGGCCACATGACGGGGGATTTGGCGTTGCTATTCGATGTGAAGAATATTAATGGAGGATATGTTGCGTTCGCGGGTAATAAAGGAGGTTATATCACGATGGAAGGAAGCGTGAGTAACGGGATTGTGACTTTTGAGAGGATTTCATATGTCAAACAGATAGACTATAATCTGTTGAGCGTCAGTCAAATATGCGACAAACAATTTTCTGTGCATTTTGATGACAAATCTTGCTATATACTCAAACCGGGCTTCAAGATTCCAAAGGAGTGGGTTATGTTGATGGCACCTCGAGTCAACAATCTTTACATTCTTGATATGTCCAAGGCAATGACACCACAGGGACAGATAACATGCTTTCTATCCAAGGCGACCGAAAAAGAATCAATAATGTGGCACCGCAGGATGGGGCACATTCATCTGAGGAAAATGAATCAGTTAGTGAGAAATGGACTTGTCGATGGAGTAAACGTGAAACATTTCCATCTGAACGACAAGTGTGTGAGCTGCATGAAAGGAAAACAACACAGACAATCCCATAAAGTGAAGAAGGTTAACTCTGTTGAGATGCCGCTTGAGCGATTGCACATGGACCTTTTTGGACCAGTCAAGCGCAAAAGTCATCTTGGAGAGCTCTATTGTTTAGTTGTCACTGATGACTATTCGCGATTCTCATGGGTGATGTGTTTGAAGAACAAAAGCGACACCTTTACCAACTTACAAGTTCTGTTCACTCGGCTGGAGAATATCTACAATTTGAAGATCAAAAGAATCAGGAGTGACAACGGGACGGAGTTTAAAAATGCAAAGATGGATGAACTTTGTGAAAGCAAAGGGATTCATCATGAATATTCAGCTCCGTATACCCCGCAACAGAACGGTGTTGCTGAAAGAAAGAATAGGACTCTGATTGAGGCTGCAAGAACAATGCTCGCTGACTCAAATCTTCCAGTAATGTTCTGGAACGAGGCGATTTATGCAGCTAACTATACATTAAATCGGGTTTTGACAGTGAAGAAGTTTGGAAAAACATCTTATGAGCTGTTACACCGACGAAAGCCCAATTTAGAGTATCTAGAACCATTTGGAGCGCCATGTACAATGTTGAATCCAAGCGAGAAGTTTAGTCCGAAAGCTGAAGAGGGATATTTTGTTGGATATGCAACCCCGCTCAAACGGGTATTCAACAAGAGAACTCGTCAAGTGGAGGATTGGACTAACGTAGAAGTTCAACGTTACACTCAAAATTTGCAAGGCACGGGCCCTGATTGGATGTTTGATTACAAAGATTTCTTTGAATCATTCAATCTAGATAGCCTGGTTGAAGAAGCTGTGATCAGATTACTTTACGAATGTGAAAACGCGGCAACTTCACCGTTGATGCGTCCAATTACCGTAAACCCCCCACCAGCTTCTAGTGATACCAGTGTTCCTACACAAGAAGAAGAGTTGTTTCAAGAAGCTTCAACTTCATTAGACACTTCAGAATCCGAAGATGAACAATTTGAAGAAGCTGTTCTTGAAAATGCAAAAGACTTAGAAGAGCAAATTGTGAACCCAACCCCAAATCCAGATGTTGCTTCATCGTCTAACACGGGTAATGATCAGGATGCTGTAGAGAATTTGACTGCTCAGACGGGAGTGATTGTACCTGTTAATCCGGAATCTCGGATTCATCGTATTCACCCGCTGGAGCAAGTAATCGGTGATCCTGGTAGTGGAGTGATGACCAGAGGGCAGCTTAAAAGCGTTAATACGCCAGAGAGTTTTGGTGCTTTAGCATTGTATGCCAAAATTCAGAAATCTGGTAGCCAAAATGATTGGTCGTTTGCATGTTATGTGTCGCAGGTAGAGCCAAGGACATACAAAGACGCTTTGCAAGAAGATGCCTGGGTTGAGGCAATGCAGGAGGAGTTATTGCAATTCCAGAAATTGGGAGTCTGGACGCTCACAGATTTGCCACCAGGAAGAAAGAAGATTGGCACTAAGTGGGTGTTTAAGTGCAAAAAGGATGATCGTGGAGTTATTGTAAGGAACAAAGCCAGATTGGTTGTGCAGGGTTTCCATCAAATTGAAGGAATTGATTACAATGAAATCTATGCACCAGTAGCACGAATGGAAGCTATTCGGATGTTCCTTGCGTTTGCTTCGTATAAGAAATTTAAAGTCTATCAAATGGACGTCAAGAGTGCATTTCTGTATGGTAAAGTCAAGGAGGAGGTTTATGTCGGGCAACCACCGGGCTTTGAGGACCCAATCCACCGGGACAAGGTCTACGTGCTGAACAAAGCTTTATATGGTTTGCACCAGGCTCCAAGACAGTGGTACGAGGAGCTAAGTACATACCTCATCTCCAAAGGATTCAAGCGCGGCCTCGTCGATTGTACCCTCTTTACGAAGAAGACGGGAGATGACTTGCTTCTAGTACAGATTTACGTTGATGATATTATTTTTGGTTCAACTAACGAACTCTTGTGCAGGGAATTCGAAACTGTTATGCAGGAGAAGTTCGAAATGAGCGCTATGGGAGAAATGCAGTTTTTCCTCGGCTTACAGGTGGATCAAAGACCCGACGGGATCTTCATTCACCAGACGAAATATGTTGCCGACATCTTGAGCCGATTCCAGATGGAGGACTCTAAGCCGATGGATACCCCGATACAACCCAATCACGGGATTGGAGTGGACGCTAAGGGGGAGCTGACAGACCCATTTACATACAGAGCAATCATCGGATCTCTGATGTATTTGACAGCGTCTCGACCAGATATTATGTATGCAACGTGTCTCTGTGCGCGTTACCAATCGAAGCCGAAACAAAGTCATCTGACGGCGGTCAAGCGTATCCTTCGATATCTGAAGGGTTGTCCATCAAAAGGACTTTGGTACCCTAATGATGATGATTTTGATTTTATTGCTTTTAGTGATGCAGATTGGGGCGGCTGTGACAAAGACAGCAAATCAACAACAGCCGGTTGCCAGTTTTTAGGGAGCAGGTTAATTACCTGGCAATGCAAGAAACAGACTTCCGTCGCACTGTCTACATGTGAAGCCGAGTACATTTCAGCCTCGAGTTGCTGTTCGCAAGTGCTCTGGATCCAACAACAGATGGTCGATTACGGTTTGCAGTTTCTTAAAACCCCTATACACTGTGACAACGAAGCCGCAATTGCATTAACTAAAAATACTGAAAATCATTCTAAAGCTAAACATATCCGGATTAAATATCATTTTATCCGTGATTGTTATGCTAAGGAGTTGATTGACATGGTCAAAATCCATACTGACTACCAACGTGCAGATTTGTTTACAAAAGCTTTTGACAGATCCCGCTTTGAATATCTTTTGAAAGTAAACAATATAAAGGAAAAACAGGACTAATCGGCTCCTCGGTATATCATTTTTTTTTGTTTTTAGTTTTAGTTTTAAATTTTTTGCTAATTGGGAATTTCTCTTTGCTAATTGGGAATTTCTCTTTACTATCATAATCCTCAAAGAAGTTGATGCTTTCGAGGGGGTTGCTTAATCCTCAAAGAAGTTGATGCTTTCAAGTGGATTGTTTCTTTCAAATTTTTGTTTTGTTTTTCAGAAAAATTAAAAACCCAAAAATATGTTCTTTATTTTAGGGGAGTCTTTTTATCAGAAAAACCAAAAACATTGAAAAATTTTCAAAATACCTAAAAATTAGAAAAACCCAAAATGATTTCCTGGAGAAAAAGAGGAAATGATAGTACATCAGTGGGGATCTGACACAGGCTAAAGAATTGCATAGTTTAATGAGACGTATGTTGATTACGTGTGATATGCTGATAGGCTTCGTAGACTTTATATTGCGTGCATTAGTGATACAAACATAACAAACTACGCGTTTGTGGATGAACACCTCATAGGCATATGGTCTTAGTACCGTAATTTCGTTTGATAGGGTGTTTGTACAAAACTCGGAGGTTTAGGGTCGTTATGTTATTAGTTGTCTGGGGATAGCCTTTCTGATCTTCTGCTGTAAGTCATTACGGACCTAGATCAGACAGGGTGTCTTTATAAAAGAGCTTTATGCCAAAACCTAAAGTTACCGAATTGAGGAACTTTCCATGTTATATGATGATCAAAGATTATCTATAATATCGTATTGATCATTGATGAAAATCATGATTAATATCCGTCCTCAACCTGGTATGGTGCATATGTTACTTTGCTGCATTAATTTGCTGACCTGTATACCTCTATGCAATATATCTTGTACATTTACAGACGACGAAAGCATAATCACGCTTTACAATGAGTCTTTGTGCAGATTACTTCTTGATACGGGAGTATGTCGTGTGTGTGGGAACCACAATGTGTTAGTCTAATACATCTAATTCGTATCATTTTAAAGCATTGCGTAATTGTCTGCATGTGAGCTTATGTGGACAACAATATCAGCAATTGCCGTGACACATATTGTTCTCTAATGATAATATTGAACCAGATCAACGCTGTGTTCAGATTTCTCAGAAAACTGATATGATCCTCTTACCGGAAATCACAAAATGTTTACTGCTTTCATTTACTTTAATGCATTTTATTTTGTTGCATTTTACTTTTATTGTCAAAAAGTTACAAAATCCAAAAAGATTTTAGGTGTGTTTTGATATAAATTTCAGAAAATCCAAAAGATTTGCATTTCTGCTTTATTTTTGATATCCGGGGATGCTTGATGGTCAATTTCTGAGATTTGATAACACCATCTGGTCTTTGTAACATTCAAAATGTGAAAATTTGAGTTTTGGAAGCTTAACGGATTGAAAAATGTTGAACGGGATTCGAATTCGTGATTTGGCGAAATTTTCAGATTTTTCCATTTCACATTCGCCCCTTAAATGGGTCGAATGTGGAAAAATTTTCAAGTTCGACCGTTTTTATTTTGGGCGAAGGTGGATTTTTCACTTCCGGGTGACATTTCCACTTCCGGGTATCACATTCCACCTTCGGGTCTTTAATTAGGGGCGAAGGTGGATAATATTCACACTCGTGCCATTAACTTGGGCCGAATGTGGTTTTTACCCACATTCGTCCATTTCATTCGGGCGAACGTGACCCTTTATAAATAGACCAGTCACCTTCGAGTCTTTCATTCGAAAATTTTTTCAAAAATTCATAAGTACCAGACCTTGTTGCTCTTATTTTCTGTGATTGTGCATTTCATTCCCTTGTTCATTCTGATCATTTTAAGCATTATATTGCAGGTATTGGACATGTTTTCAGTCCTTAATCGTCGGGTTTATACACGGACCTAGGGTTTTCAACTTTGGGATTTTTGATGATGTTTGATACTTGTTTTTGATTACCGATCAATTTACATAGGTTTTAGGGGGAGATGATGGAAGGAATTAGGATAAAAACATGTGTAGATAATAATTTTGATCGATTGAACAAAATGAACCCTAATTCCATTTGAAAACCGATGTAAAATGATGTTTTGATAAAATTGATTATAAACGAGCGTTAGTCGGCATTGTTAGTACACATTAGAATCAAAATTACACGTTAAATACTTCAATGGCAAAATTTTAAAATTTGGGGGTAATTTTTCACATTCGGCTGTTATAAAAACGGGCGAAAGTGACAATTGTTGGGCGAATGTACTTAAAACGGACGAATGTGATTTAAAAACAGAAACTTTTTCATGTTCGTCCATATATGTTCACCTTCGACCACAAAATTTCACTTTCGGCCAATCCAAAAGGGACGAATGTGCAGATGTCTTTGACCAGAATTTTTATAATTTGTCGTTTTTGTGTTTTGACGCGTTTTATTGATTTTATGTGCAGATGGCTGAACAACCAGAGAATATCGAAGCTCCAGCAGTGAATGTTGAGACTCCAGCAGAGATAGCTGTTCAAGATCCAGTCCCCGTAGCTGAAACATCTACACCGAGCAGTTGGCCTTTCGAAAGATCGCACAACTGTTGCGCGTATCTAGGAGATGTGGAGAAGAACACGGAATTTACTGGTATTATTGAGTTTCTGAAGAGGAGCAGGATTGTACATGCTCTAGCCACACCAACCATCATCTACAAAGATATAATAGAAGATTTTTACCAGAACGCTAAGTATGACTACTGGGATAATCAAACTATCATCAATGTAACATCGAGAAATTTTCAACACGTATATTATATTATTTTTTTTTTATTCATAACGTGCCTAAGTCTTATTTTCCCGACCACACAACTTATATATATATGTATATATATTAATAATAATATTAATAATAATAATAATAATAAATATAAACACAAAAAAAAATCAGATTTATTCTTACTCCTTTATACATCACCAACCCACAAGTGCCCAGCCCAAACTCTTGTTCCTTTTGCATACCTGAAGCCCAATCCCTGGCCCACTTGTCTTGGATCCGGCCCAACAAACCCAGCCCACTAACCACCTCCTCCCCTTTTTCCTGTTTAATAAAAAAAGGGATGTTCCACCCGGGTTTCGAACCCGAGTCACCCTCTACACAACACACGCACAAGTACCACCTGCTCCACACTCCTTTTGTTGGTTTAACCCAACTTAAAATTTATATAACATCACATTAACGCTGCTCTTTTCCTCTTCCTTGTATGCGTATCAGCAGCAGCAGCAAATGATATACTTTTTTTTTTCTTTCCAATCAATCCACCCATTTTTGGTATAATTGAAACAAGTAATTACCATTGACTTTTTTTTTTTAATAATCCCCGCGTTCATTACACGTCAATTACGATTATATAGATCCAATTTACGCGTATATATTAAAAACGGGTCAAAACTTACCAAAATAAACACCGAGCCATTACACTATAAATTGGAGGTTGCTGGACCTTCTACCATCGCCGACTACTCTCTTCCAACCCCCAATTTCTTCTGTAAACCTTCTGTTCTCAGTATTCAATCGCATAGTTTGACTTTTCACGTTGACTCACCAATCGAGCTTGTTTCTGTATTGTAAGTGTAATTATCATTGTGGGTTTTTATCTTCGGCATCCACACATCAATAGCCCTAAGGTTAATTGGGTTATTGATGTGTGGATTGATCAATTTGAAAACTAGGGCTCGTAATCATAATTTGGGGAAGAACATTCAATCGCGTTTATATATATATATTTAACGAACTGAAACCAAACACAACCACTGGTCTGGACCAAGTGGTTGTGCCTGGTACTCTTGAACCAGACTGCAAGGGTTCGAGTCCCACAAGCATCATCTTATTTTTTTTTAAAGAGCTTAACTTATATATATATATATATTCATTTATATATTTAAAATTCATTTTAAAATACCAAAACCCTTTTATAAATTCTACAAAAATTATATCATGTTGATCTGAGATAAAAGTTCAACACCCAATTTTTAGTTTTCAAAAATTTATTTATTTAATATATATAATAAATAAATCAAGTTTATTCTATTTTATTTATAAAAATCTATAAAAATATTAAAACGATCTTATTAATTTCCACAAAAATTATTTTAAGTTTTTATAACATTAAACTTTTCAGAAATGATTTTTAATTCAGTAAAATCATTTATTTTATATTTTTAATCAATTTTTGTTAGATTTAATCATAATTAAATCATAATAAATCCAATTTTCATCATTTTTGCACCAAAATTTTATACAAATTATTTTTAATCATTTAGAACAGAAATATGATTTTTAAAATAGAAATTCTTTAATTTTAGTATTTTTGAATATTAAAGTTAAGTTTTGACAATTTGTAATAAATAGATTTAATAATCTATTTTAAAGAAAATAATTTTATAAAAATTATTTTTATACTTTAAACACATTCTTGTAACCATCTTAAGTTTAAATTTTATAAAAAGATTTTTAGTTATTTATTTACTAAATTTCTCTCAATTGGCGAATATTTTTAATATTAATCAAACGAGCAATTATCCCCAAATCGAAGCCCTAGAACTTATACATTTGTAGACTCGATAGACTTAGACATATTTATTACTTTATTATAGGGTGATACTTGATACATTTGGTCAACACATTTCTCAACAGATATAACATTTTACCAAGGTGAGTTTTACGTAGCCCCTTTTCTATTTATCACCATTTTTGGGGTGAAACATGTTTATAACATCATCATTGCAATTCAATCATCAATGTGTCTATGTGTTTTCTATGTTGCATTATGTCTTGAGCATGATTAGAGTAAGCACCATTCTAGCATAATCATTAACATTGATCAGCCGGCGGTATACATTGATAGATCTATTGGACTGACAATCCCACCCGGATACGTGCCTCCTACAAAGGTAGCGTGGGTGTTTGTTATCGTATAACATATTGGACCATGAGCGTATGGTATGTATCATTTTATAACAGTCATCAGGGTTGATTATGCACTCGATTTATTTCTAGTATGTTCTCACATATGGACTAGATTGACATGACACATGAATTGCACATCATTTTTATCCAATTATCAAAAACCTATGTAAATCTCACCAACTTTTGTTGACCCAAAACATTTTTAACTTAACATGTTTCAGGTTCTATTTGCTTGAAGATTTGAATTGATGCTTGAAGATATGTGTATAGATTTATTCAATTTGATGTACCAATTCTAGAACAATTGTATGTAAATCATTTAAATCATTTAATGGAATCTATTATTCACCATGAGCTACTGAACAATCATCATTACGTGACATCCCGATGTTTCCGCCATCGGTTGGGGTGTTACAGATTGGTATCAGAGCCATGGTTATAGGGAATTAGGTTATTAGAAAAATAATCTAGTCTATAACCATAGGATTTAACAAGTACTTGCTTCTTTTGCTTGCTATTCTCTATCTCCCTCCTACTTCTTATCCCTACTTTCATTCCTACAAGGAGGTTGCTCTCCAACGGTGAATCTACTCTTAGACTAATAGGATAAAATCCTCAGGTGTAACCTGAACCCCCTTGAGATCTCGTCGAAGTTCTAGACCTTAATAACGAACACGTGCAATCTGGAAGGGTGAACGCCTGTATTCTGAGTCTTCTGTCTAGGCTGGCATTGCGCATATATCCCAATCAGACGAGGGACCCGGATGCCTACCTGGGAATTCTCGGGATGAGTGTTCACTTATAGGCTAAAGCATGTCTTCATGTGTTATTAGAATCTGGAATCTTTGATAAGTCAACGTTTTCGTTTATTCGTTTTAATTAATGAATAAATGATTACATTCCGTATCTATAAACTCATTCATTTCATTGTGTCTCCTACAGATCATGTCTCCACGTCACAACACTCGCATTAACAGTGGTGACAATCATGAAGAAGAGAGCAGTAACCACAATCCCGACCACAACACTAACAATGGAGGTGATGCCCAACTAGCTACGATTATTTCTCAACAATTGGCACAACAAATCACAACTCTGGTTTCTAACTTGTTGGCTCAAGTCATCCCAATGAATGGGAACGGCAATAGAAATGGATATGGCGATGGAAATCACATAAAGAACGAAACCCTAGTTCGGAAAAGCGAGAAAACAAGTATTGTGGCCGCGGTAACTACCAAAAACCAGAAGCGTAAGACCAGGAATCCTAATGTAAACCTCACTACACAAGTCTCTAACAAAAAGCCTTATACAAGAAACTTTCCATTGTGTAACACATGCAACCGACATCATCCCACTGTTTCAGCATGTCGCGTGTGCACCAATTGTGGTAGGTATGGCCATCTGGTCAACACATGCCGCGAGACCCCAAACCCTAATGCCAATCAACCCACCAACCCTGCTCAGGCTGATAATCCTAATCGATACAACTATGGTCAATGCTATGAATGTGGAAACCCAAATCACTACCGTAACCGATGCCCTAAACTAAACCGAGATTAAGACCTTCCAGCTACTTAACAACAAGTTTCACCATTTAAATGTTGTTTGCTTTTAATTCTATGTAATGACGCTTTTGATTCAAGTAATAAAATTCGAATATTATTATAACATCTGTGTGCATGCTTGTTTGAATGTGAACTAATTGCTATATCTATGATCATACTTGCTTACTTGTACGACAATTAGTTGACTACCAAACACCTACTTAATGATTGGTAGAGGTCATCATGTCTTTCCAACAGTCGGGAGAGGCCCTACCACCTGCTCAACGACTGGTGGAGACTATCAGACCTGCTCAACAATCGGAAAGTCATAAAAGGACGCAAAACCCTAATGTAAGGTAAATTGGTTATTACGGTCCGGAACGTAATCGTGAATTTACAGGTACATTAAAGTAGTGTGAAATTTTATCAAGAGTGTCAGTAGTCGACCAATTGCTAACCTAGTGTTTCTCTTAACTTCGGGACGAAGTTCCTAAAAGTAGGGGAGACTGTAACATCGAGAAATTTTCAACACGTATATTATATTATTTTTTTTTTTATTCATAACGTGCCTAAGTCTTATTTTCCCGACCACACAACTTATATATATATGTATATATATTAATAATAATATTAATAATAATAATAATAATAAATATAAACACAAAAAAAAATCAGATTTATTCTTACTCCTTTATACATCACCAACCCACAAGTGCCCAGCCCAAACTCTTGTTCCTTTTGCATACCTGAAGCCCAATCCCTGGCCCACTTGTCTTGGATCCGGCCCAACAAACCCAGCCCACTAACCACCTCCTCCCCTTTTTCCTGTTTAATAAAAAAAAGGGATGTTCCACCCGGGTTTCGAACCCGAGTCACCCTCTGCACAACACACGCACAAGTACCACCTGCTCCACACTCCTTTTGTTGGTTTAACCCAACTTAAAATTTATATAACATCACATTAACGCTGCTCTTTTCCTCTTCCTTGTATGCGTATCAGCAGCAGCAGCAAATGATATACTTTTTTTTTTTCTTTCCAATCAATCCACCCATTTTTGGTATAATTGAAACAAGTAATTACCATTGACTTTTTTTTTTTAATAATCCCCGCGTTCATTACACGTCAATTACGATTATATAGATCCAATTTACGCGTATATATTAAAAACGGGTCAAAACTTACCAAAATAAACACCGAGCCATTACACTATAAATTGGAGGTTGCTGGACCTTCTACCATCGCCGACTACTCTCTTCCAACCCCCAATTTCTTCTGTAAACCTTCTGTTCTCAGTATTCAATCGCATAGTTTGACTTTTCACGTTGACTCACCAATCGAGCTTGTTTCTGTATTGTAAGTGTAATTATCATTGTGGGTTTTTATCTTCGGCATCCACACATCAATAGCCCTAAGGTTAATTGGGTTATTGATGTGTGGATTGATCAATTTGAAAACTAGGGCTCGTAATCATAATTTGGGGAAGAACATTCAATCGCGTTTATATATATATATTTAACGAACTGAAACCAAACACAACCACTGGTCTGGACCAAGTGGTTGTGCCTGGTACTCTTGAACCAGACTGCAAGGGTTCGAGTCCCACAAGCATCATCTTATTTTTTTTTAAAGAGCTTAACTTATATATATATATATATATTCATTTATATATTTAAAATTCATTTTAAAATACCAAAACCCTTTTATAAATTCTACAAAAATTATATCATGTTGATCTGAGATAAAAGTTCAACACCCAATTTTTAGTTTTCAAAAATTTATTTATTTAATATATATAATAAATAAATCAAGTTTATTCTATTTTATTTATAAAAATCTATAAAAATATTAAAACGATCTTATTAATTTCCACAAAAATTATTTTAAGTTTTTATAACATTAAACTTTTCAGAAATGATTTTTAATTCAGTAAAATCATTTATTTTATATTTTTAATCAATTTTTGTTAGATTTAATCATAATTAAATCATAATAAATCCAATTTTCATCATTTTTGCACCAAAATTTTATACAAATTATTTTTAATCATTTAGAACAGAAATATGATTTTTAAAATAGAAATTCTTTAATTTTAGTATTTTTGAATATTAAAGTTAAGTTTTGACAATTTGTAATAAATAGATTTAATAATCTATTTTAAAGAAAATAATTTTATAAAAATTATTTTTATACTTTAAACACATTCTTGTAACCATCTTAAGTTTAAATTTTATAAAAAGATTTTTAGTTATTTATTTACTAAATTTCTCTCAATTGGCGAATATTTTTAATATTAATCAAACGAGCAATTATCCCCAAATCGAAGCCCTAGAACTTATACATTTGTAGACTCGATAGACTTAGACATATTTATTACTTTATTATAGGGTGATACTTGATACATTTGGTCAACACATTTCTCAACAGATATAACATTTTACCAAGGTGAGTTTTACGTAGCCCCTTTTCTATTTATCACCATTTTTGGGGTGAAACATGTTTATAACATCATCATTGCAATTCAATCATCAATGTGTCTATGTGTTTTCTATGTTGCATTATGTCTTGAGCATGATTAGAGTAAGCACCATTCTAGCATAATCATTAACATTGATCAGCCGGCGGTATACATTGATAGATCTATTGGACTGACAATCCCACCCGGATACGTGCCTCCTACAAAGGTAGCGTGGGTGTTTGTTATCGTATAACATATTGGACCATGAGCGTATGGTATGTATCATTTTATAACAGTCATCAGGGTTGATTATGCACTCGATTTATTTCTAGTATGTTCTCACATATGGACTAGATTGACATGACACATGAATTGCACATCATTTTTATCCAATTATCAAAAACCTATGTAAATCTCACCAACTTTTGTTGACCCAAAACATTTTTAACTTAACATGTTTCAGGTTCTATTTGCTTGAAGATTTGAATTGATGCTTGAAGATATGTGTATAGATTTATTCAATTTGATGTACCAATTCTAGAACAATTGTATGTAAATCATTTAAATCATTTAATGGAATCTATTATTCACCATGAGCTACTGAACAATCATCATTACGTGACATCCCGATGTTTCCGCCATCGGTTGGGGTGTTACAGATTGGTATCAGAGCCATGGTTATAGGGAATTAGGTTATTAGAAAAATAATCTAGTCTATAACCATAGGATTTAACAAGTACTTGCTTCTTTTGCTTGCTATTCTCTATCTCCCTCCTACTTCTTATCCCTACTTTCATTCCTACAAGGAGGTTGCTCTCCAACGGTGAATCTACTCTTAGACTAATAGGATAAAATCCTCAGGTGTAACCTGAACCCCCTTGAGATCTCGTCGAAGTTCTAGACCTTAATAACGAACACGTGCAATCTGGAAGGGTGAACGCCTGTATTCTGAGTCTTCTGTCTAGGCTGGCATTGCGCATATATCCCAATCAGACGAGGGACCCGGATGCCTACCTGGGAATTCTCGGGATGAGTGTTCACTTATAGGCTAAAGCATGTCTTCATGTGTTATTAGAATCTGGAATCTTTGATAAGTCAACGTTTTCGTTTATTCGTTTTAATTAATGAATAAATGATTACATTCCGTATCTATAAACTCATTCATTTCATTGTGTCTCCTACAGATCATGTCTCCACGTCACAACACTCGCATTAACAGTGGTGACAATCATGAAGAAGAGAGCAGTAACCACAATCCCGACCACAACACTAACAATGGAGGTGATGCCCAACTAGCTACGATTATTTCTCAACAATTGGCACAACAAATCACAACTCTGGTTTCTAACTTGTTGGCTCAAGTCATCCCAATGAATGGGAACGGCAATAGAAATGGATATGGCGATGGAAATCACATAAAGAACGAAACCCTAGTTCGGAAAAGCGAGAAAACAAGTATTGTGGCCGCGGTAACTACCAAAAACCAGAAGCGTAAGACCAGGAATCCTAATGTAAACCTCACTACACAAGTCTCTAACAAAAAGCCTTATACAAGAAACTTTCCATTGTGTAACACATGCAACCGACATCATCCCACTGTTTCAGCATGTCGCGTGTGCACCAATTGTGGTAGGTATGGCCATCTGGTCAACACATGCCGCGAGACCCCAAACCCTAATGCCAATCAACCCACCAACCCTGCTCAGGCTGATAATCCTAATCGATACAACTATGGTCAATGCTATGAATGTGGAAACCCAAATCACTACCGTAACCGATGCCCTAAACTAAACCGAGATTAAGACCCTCCAGCTACTTAACAACAAGTTTCACCATTTAAATGTTGTTTGCTTTTAATTCTATGTAATGACGCTTTTGATTCAAGTAATAAAATTCGAATATTATTATAACATCTGTGTGCATGCTTGTTTGAATGTGAACTAATTGCTATATCTATGATCATACTTGCTTACTTGTACGACAATTAGTTGACTACCAAACACCTACTTAATGATTGGTAGAGGTCATCATGTCTTTCCAACAGTCGGGAGAGGCCCTACCACCTGCTCAACGACTGGTGGAGACTATCAGACCTGCTCAACAATCGGAAAGTCATAAAAGGACGCAAAACCCTAATGTAAGGTAAATTGGTTATTACGGTCCGGAACGTAATCGTGAATTTACAGGTACATTAAAGTAGTGTGAAATTTTATCAAGAGTGTCAGTAGTCGACCAATTGCTAACCTAGTGTTTCTCTTAACTTCGGGACGAAGTTCCTAAAAGTAGGGGAGACTGTAACATCGAGAAATTTTCAACACGTATATTATATTATTTTTTTTTTTATTCATAACGTGCCTAAGTCTTATTTTCCCGACCACACAACTTATATATATATGTATATATATTAATAATAATATTAATAATAATAATAATAATAAATATAAACACAAAAAAAAATCAGATTTATTCTTACTCCTTTATACATCACCAACCCACAAGTGCCCAGCCCAAACTCTTGTTCCTTTTGCATACCTGAAGCCCAATCCCTGGCCCACTTGTCTTGGATCCGGCCCAACAAACCCAGCCCACTAACCACCTCCTCCCCTTTTTCCTGTTTAATAAAAAAAAGGGATGTTCCACCCGGGTTTCGAACCCGAGTCACCCTCTACACAACACACGCACAAGTACCACCTGCTCCACACTCCTTTTGTTGGTTTAACCCAACTTAAAATTTATATAACATCACATTAACGCTGCTCTTTTCCTCTTCCTTGTATGCGTATCAGCAGCAGCAGCAAATGATATACTTTTTTTTTTTCTTTCCAATCAATCCACCCATTTTTGGTATAATTGAAACAAGTAATTACCATTGACTTTTTTTTTTTAATAATCCCCGCGTTCATTACACGTCAATTACGATTATATAGATCCAATTTACGCGTATATATTAAAAACGGGTCAAAACTTACCAAAATAAACACCGAGCCATTACACTATAAATTGGAGGTTGCTGGACCTTCTACCATCGCCGACTACTCTCTTCCAACCCCCAATTTCTTCTGTAAACCTTCTGTTCTCAGTATTCAATCGCATAGTTTGACTTTTCACGTTGACTCACCAATCGAGCTTGTTTCTGTATTGTAAGTGTAATTATCATTGTGGGTTTTTATCTTCGGCATCCACACATCAATAGCCCTAAGGTTAATTGGGTTATTGATGTGTGGATTGATCAATTTGAAAACTAGGGCTCGTAATCATAATTTGGGGAAGAACATTCAATCGCGTTTATATATATATATTTAACGAACTGAAACCAAACACAACCACTGGTCTGGACCAAGTGGTTGTGCCTGGTACTCTTGAACCAGACTGCAAGGGTTCGAGTCCCACAAGCATCATCTTATTTTTTTTTAAAGAGCTTAACTTATATATATATATATATTCATTTATATATTTAAAATTCATTTTAAAATACCAAAACCCTTTTATAAATTCTACAAAAATTATATCATGTTGATCTGAGATAAAAGTTCAACACCCAATTTTTAGTTTTCAAAAATTTATTTATTTAATATATATAATAAATAAATCAAGTTTATTCTATTTTATTTATAAAAATCTATAAAAATATTAAAACGATCTTATTAATTTCCACAAAAATTATTTTAAGTTTTTATAACATTAAACTTTTCAGAAATGATTTTTAATTCAGTAAAATCATTTATTTTATATTTTTAATCAATTTTTGTTAGATTTAATCATAATTAAATCATAATAAATCCAATTTTCATCATTTTTGCACCAAAATTTTATACAAATTATTTTTAATCATTTAGAACAGAAATATGATTTTTAAAATAGAAATTCTTTAATTTTAGTATTTTTGAATATTAAAGTTAAGTTTTGACAATTTGTAATAAATAGATTTAATAATCTATTTTAAAGAAAATAATTTTATAAAAATTATTTTTATACTTTAAACACATTCTTGTAACCATCTTAAGTTTAAATTTTATAAAAAGATTTTTAGTTATTTATTTACTAAATTTCTCTCAATTGGCGAATATTTTTAATATTAATCAAACGAGCAATTATCCCCAAATCGAAGCCCTAGAACTTATACATTTGTAGACTCGATAGACTTAGACATATTTATTACTTTATTATAGGGTGATACTTGATACATTTGGTCAACACATTTCTCAACAGATATAACATTTTACCAAGGTGAGTTTTACGTAGCCCCTTTTCTATTTATCACCATTTTTGGGGTGAAACATGTTTATAACATCATCATTGCAATTCAATCATCAATGTGTCTATGTGTTTTCTATGTTGCATTATGTCTTGAGCATGATTAGAGTAAGCACCATTCTAGCATAATCATTAACATTGATCAGCCGGCGGTATACATTGATAGATCTATTGGACTGACAATCCCACCCGGATACGTGCCTCCTACAAAGGTAGCGTGGGTGTTTGTTATCGTATAACATATTGGACCATGAGCGTATGGTATGTATCATTTTATAACAGTCATCAGGGTTGATTATGCACTCGATTTATTTCTAGTATGTTCTCACATATGGACTAGATTGACATGACACATGAATTGCACATCATTTTTATCCAATTATCAAAAACCTATGTAAATCTCACCAACTTTTGTTGACCCAAAACATTTTTAACTTAACATGTTTCAGGTTCTATTTGCTTGAAGATTTGAATTGATGCTTGAAGATATGTGTATAGATTTATTCAATTTGATGTACCAATTCTAGAACAATTGTATGTAAATCATTTAAATCATTTAATGGAATCTATTATTCACCATGAGCTACTGAACAATCATCATTACGTGACATCCCGATGTTTCCGCCATCGGTTGGGGTGTTACAATCAAGAGCAAGATTCAGGAGATAGATATGTTCTTGACTGAAGCAGACATTCGAGAAGCTTTACAGATTAAGTTCGAAGATAGAGAAGATCCCAGGGAATTGTCGTGGACAGAACAGAAGGCGTGCTTCTTAAGGATGAAATACAAAGGTCCTATCACTGACGGATCGATGTATAAAGGGAAGCTGGGAGTGCAGTACAAGTACTTTGCACATGTTCTGATTCATGTCTTTGGATGTGTTAGTGGTGGTTATGACGTGATGAGAAAGAGTTTGAGCTCATTAATGGTTGCGTTGACACTTAACAAACCATTTAATGTTTCTGGGATGATACTTGACCACATGTTGGAGATGCTGAAGGGTATAAAGTTTAAGAAGTTTATGTTGTATCCAAGGTTTCTAATGATGATCTTTGATTACAAGTATCCAATGCTGAAGAAGGATCCGACAATGATTCTAGGTCAAGATCACATGAATATTAGAACCTTGATGAGGATGAAAGGTTACAAAGGAGTGGCTGATAATGAGAAACCACCTAACAGGAGATTGTTTGGAGCTTTGGCTCGTCCGGATTACACTGATCCTGGCAAGAACAAAGCTAGACATGATGATAGTGACTCAGACACTGATGATCCCTTAGTGTATGTTGATTCAAGCACTAAGCGGAAGCGTCAAGTAGTCAATCCTGGAGCCAAAGGGAAGGGCAAGGGAAAGGCTATTGATCAGGGAAGCACAAAGCAACAGGCTGCCAGAAAGAAATCGACGGCGAAGAAAGGATCGGGTTTGGTGGATGAAGAGTCTGTGGATTCGGAAGAGACTGAAGTTGATGAACAGTGGGATTCTGATGACGAGAACGTAAGGACCACCAAACGTAAGGCCACTATGGTTGGTGAGTCTGAATTATTGAATCAGTCGATTGAAGAGTCTGAGAGAAGAAGGAAATCAGTTGAAGATGAAGGTTTGGGAGTTGATTTAGCTGAATTGAGTGTTGGTGATACAGTAGTTGTGAATTTGCCAAAGAAGACAAAGAAGCAAAAGACTATGGCAAAGAAGTCTAGTGTGAAAGAACTGAGAGAGAAAGAATTGGCTCAGTTGTTGAAGGGTAAGAGATTGCCTGATGCTGGAACACCTTCCAAGTTATCTTCACCAGTTGCTAAGAAGCAGAAGAAAGGAAAGGAGGCAGAGACTTTACCAATCGATCAGTTTAATATCGATATGGATAAAGTGCTCGATATGTTTAGGAAGCCTCAAAAGGAGAAAGCTGTTGAAGTTGAGCCTCCAGATCAAAGTCAAAGAAAGTGACTGTTGATGATGATGTTATGAAACAAGTCAATAAGAAGATGGAGGACATGATGAAGATGTTGATTGCTCAACAAGCTGAAATTACAAAATTCAAGCAGAATGAGGAGAAGATGCTCCAGATTGTAGTTGCTTCGAAATCGAATCAGGATGAGATTAATGAAAAGATTCAGATGTTAGAAGCTAAGAATGAGAAGCTTGAGAGGAGATGTGATAGAAACAAGAACAAGATCAAACTGATCAAGGCTGATAACAAAGAGTTAAAGAAGGAAAACAAACGTCTTTGTGGTTTGATTGATGAGCTGTATAGCAGAGCACCCCAGTTGAAAGAGGGTGAAGATGATGATAAAGAAGATGATGAACAGAAAGTAGACTATGAGGAATCTGATTCTGAGAAAGAAGAAGATGATGATGAGGATAATGATGGATCGGATAAAAGTGATGATGACAATGATGATGATGATGACAACAATGATGATGATGATGATGCTGAAGGTACAGAGAAAAAGAAAGGTGATGAGTTTAGCAGTGGAAGTGATCATGAAGGAGGAGATGATACTTCCAAGTATAGTTATGAGAAGAGAACATCACAGAAGAAGAAAGACACTGGAGAATCGAGTTCCAAGAAGAAAGGAGGGAATGTAGATTCGGATGAAAGTATCTTTTGGAACGAAAAGGTGAGATCTCTTTCTGATGATGCTAAACTGATATACAAGAACATGTTGGAGAAAAGGGAGTGGACCATTGAGTTCACTGGATGCTTCGCTGAAATATTCCAGACTGATGATCTGAGATATGAGCTGGAATATGAAGATCCAGATCTTGAAGAAGGGGAACTACCTGCATCTGTAGCGAAAGAAATACTAGATGGTCTCGCACAGAGGGTAGGTAAGACGTTTGAGGAGTTTATGATGGATGAATCGATTCCTGATATTCCTGAAAAGGATATGGGAAATCATTCAGATGATGTGCATACTCCAGAAAACAATGAAGTTGAAGTAGAAGATATTACTCACGAGGAGTTTCCCCAGTATTTCAGAAAAGAAGATGAGAATGAAGTATTTCCTGACTTCACAGAGATACCAAACAAGTCAGCGAAACAGAAAGCGAAGAGAAGAAGCGAAGAGTTTGTTGAGAAGGTGTTTGGTGATGAAAAGAAAGATTCTTCTAACCAGTCTGATGAGTTGAAGAATTATCTGAAAAAGTTGAAGGAGATGGATGAGAACCGACCTAAACCTGAAGCTCAAGGTAACTTTTATCGATTTCATAATGCCAAGTTCAAAGGCAGAGCTCTCGGGTGGACTTATCTTGGCAGACTGAAGTGTATTGCAGCGAAATGGGAAACCGGAATTCTGTACTTTAACAGATTCTGTGATTTGCTTACTCTACCGTATTGGGCGGTGAGAGACCTATGCAGATTCCCAATGTCAGGCGCCGAGGTAAATGGATCGCATGTCGGTTGGTGCGCAGACAAATTAGTTTGGGAGAGTCGCACAAGATGGAACAGGTTCAAGCCTCAATATCCCAGAAGAAAAGAACATAGGGATATTGATCCTCAAACCAACATGAAGCGTGTGACTTTGATATATAAAGCACCAAATGTGATGAGAAAAATACCATTGATGCCAATGCCACAGCATTTCAGTGCTGATTTCATATTCTGGTATTATGATTGGAGGAAGGCAGAAGCAGTGATTGTGTTGAGGGATGGAAAGGATAAATACAAGCATGTTCATGTATTTGATCCTATGTGGCTGATAAACTGCACATTCGAAGATATCATCATGTTGTTCTTTAATCCGATCTATTATGAACCAAATGATTTTGCTCAGGCAAGGAAGTATACTCAAGTTGTGGGAGTTTGTTTTGCATATGACATAAATGCAGGAAGCAACTTGGAGGGTAAACTTGGCAAGACTGTGAAGATCGCCAATGTATCAAAGCCTGTGAAGAAAATATTCGAGCCGCCAATGACTGATGAGCAGAAGAAGCAGCTCAGAATAAAGCTGATGAACAAGACGATGGACTATCAGAGAAAACTATCCAATCAATAGTCGAGGGGGAGTTTGTTGATGCATTTTGCGACTAAGGATTGGATATACTTGATTAACACATGTTAGTAGATAGCCGAAGGTGAAAGGAACTGGGCGAATGAAGATAATCTGGGCGAAGGTGAAGCAGAAAGGGGCGAATGTAGAACTGGAATGGACGAAGGTAGAATGGACAGAACAGAAGATCACATTCGACCACTTACAGTGGGCGAATGTGGAAAATGCCCACATTCGACCATCTGTAAGGGGCGAATGTGCAGAGGCTATATATAGTTTTTGAGTTTTTGATTATGTAAGAGAGTTATCATTTGTGTCCAGGTTCAGTGCAGGTCTAGGAGTGTTTTTGTGAAAGTGTCTTTGTGATTCTAGATTAACATAAACAGTGTAAATGCTTATTGATTGAAAGTTAATCTATGAAAATGATATTGAAAATGATCTTGATTGTGTCGTGATTTGTATCTTATCAATTTGTTCAGATCTAGGGTTTCCGCACCTAGATTTGTGACTTGTATGATCGTGTAATCCTGTTTTAGCTAAAATCCAACGCTCACAAAACCTTAGAATATACTCGTAGACTAGATAGACTTAGACTTATTTGTTACCTTAATTATAGGGTAATACTTGGCATCATTTGGCAACACATATTCTATTTTTCACGAGACATAACATTTTGCTAAGGTGAGTTTACATAGCCCCTTTTTCTGTTTTACATTTTGGGGTGAAACATGTTTAAACATTTTATACACTATCATTTATTCATTCTTACTTGTGATTCAATTACACTATCATTTACTCATTCTATCATTTGACTGTAACAAAAAGACATAGTACAATCATTATCATTGATCAAGCCGCCTGTTTAGATTATAGCGCTATAGGTCTGACAAACCCATCCCCCCGCATAAATTCAGGGATGATCGATAACAGTAACAACATTTAACTAACTTGCGAGTTAGTCATCAGTCGACACAAGGTTTGATTGTACAAAGATGCATTGTTACATGTCGGTATCATACTCTATCATCGTACAACTGTGATTGTTGTACAAACTATTGTTATCAATTATATTCAAAAACCTATGTATTCTCACCAACTTTTGTTGACCCAAAAATATTTTCAACTTAACATGTTTCAGGTTCTACTTGCTTGAAGAATTGAATTATTGCTTGAAGATGTGTACATAGTATATTCATTTTGATGTACGAATTTTTGTAGAACAATTGTATGTAATTTATTTAAATCAATTAATGAAATTTATTATTCACCATGAGCTACTGAACAATCATCAATACGTGACATCCCGATGTTTCCGCCATCGGTTGGGGTGTTACAGATTGGTATCAGAGATATGGTTATAGGGAATTAGGTTATTAGAAAAATAATCTAGTTTATAACCATAGGAACATAACCAGTATTTGCTCCTTTTACTTGCTATTCTCTATCTCCCTCCTACTGCTCATCCCTACTTTCATCCTTACGAAGAAGGTTGCTCTCCATCATTGGATCTACTCTTAGACTAATAGGACAAAATCCTCAGGTTTAGCCTGAACCACCTTGAGATCTCGTCGAAGTTCTAGATTTTAATAACGAACACGTGCAATCTGGAAGGGTGAACGCCTATATTCTGAGTCTTCTGTCTAGACTGGCATTGCGCATATATCCCAATCAGACGAGGGACCCGGATGCCTACCTGGGAATTCTCGGATGAGTGTTCACCTATAGGCTAAAGCATGTCTTCATTATGTTATTAGAACCTAGAATCTTTGATAAATCAACGTTTTCGTTTATTCGTTTTAATTAATGAATAAATGATTACATTCCTTATATAACCTCATTCATTACATTGTGTCTCCT
The DNA here is from genome assembly GCA_030844895.1 of Ambrosia x helenae. Classification (NCBI taxonomy): domain Eukaryota; kingdom Viridiplantae; phylum Streptophyta; class Magnoliopsida; order Asterales; family Asteraceae; genus Ambrosia; species Ambrosia x helenae. The sequence goes on along the minus strand of CM061224.1, from coordinate 115,850,573 downwards.
ACAGATCATGCCTCCACGTCGCAGCACTCGCAATAACAGTGGTGGAAACCAAGAGGAAAGTAGCAACAACCACAACACTAACCACAACAACAACAACAACAACAATGGTGTTGATGCCCAACTGGCTGCGATCATTTCTCAACAAATGGCACAACAGATCGCGACTCTGGTTCCTAACTTACTGGCTCAAGTCATCCAGATGAACGACAACGGAAACGGTAATGGAAACGGAAACGGCAATGGAAACCACAATGGGAACGGGAATGGAAACGGGAATGGTCTCCCAGCCTGCACTCTCAAACACTTTAATACCTGTAATCCCCCTAAGTTCAGTGGAGATGAAGGAGCTACGGGTCTTCTGCAATGGTTCGAGGGTATTGAGAATACCTTCATTAACAGTGAGTGTCCCGATAACTTTAAGGTCCGTTATGCTATGAGTGTTCTTCACAAACGAGCACTCACTTGGTGGAATGAGGAAAAGCGCACCCGAGGAGCTGAAGTTGCACTTACTATGACCTGGGATCAAGTCAAGGAGATAATGAGAGATGAATTTTGCCCTCGTAACAAGGTCAAGAAATTAGAGGACGAGTTCCACACCCTTGCTCAGGATAGTGGGGAAAACCTTGCTTATAATACCCGCTTCCATGAGCTCAGTCTGTTGTTGCCCCATAAGGTCACTCCGCTACCTGTGGCCATTGAGAAATATATCGGTGGTTTACCCATGCAGATTCAGGACACGGTATGGGGAAGGAACCCTGCTACCCTTGAAGAGGCCAAGCGTTTAGCAGCTACCTTAACTGACAATCACGTAAAGAACGGTACCTTAGTTCGGAAAAGCGAGAAAGCAAGCATTGTAGCCGCGGTAACTACTGAGAACCAGAAGCGTAAGGCCAGGGATCCTGATGCCAACCTCACTACACAAGCTTCTAACAAGAAACCCTATATAGGAAACTATCCATTGTGTAACACATGCAAACGACATCATCCCACTGCTTCAGCGTGTCACTTGTGCACCAAATGTGGTAAGTATGGACATCTAGTCAACACATGTCGCGAGACCCCAAACCCTAATGCCAACCAACCCACCAACCCTGCTCAGGCTGCTAATCCTAATCGATACAACTATGGTCAGTGCTATGAATGTGGAGACCCAAATCACTTCCGTAACCGATGCCCTAAACTAAACAGAGATCAAGACCCTCCAGCTACCTAACAACAAGTCTCACCATTTGACTATTGGTTGCTTTTATTCTATGTATTGACGCTATTTGAATAATAAATTCTAGTATTGAAATTTTGTCTGAGAGTTGTTTACATGGTATAATCATAACCCCTGAATGCATGATTGTTTGAATATGAACTATTTATCTAAATCTATACAACTACAACTCATATACTGTGCGTGTTATACTTATAAACTTGCTTGCATAAACATGTTATCAATTTGCAATCTATGTGTATAATAAATGCTGCATTTAATAGAGGTCATCATGCCTTTTCAACAGTCGGGAGAGGCCCTACAACCTGCTCCACGACTGGTGGAGGCTATCGAACCCACTCAACGATTGGTAGAGGTCATTATGCCTTTTCAACAGTCGGGAGAGGCCCTACAACCTGCTCCACGACTGGTGGAGGCTATCGAACCTGCTCAACAATCGGTAGAGTCATAGAAGGACACAAAACCTTAATGTAAGGTAAATTGGCGATTGCGGTCCGGAACGTAATCATGAATTTACAGGTACGTTAAGGTAGTGTGAAATTCTATCAAGGTTACAGTAAATAACCAATTATGAACTCTAGTTATCTCGTAGATCACTTAGTCAATCAACTCGCACATAACACGCTTTTATCCAAACTATTCGAGACAGTTTATTCTATTTACGTCATGCTACAACTCGAATTCTCCAAATCACAATCATTTTCATTTATACCCAATCACCTTCAACCCTGTATTTTCAATAAACTTCGGGACGAAGTTTCCAAAAGTAGGGGAGACTGTAACATCGCAAAATTTTTCCCAAATTCTAGTACGTACTTTATATCTTTCATTTTATAACGTGCCTAAGTTTCTATTTTCCTACCACACAACTTATATATATATATATATATATATATATATATATATATATATATATATATAGGCTAAGTATATACAAAAAACCTCCCAAAATGAAGAAACCCCCACAAACCCATCTTGTGGTCTAGATTCATCCACAACACCCTCTATTATTTTAATAAAAAAGGGTAAACTAGTAAATTTACATTTCCCCCTTTTTTACTAGTTTGAATCTTTTGTCTCTCCCTCCTATATAAACAACCCACACACATTCTCTCTCCATCTCTCTTTCAACTTCTCCATCCAGATTAATATAGGCACCACCACCACCACCACCACCAATTTTAATCTCAGTTTCTTCAACCCAATAATAATAATAATAATAATAATAATAATAATAATAATAATAATAATAATAATAATAATCCATCCAACACACTTTCCATTCAGATCCACCAAACCAAGAGAACACAATCAGTTTCAGGATGCAGACGTTATCAAGAATCAAGGATATTTTATACCTGGTTGCTCGGAACCCTAACTCCAATCGCCGCCGTCACCGTCTTCGATTTCCTCCTCTGTGTCTCTCTGCTCTGTGTTCTCTCTCTTTCTTCCTCTGCTGTTCTTTCTCTCTATCCGGTTCGTGAAAGAGTCGTGTGTTGTGTTGTTGGCAACGATTGGAACCGGTCACCGGACTGGTGATTCCGGTTGATGTTCTTGGCTGTGCTTTATCTTCCTCACATATTTTTGTTTTTAATTCTCGTGGTTTTGTGCAGGAAACAAGAAGAGATGGAGGACTTTTATAGTCAAAGCTTAATGGAGGGTGTTTGGCAATGGGGATAACAACTAGAATTTCAAGTGTTTGGTAATAGGTATTGAATCACATAAAGTGTTTGGCTGCGAGTTTAATAATTAAATAAGAAGCGCTTAGCCGAGATAATGGAAAGTATGTTTTTTGTTATTATTATTACTAATGTGAATCGTTTTTTTTATTAGTAAACCACCTAACCCCCAACACAAAAAAAAGGGATGCTAGAAACACACAAAAAATTGTTGTTTTTTTTGTGTGTTGCTAGCATCTCTTTTTTTTGGGTGATTTATTATGTTAAACATCGAAAATGATTTTTTGTTTTGTGTTTTATGTTCGTAGTATCTTTGTGTTTAGTTAGGGTGTTTTTATCGTCTATATTTTCGTATAATCTTTGTGTTTAGTTAGGCTGTTACGTGTGTAGCATATCTGTTTTTTGCAGTCAAATTCTGTTCTATGTTTTCTAGCGTATCAAATTCTGTTCTATGTTTACTGCAGACTACAAAAGTTGTCTGTGTTTTTCATGTTACACATGTAACACTCATGTGTTTTTGCACCATGTCTGTCTATTTTTTTTTCTCATGTATGAGTTTTTTTTATGTTACCTATGTCTTTTTTTACAGAAAATGTTTGTTTTTGTGTTTTCTCATGTAGTGTTATCTATAACTAAAGACAGAAAATGTGTTGTTATTTGTTTTCAGAATGACTTTTCGGAATGTTGTTATTTTGTGTTTTCTTTGTGTTTAGTTAGGGTGTTTTTCTCGTCTATATGTTCGTATCATCTCTGTGATTTTACTTAGGGGTGTTTATTATGTTAAACATCGAAAATGATTTTTCGTTTTGTGTTTTATGTTCGTAGTATCCTTGTGTTTAGTTAGGGTGTTTTTATCGTCTATATTTTCGTATAATCTTTGTATTTAGTTAGGCTGTTACGTGTGTAGCATATCTGTTTTTGCAGTCAAATTCTGTTCTATATTTTCTAGCGTATCAAATTCTGTTCTATGTTTACTGCAGACTACAAAAGTTTTGTCTGTGTTTTTCTTGTTACACATGTAACACTCGTGTGTTTTTGCACCATGTCTGTCTATTTTTTTTTTGTTTTCTCATGTATGAGTTTTTTTTATGTTACCTATGTCTTTCTTACAGAATATGTCTGTTTTTGTGTTTTCTCATATAGTCTTATCTATAACTAAAGACAGAAAATGTGTTGTTATTTGTTTTAAGAATGACTTTTCAGAATGTTGTTATTTGTGTTTTCTCTGTGTTTAGTTAGGGTGTTTTTCTCGTCTATATGGTCGTATCATCTTTGTGAATTTACTTAGGGTGTTTTTTTCTGTGTTAAGGTAGGATGTTTCGTGTGTAGCGTATCTGTTTTGCAGTCAAAGGTTGCTTGTAATTCAGTAAAAAATGTATGCTGGGTGCAGACTACAAAAGTTTGTCTGTGTTTCCAGAAAAAAAATCTTGTTACACATGTAACACTCGTGTTTTTTGCACCTTATCAAGAATGTAATATTGCATATTATAGAGGAAGAATTGGGAAAAAAATTCTTGAATGGAATGTCATTGATCATGGGATGAAATCTATGTTTGCGTATGTTTCGTATGTAACAGCACCACTAAGTTGGTATACATTAGTTTCTGTTTTTTTACTAGATACAAAGTTTTTATTTTTTCATGTAAATTGATGAATTTTGTTTTATTTTTGGAGGTGAGCATATTTTTTTTGCATTAAAGATGAAGATGATTATCAAGAATGAAGTGTAGACAATTTTTTTTTTTATTTATGATAGTTTTTTTTAGCATTTTGTCGATTTGTAATGACCGTTTTGTTTGTTTTAGCACTTTGTAAGAAACAATTCTTGTGTACATTTGAATGTTTTTTGATCTATAAAGTTTTTAATTGATTATATACAATCTGTGCAATTTTAACGTACGCAACACTGCATATGTTACATATGTAACATGACGTGCTGACAGATTTAGGACCATGGTCACAAAAGTATGAGAGAGATGATGTGACATGTGTGGGGTCCACACTGTCATATCTGCTTTTCAGAAAATGGCATTTGACCATTGTGCCATTTTTTTGTCATCTACCTTAATAAATCTATTATAATATTAAGCATTTGATCCACACCATTGATCTAGATTGATCAATGGTTAATATAGGGTTTAATGGGTTTCTTCAAAATAGGAGGGTTTTTATTTAATCCTTGCCCTATATATATATATATATATATATATATATATATATATATATATATATATATATATATATAAAGGTTTATAATAATAATAACAATAAAAATAACCTTTTCTTTACAAACAATAGAATCAAAAAAAAAAAAAAAAAAAAACTATACTTAACCCAACCCAACCATCCCTTTACCCATTTTCGGAGCCCAAACCCCTAGGCCTAAACCACAAAACCGGCCCACTAGTTCCCCCCCCCCTTCCCCTTCAGTTTTTAAAAAAATAAAACAAAAACATCACTGCTGCGTGACTCGAACCCGGGCTGAGAGCCGGGTCAGAACACCCACGCGCGCCAACCATCTGGCCTAGACCTCACTTTTGATTTAACCCCAATATTAATTATATAAAACCCCTCAGAAAACCCCTTTATCCATTCTTCTTGAATCGCTGTTCCTTTCCTTTTTCGCAGACATGAAGTCTGACCCCATTTGACCACGAAATCAAAGCTGAAATAGAAACAATAATCAAATTAATTGACGCTGATACGATGGAAACTCCTCAACGCATCTAATGCGAGTCTTATTACGCGTTTTTACAACCTAATATTAACCCAATTTGAACCAAAATAACCGCAAATGAGTCAAAGATTGAGACCTTCCTATTCAGTGATCATAGTATAAATTGATACGTCCTAAACAAGCTAAATGTGCCGAAAATTCTTTCCCTTCTCTCAAATCCTTCTGTTCAAAGCTCTAACTCACGATTTCAAGACCCGTTGACTTTTGTTTGACCGAGCATTATACACGAATTCGTGTTTGTAAGTCCAATCTTTTTGATGGGTTTTGTTATTCGGCATTCACACAACAATAACCCTCTGATTAATTGGGTTATTTTTGTGTGAATCAATCAATTGAAAAGCTAGGGTTCGATTCATTTATAATTGGGGAAGAACACTTCAGTACATGGTGTTATAATTTAAACAAACAGAAACCAAACACAACCACTGATCTAGATCAAGTGGTTGTGTCTGGTGCCTTTGAACCAGTCACGCGAGTTCGACCCCCAGCATCACCAATGTATATATTTTTTTTTTTTTGAAAACAATCAAGCTTTATATATATATATATATATATATAATTACTTATATTTTAAAATTCATTTTTAAATACTAAAACTCTTTTATAAATTCTACAAAAATTATTTTATGTTAATCTAGTGAAAAAGTTTAACATACAATTTTTTAGTTTTCAAAAATTTATTTATTTAATATATATAATAAATAATTCAAGTTTATTTATTTTATTTATAAAATTCTAAAAAAATATCAAAACGATTATATGAATTTCCACAAAATTTATTCTGAGTTTTTATAACATTAAACTTTTCTGAAATGATTTTTATTTCTGAAAATCATTTATTTAATATTTTTAATCAATTTATGTTAGTTTTAATCATAAATAAATCATAATAAATTCATTTTTCAATATTTTTGCACCAAAATTTTATATAAATTATTTCTGATTATTTGGAACAGAAATATAATTTTTAATCTAATAATTCTTTAATTTTAGTATTTTTAAATATTAAAGTTAAATTTTGACAATTTGAAATAAATAGATTTAATATTCTATTTTCAAGAAAATAATTTTATAAAAATTATTTTCATACTTAAAACCTTATATTGTGACCATCTTTAATTTAAAATTTACAAAAAGATTCTTGTTTATTTATTTATCAAATTTCTCTTATTATTAAACATTTTATTTATTAATCAAACGAACACTTATCCCCAATTCGAAACCTTAGAATATACTCGTAGACTAGATAGACTTAGACTTATTTGTTACCTTAATTATAGGGTAATACTTGGCATCATTTGGCAACACATATTCTATTTTTCACGAGACATAACATTTTGCTAAGGTGAGTTTACATAGCCCCTTTTTCTGTTTTACATTTTCGGGTGAAACATGTTTAAACATTTTATACACTATCATTTATTCATTCTTACTTGTGATTCAATTACACTATCATTTACTCATTCTATCATTTGACTGTAACAAAAAGACACAGTACAATCATTAACATTGATCAAGCCGCCTGTTTAGATTATAGCGCTATAGGTCTGACAAACCCACCCCCCCCCCCCCCCCGCATAAATTCAGGGATGATCGATAACAGTAACAACATTTAACTAACTTGCGAGTTAGTCATCAGTCGACACAAGGTTTGATTGTACAAAGACGCATTGTTACATGTCGGTATCATGCTCTATCATCGTACAACTGTGATTGTTGTACAAACTATTGTTATCAATTATATTCAAAAACCTATGTATTCTCACCAACTTTTGTTGACCCAAAAATATTTTCAACTTAACATGTTTCAGGTTCTACTTGCTTGAAGAATTGAATTATTGCTTGAAGATGTGTACATAGTATTATTCATTTTGATGTACGAATTTTTGTAGAACAATTGTATGTAATTTATTTAAATCAATTAATGAAATTTATTATTCACCATGAGCTACTGAACAATCATCAATACGTGACATCCCGATGTTTCCGCCATCGGTTGGGGTGTTACAATGACACCCAGCTGCGAGCTCTTCGTGAGATGACTTAGGAGTTGGATGACGACCTTTATCTAGGGGGCAGGGCCAGGGATCCCGTGTTGTGCACTATTGCGGACTTGACAGCTCATATGCACAAGGCAAATCAGCAGCGTGAGAATGCAGATAGCAAGGTTGCAGCGCTTAAACAGCGATTGGAGGATTTGGAGCATAGGTTGAGAGCTTCCATTGGCGTCTTGGCTACCGCATTCCCTCTCCCACCCCCATAGGATTATCATGATTGTACTTTATTTATGGTCTTTAGAAAACTTGTAAGGCGTAATGCCTAATTTATTTTGTGTCCAGGCAAACTATGACGAGTATGTCAAAAACCTATGAATGATTGTATGAATATTGTGATTTTCTTATGATTTGCTTGTGTTATGGTTGTTGTTGATTATTGTGTCTGTTATAGTTGTTTTGTTTTGTTTGTGAATGCGTTGATAATATTATACAATGATATGTGTCTTGCTCTTTTAATTTGATGTATTAAAAGAACATGCCACCCAAAAGAACTACTCGATCGACTTCAACAGATGAAGCTTTCCCGACCTACTCAGTGGATCTAGCCAGGGTTATTGTAGAGGCCATTGCACAACATGAAGCAAACCGCGTCGATTTCAGCGGGGGTTCGGGTGCTGCAGGTCAACGCATGAACCAGGAACCTGAGCTTGGTAAAGCTTTCATCTATTACTTTCCCGGTTATATCTTGTGTCAATCACATTAGCTAATAATCCTTTCTTGTGATTTCGCAGAAGTAGAAAATACTGTGCATGGGTGCTCCTATAAAACGTTCATGGCATGCAAGCCATGGAACTTCTGCGGATCAGAAGGAGCAGTGGGGATTGTTCGCTGGATTGAAAAGACAGAATCAGTACTTGATATCAGTGGTTGTGTAGAAGACCAGAAAATCAAGTATGTCCCCTGCATGTTTCTAGACGAGGCTCTGACCTGGAAAAAAATAAGCGTACAAGTTCAGTTTCATTTTTTACTATTATGTGAACATGAGACAAAAGGGTTCAGAGTACTCATAAGCCCTCGTGTCATACATTTTACTGTAACCGTTAGCTATGGACTTAGCCATGAAACACCGAAATAGATCTATTGGGATGACACCCCCAACTCTTGGTTAGTCGCTCTAACCGGATTACAGATATCAAAAGAGTGCTTGTATTTCACATTATATTCATTGTCTTTAGTGTACAATGGGCGCTGCACAACATTCGTTAAGGTTTGGTTACGGGCTCATGACAGTCATATAATGATTATTGTCTTAGCTAGGCAATGATCCAGTCATCCATGGTTTACATAGATTCCAAAACCCGTGACCTCACCAACTTAATTGTTGACATATTTTAGTTGCATGTTTTTCAGGCAACTAGATCATGGAACTTGGAGTCGTGCGCTGGCATCATGGGGGATATTTTTTAACCTACTTTTTTTATATTGATTTGAACAATGTCATTTAAGTGGGGTTTTTCTAAGACTATGTTTTGTGTTATTTTATTAAACAATGGTGTCTTTATGATATCTCCTAAAGAATTTGATGCTTGCATGACTTGTGTTCTTGAAAACCTTTCGAAGTTACATCTCGTGTGTCCGCCTAAACGAGGTGTGACAACTTGCCAACACTTGGTTATCATAACATTAGGGATGGCAATGAGACAGGTATGATACGATACTCGATTGTAAAATCATGCCTGATACTCTCATAGCCTGCCCAATACTCGTATGGTAATTACTCGTTAGGTATTGGGTATATTTATTGGGATTCAAAAGTAAATTTTATATTCTTTCCTTTATATTTCATGTTTTTAGCAACTACAAAAAGTTAAAAAGTATTATATAGATATTACTGTCATGTCATCTAACAATGTTTAGAATATCTAAACTACGTAAATTTTCTGATGATACAATTCTTAAAAAGGAACTTCATATGTAGCATACAAATATACATAATATCATCAAAATTAAATAAAAATTAGAGTTAAAAGAATTAGGTATATGAGAGTATACAGGTGCGCACCATGATGGTGGCCCAAGGTTGTCTGGCCCGCCATTTTTCGGTATAGTGATAGAATTTTGCGATTTTCCTAAGTAATTTTTATATGAATTGAGTCTGACCCACACTAATTTGATATTTCGACCCCTACTGTTAGGAAAAAAATGAGTTCGACCCCTGCCGATTTGATCTTCAAGCTTCGTCACCGAAAGTATAGGTATGGATAAACGGGTATGTATGTGTTTGGTGTCTGAATGTGTAAAAATTGACCCTAGGATAAATAAATTCAAACAAAACAACATATGATGGTTGGTGTGAATTCTACATCCCTTTGTAACAATATGGTATCAAAGACTTTTTTAGAAAACTTTAACCCTAAATATGATACGGCTCACCTACGATGTGCGCATATAATGTATATATATGTGCGGCCCTTGGGGGGCAAAAGTAAAATTGCACTAGTTTTAACTTTATTTTACTAATTTCGTGAAAATAACGTTAAAAACGACGGACGGTTAATCATGCATCATGTGGTGGCGTGGATAACCAAAAGACAAAGAGGTACATGCACCGATTGGGTTTGTCCCGATTGCTAAGTGTTTTGTGCTTTATGTCCAAGGCTTGATACCAAACCACATCGAGCCGGGGGTCTCACTAGAAGCAGTCTCTCTATTCTTAGGGGTAGAGGTAAGGCTGTCTACATCTTACCCTTCTCAGACCCTACCTTAGCTTTGCTATAGGTGGGATTAACTGAGTATGATGATGATAACCCTAAATATGACAAATTTAATGATTTAATGGTTAAATGTTAGGTTATGAATATCATCTCACGAAGTCTTATAAATATTTAATGAACTTTAAATGTACATCCTAGATTTATTCTCGTTTAAAAAAAAAATTAAGTTACCCCGCACTTTTCTTGCAGACTTGTCAAAGTTAATAAGATGCATGATAAAGGAAAATAAAGAGTACGGAGATTACACTTCATATAATGGTTAAACCAGAGTTACATATGTATATTAGTACTAGACTCCTGCTATATCAATATATGTTCCCTGGCCTCGACATTTTAGAATGGGGTACCATTCCATTTATACTACTCTATTTATTGATTTTTGAATACCTTATACTGTTAAACTTCTTTTTCAGGTATCATGCATAGCTTCCAAACTTCTTTTACTAAACGCCAAACAATATGAACTTAAATTATGGAATCCAAATTTCGGCAATTGATTTAAGATCGGTATTCCATCCTAACTTCTTTGGTATACTTTATATCCCTCCTCAACTTCACATAGTTCCATATATATAACTCATTTTTTTCCATTTCACTCCACCTCATTACAAGAAAATAGTTTAAGTCAATTAACTCCATCTAACACTATTGTTTAATTAGTGGTTTTTGTTTTAAAAAGGAAAACAAAAATAATTAACTTCCTAACACTCCGTTAACATGTTAACATATAATCTCTTTAACACCCTTTAACATAAGAAGGAAGTGGTATACAACATCGTTTAACATGTCATGTCACCGTTAATATCCTAAGTGTTGAAGTACACCCTATGACGTAACATCCAAGTTATTGAAGCTCAAAATTCGATTATTACCATAATAATATATACTATGTATGCTTGAAATATATATGATCTATGAAATCGTTTATTAATAATATTCTTAGTATATCTATCTTGTAAAGTTAATAACACAAATTTATAAAACCTTTATTAATAATAAACAGAAGACTTCTTGGATATGTGGGCATCCAAAAGAATCCGTTAATGTTTAATAAATAATTTTAGTAAAAGTAACCATCATTTTAATTTTTAAATACATGAGATTTTTTTGTAAATTACAAAGATGTTGGATAAAGAAAAATTTAACTACTTAGCTAAAGGTAATTCAATATATAAAAATAAGTTTTAATTTTTTATAACCATTTTAGAAGTTTGAAACTTTAAATACAAATAAGTGTTAGTTTTTTTTTTTTTTTTATAACCATTTAACAACGTACATATGATTTTTTGAGAGTTCATAAAGTGAAAGTTGAGATTTTTTGAGAGGTATACGAAGGCCTAAAAAGAAATTTTCGAAAAAGTGAAAGTTGAGATGCATGGTCTTTACTCACTGTAAACAACTTGAGTCTCTTCTTTTTAATTTAATTTCCCAAAAAACTTTATGATATAATTGATATCTAAAAAAAACTACAATTTGTAAATGCTAATGGTTCATGACCCACCACCCACTACCCTCAATTCTCCCTATATATACCATCTCCTCCATCATTTTTATGCACCGCTCATCATCACTGTAACTGTTTGATTTGAGTGTCTGATCCAAGATCAAAATCTGTAACAATGGTGATTGCTGGTCAATTCCCTCACCTCACTTTTGCATTTGGCCTTATGGGTACTCTCTCTCTCTCTCTCTCTCTCTCTAGAACTCTTTCTATCTCTCTCTTCACCATCATATCCATTTCACTTTGATACTTTATAGGTTATAATATCATTTGATATGCCACTTACTGTAATCATATAATGTATTAGATGATGACATTACCATGAATAATATTATATATAAGTACTTAATGCATGCATGGAATATAAGTTACAATGTTACATGCCATGCACGTAACAAGTTAATGTTACTCTAGCTAACAATATGTTTGTTTGTTTTATTATTTGTTTTCAGGCAATTTTGTTTCTTTCATGGTGTTTGTTTCACCATTGTAAGTTTTAATCAACTTTTCTTCATAAAAGCAGCATTATAATAATTCTATGTTTTTATATTTATATTTATATTTATATTTATATACGCTCTTTCCTAATCAAATTTGACGATTTATGTTGAAATAACTTAGGCCGACGTTCTATAAAATTTACAAAATAAAGTCTACGGAAGGGTTTCAATCGATACCTTACGTGGTTGGACTGTTCAGTGCCATGCTGTGGATTTATTACGCGTTACTAAAGGGAAATGCCATGCTATTGATTACTATAAACTCAGTGGGAATTGTCATCCAAACTTTTTATTTATGTGTTTTTGTCTTCTATGCCCCCAAAAAAGCCAAGGTATGCATCTCATATTGTCAAACTATTTTAGTATTTATTAATTTTTGTTAGCCCTAATTTGGAATTGTTGTTTTATGTCTAGATGGAAAGTTTGAAGCTAATCATGCTATTCATAGTTATTGGATTTGGATTGATTGTTCTCCTAACACAATTCCTTACGAAAGGCGCTCAACGTGGTGTGATAGTTGGATGGGTTTGCCTTGTATTTGCTTTGTGCGTTTTTGTTGCCCCATTAGGTGTTCTGGTACGTAGAAATGTTAATTATAAAAAAAATCAGTGACGAATCTAGAGTTTTTAATAATTTATGCACTACTATTAAAATCCAATTTCCCTATTTAAAAAAGGTAATTTGAAAAGACAAACTGAGATTAAGAATTCATTTGCACTAAATTATAAAAAAGAAGTTTCATTCTATGTACACATGTGAAACAAAAAGAATAAAAATCTTTGGTGAACATTATTCATTTCTTAAATTTTCTCAATTTCTTTTTGTAGAGACAAGTGATCAAGACAAAAAGTGTTGAGTACATGCCAATTCTTCTATCCCTTGCCCTCACACTCAGTGCGGTTATGTGGTTCTTTTACGGTCTACTCCTTGGAGACCTAAACATTGCGGTACGTCCAATAGCTCACAATATATATTTTCATATGCATCAAACATTTTCTAACTCGTTCTTTCTTCTTTACAGATTCCAAATACACTCGGATTCACCTTTGGCATCATTCAAATCATACTTTACTTCTTGTATAAGAACAAGAAGCCTGTTATCGATGACAAAATCCCAGAATTGAAGGAGAAAACAAGCGAAATTAATGAACCCGAAGTTCCAAAAGCAAAAGATCAACACGCGCTCGATATGGTGAAGCTCAATGCGTTTATACACACTGAAAACGTTCAAAATCCAAATGGTGTGGCTGTTCCAATTAATCACACCATTGAAGTCCCAGCTTGATGTCAAAGTGTACATTCTCTATAAATAACTGTACACTTCTTGATCGATTACAAGTTTGGTACCTTTATAACTGGAGTTTACCATGTCCTTCCTAGCTAACGTAACCCGAAGATTGTTCGGGATTAATTAATTATGTATTCTCTGTATTAATTAATTATGTATTCTCGATTTGTTATGATATATTTATCGCACTTTTTTTCTATACGAAATAAAAGCCAATAGTTTCCTATAAATATATAATTAATTTTGAATTTCATAATGTGTTTGTTGATTATCAAGATTATAATATCACATTAATTGATAAGGTAGTTTTTTTAAGAACGGCCAACACAACAATCGCGAGACTCTCACAAGGGGGCTCGGGCAAATTGGCTTCCCTTAAGGGAGCCTTGCCCGATAGTGGTTCCCGAACCGGGGAAACCTGATCTCGCACTCGTCCGAAGACCCGCTGTGGAGAACCGGTAAAACCCGGGCGAGATCAGGACTCCAATTCCTGACCATAGGCCAGAAGTCATCCCTCATTTCTCATTATGTCCTTTAAATGTAACTAGTGAGGATTGAACCCAAGCCTCACAAAAAAAACTTAGGCCAACCAACTAACTGAGCTACAAGTGTTGGATATTGAATTGTGAAAATTTGTCAAGGTACAATGTTTAATATTTTTTTTCACAAATTATAGGTTATTAATTAATAGAAATAGTAACAACTTTAACAACTATATATGTAACAATTTTAAGTGAAGTTAAATTAAAATTGTTGCGGTTATTAAGCAAAAATAAGACCATTTAGTATTGTTTCATGGGTAAGGCTGGCATAACAAGTTACACGAACATATTAAGACAAGAACCTGTTAAGACACAAACACGAAACTTGTAAACACGAACACGACACAAAATCTAATCGTGTCATTTTTTTCAAACACGAACACAAACCTGTGTATAATAGGTTAACACGATAAGGAACACCTAGTAAAATAAGTTAACACGGCAAGACACGATAAGACACGACAAGACACGATAAGACACGACAAAACATGATAAGAAACACGATAAGACACGATAAGACCTGTTAAGACACGTACACGATAAGACACGAACACGAAACAGGTAAACACGAGGTCTTAACGCTTCGACCTATTATAGTCACGAAACATGTTAAGGCCAAACACGAAACCTGTTAAAATCGTGTAGGTTCGTGTCAGGTTATCGTGTTCGTGTCTAAATTGTCAGCCCTATTCATCGGACACATATATTTACAATTTCCAAAATTTTAAAATAAATATTATAGCAGTTTATTCTAGATAAATGTTAAACTAAAATATTTTAATATATTTCCAAAAGATCAAATAAGTTTCTTACATGTGAAAATGACCTGATCGAGGATTAGGGGAAGCATCATATATTATTTATTTTCGATCCCACACAAAATAATTTCTGATGGAGATAAAAAGGTTTCAAGAAAAAGGTAGCCAAAATTTTTTAAAAAAAAATCACGATATATCAACGTGAGGTGACGAATCCCACCTACGTTTTAGTGTCCTAGATCTTCTTCTCCTTATTTATTTTTTCAGAACAAATCAATATTTTATAAGTAAAGTCAGGTATAACTTTTTATTATATTTATTCCTAGATATTTTAGATATTTTCTTATGACATAATCTAGATGTAAAACAGTAGTTACGATATGGTAGAATAGAATGATTCTAAAAATAAAATAAAAAATTGTGATAAAAAACTGGTGCTAAAGACTTAAAGTAGTTTATGTGTAAATTATTTAAAACAAAATTTGAAGTCTATGGAGAATCAATACAAAGAACGTATTAAAGAAAAACTTTAACACTAATTAGTGGCTAGAATGATTTTGAATAGTGTTTTAATATAACTTATAATCTGAAGGGTACGGCGAATCAAAAGAGCAAGTGTAGAATGCATTAAAAAAAAGAAAGAAAATTTGAAAACCCAAGTTTTCCTTATACCATGTCTATTTACTAACTAACTTGAAGGAAGCCGTTAAAAATAATAACATAACATGGTTTCATAGCTAGACTAGTTAAATTGGTATGGCTACACACACTAACTTACACATACATGTATTTCACGTAACCTAGCTAGGTTAATGTGATTATCCTGTTATATATTGTCAATACGGATCCAACCCTTCGTAACCAGTGATTTCCGACCCCCTGAAATTTACGTCAAGCTTCGCCACTGAACACAACAAAACTGAGAACTTTCACTGATAAATGTATATGTCAAAAATTTATCAGGGAAAATGGAAAGTTTCGGTAATCTAATGGTGATAATCTCTCAAAAAAATGATGTGGGTAAAGTCTACGATTGGTTACTAAGGGATCTCCAATGAGAATCAACAACTCGTAATTTCCACGGACAATATTAAGACAAATCAACAATTGGAGTGGCAGATGGACCACGGATAGATACCTACATTTATAGAATGCTAAGGTTCTTTTAGTAAACTGCAATTTTGTTTCACAAGGTTTTGCATAAAATGTCATTTTAAACGGAAAAGTTTTTTTTTTTAATTACTGGAACCGCTCTGATTTCATTTTGGTGCCATTTTGGCCCATTATTTTAATGACGTTAGAAAAGTCAATTAAAGTTGAGGACATTTTTGTCATTTCAGTGTAAAAAAAAAAAAAAAAACCTATTTTTAACATGCTCAGGTATGACCTTAAAAGGTTTTATGTCCTAAACAAGTAGACACAAATTTACATGTTAATTTTCGTGTCTAAACATGTTAAATACATGTTAAGATTTTCTTTTTTTAAGTATAGGTTGTGGGGGTGAGGTACTAGATTTATATGTTTTTACTAGGTTGAATTCTACATTTTTAAAGCTTGATAGTGTTCTTTATCGTGTCGGGCTTGAAAAATAGATTCATGTCTTATCGTGATAACCTGGTATAAACATGTGTTATCGTATCGTGTTAACATGGTATAAACAGATTCGTGTTTGGGTTTGGAAAAAATGACACAATAAGTTATCGTGTCGTGTCTACACATTTCGTGTTTGTGTCTTAATAAGTCGGGTATACACGATTTGTCGGCCCTAGGTATTTATACCCACTATACACTTATAATATAAATTTGTAATTTTAAAACAAAAAATAATTAAAAAAATTGGTTTAATTAAACGTATCGTGTCCGTGTCAATCTATATAAACATTAGTCGGATTTGATACACAATCCTTAAAAATGATCCATTTAATTCCTCCAATTACTTTTTTTTTTTTTATCGGCGAACAACTGTGTGGCAACCACCCTTGCGGGGCGCCGTGCCCAAGAATCGACTACTCGACCTCCAGCAGCCTCCGCCTTCTCCCGATGCGCGGAAACCCGAGCCCCACCCGCCCGAAGGCACGACAGTGTTATAGAACTCGGTAAAACCTCGCCGCCCGTCAGATTCGAACCGGCGCCACCCGTATTCGATCTTCACCCGGATACCAAACCATAAATGTTGGAAGTGGGAATTGAACCCATGATCACCTAAGTGAACATAAGGCCTCTCCACCACTCCACATGACCCTTTACATATTAGGGAGAGAAGTCGAGAACGATCTTGTTGGATTGTTATCGACTAGTAATTGAGGGGAAAACCCCAATATACCCTTCTCGATCAGTAACTTTTGTAAGTTATGACCTTGTATCAAAGTATAAGAAAAAATAAAGATGGAATGTATATATGGTGAGTCGATAGTGGTCGTTTTGCATGGTAACTAACCTACAAGTCCCATACTTCTATCATCATAATGGCATAGGAAAGTACTAATAATTTCAAAAAATAATGATCATTATTTCCTTAAAAGCCTGGAATAAGTATAAGTGGAGAAACTTTGCTAGCTACAAGAAACAACCCAGAATATCCTTTTCACTTTACACTTTCCATGGTTTTTGACTTTATTTCTCTTTATCATAATTCATACATACATGATACATTTATAAACAGAGGCCGATGCATTCCCTATAACTAAAATCTCTTGAATATTAAAGAGGCTCTATGAGTCTAGAGCACTTTTTACTTTATATTTTACAAACCCTTAAAATTGTTTCAAACCCCTCTATACGCGTCGTATAGTTGTATACATCTCGTGTAGAGGGTTGCACAAACTTTCACGTGTTACTAATGTCCAAAAGTCGGAATCATGTCATGCCTATATGCGACGTATAGACCTGTATACGCGGCGTATAGGCCTACACGTGACGTATAGGGGGGCACAACATTCTCATTTAAGATCTCCCATACGTCACGTATGATCCTATACGTGACGTATTGGAGGCAAGGATGTGTAAATATGAGATGGGGGTGGGGCAATACATAGGATTTTTTTTTTTTTTTTTTTTTTTTGTAATAATAGGCAATTTTGAAGATGGAATAGTGTTTTTGGGTGTGACATGAGATTTTTTATGAAAATAGGTATTTCGCTACTCTATTCAGCGAACTTCACTTTCTGATTAGCAAGGTCGCTACTCCATTCAGCGAACTTCACTTTCTGATCGGTAAGGTCGCTACTCCATTCAGTGAACTTCAATATAAGATTGCTGAATGCTAAATGGATCTATGAAGTTTGTTAAATGGGTCGGCGAACTACATTGAAGATTGTTGAATGGACCAACGATCTTCAAAATCTAGAATTGAAGTTCGCTGGTCAATCCGGCGAACCACCTACTTTCACAATTTTTTTCATACAACACCTAAAAACACTCTTCCATCTTATTTTTACTTATTGTTGCAAAAAAATTCCAATACATGGAGCCATTTGAATATACCAAAATCCCTTGGATATTAAAGAAGCCCCATGAGTCTAGTGCACTTTTTATTTATATTTGTAACTTTTATCTATTATTTTTCCATTTAGGTTCTAAAACCGTGTATTTAAATTTACCAAATATTGTGGATCATGCGAGTTGTTTTTTTTCGGTAGCAAAAAAATAAAAAATAAAAAATAAAAAATAAAACCTTTAATTTGATTTGTACAAGTTATACTTCATATATCCTGGACTGTGCTTTCTACATTTTGCTTAAAGCATTATATATGTATTGATCAAAATGTATTGTTGCTTACATTTTCCTAATATTCTTGTATAACATTGCTACGATAAGGTTTTTTTTTTTTACCAATTATAAGATGACTCATTTTGTGCTCCCCTAACTAAAAATCCTGGATAGGTCATTGTTATAAATACACACATGTATATAAGTATGCATGCGTATCGATAATCATAGGGTTGGCAATCATGTCGGGTTGATAGGTCAAAATTGGTAAACTGAAGTCAATCTGCGTTATATGTTTATATATCTAAACGTAAGAACCAGATTGATAGATTGCAACAAAAATGTTATATTCAAATTGTAGTAAGATTAATCAAGCCGTAAACATATTGATGGTGTTGTAATGATATGATGTTTTGAAGTTTGAACGGGCTATAAAAAGACTGACTATAAAGTGATTTTTTTCTATTTTTTTTCTTCTTACTTTAATGGAGTTGACATGTTGTTGATATGATTAAATTTAGTGCAAATCAAACACAACCTGCAGAGGTCTCTACGGGCCGTAGAGGTGTCAGAGCATTGAAAACCACATCCCTCTACGGCTCGTAGAGGCCTCTACGGGTCGTAGAGGTGGGTGCCCACTGCAATGATTGACACATGCCTCTACAGCTCGTAGAGGCCTCTACGAGCCGTAGAGGCCGGTGCAAATAAGTTTTTGGGTGGTGCAAAAAGGGGGGCCTGTTTATAAAGCAGTTAAAAAAATCAGACCACCCCCGTGATCAAAGCAGCCACATAAGGATTGTGGCACCACCCGTGATCTTTACTAAACATAATTGTGAAAATAATTAAAGTTTATATAACTAAGACTACAGCTTATTAGTTATTCCAGTAGAGAAATTAACTTGACATAGGTCGATTTGTGAATTGTGATTGATGTATGCATTTGAGCATGTATGTTTATGTTATAGAAATAAAGGACTCAATTTTTTTTTTTTTTTTAACAGCCAACAAATTGGAATTACTCACGGGACACTGGAGTATCATAGTGTCACCAATGTTGTCACACGATCATATTCCACCACCAAGTTACCAATTCAGGAGGAAACTCATAATTATGAGAAAACCCCCTTTGTGAGATTCGAACCCAGGACCTTATGGTCCCTAAGTCTTATCTCACCACCAAAATGCCGCTGGGCTATAATGCCTTTGACAAATAAAGGACTCAATTATGTTGGCGTTTTCCAGCATATTTATTTAGGAACCCCACTAGAATCCACTTCCAATTCGAACCTTGTTCAAATGTAACATCGTTTACTGTGTTTGTTCAAAGAATCATACAAATTTAAGTCTTAAGTCTGGCTCTTTCTAAGAAATTATCATTACTTTTTTAAAGTCGAGTCTTTCATGATAATAAATGAATTATAAATTAATAATTAATAATTAATGTATATATACATACATAATTCATGTACACACGCACTACTAGAAACATAGTCATTTGCTACATAAATTTCTTACTAAAAAAATGCGTTAAAATTTTTGACAAATTTGCTATTAATTTGTGACGACAAAAACACCCTCATTTTTTGGACAAATTTGCCACACAATAGCAACCAATACTTTGAAAATTGCGTAGGAATTGCATCACAAATTTCCTACACCATATTTTCGTAAAAAATACGTGGAAAATTGCATAGTAAATGTGTAGTAATTAGTTTCTGACAAGGGTTTTTCTAACATAAAGGTTTTGTTGAAAATGCGTCACAAATTTGAATTTGCTACGCATTTACAACAAAACCTTGATGTTAGAAAAACCCTTGTCGGAAACCAATTACTACACATTTACTACGCAATTTTCAACGTATTTCTTACGAAAATATGGTGTTAGAACTTTCAGCCTCCACTATCTAAAAGCTCAAGCTTTGACATTGTCGTAGAAAACCGAAGCAAAATTGATGGAAGCCAGTTGATCTTGTCTCATCTCTTGGATGATCGACTGGTTGAGTTAGGGTTTAAAATTCGGCTGATAATCAGTAAATCTCTGACAAACTGCAAAAATCTAGTTTTTTTTTCCTTCTTTTTTAACTGTTTATTTGGTGATTTGTAGTAATTAACAGCAAATTTTAAATTTTTCAACTTTTAATTTTTTAGGATTATTTTCCTTGGATTAGCTACAAATAACCGGCAAGTTTAAAAAAAATAAAACTAACCTTTTTTGAGATTTTTTTTTACTTGCGATCAACCACAAATTGGTTTGTCACTGAACATTTCATCGATAAATTTTTTTTTCTAGTAGTGGTAATGGAAATTCATTTTTTGATTAATAAAGCAAAATGATACACATTTCATTATGTAAAACTAGCAATATCCCATCAAGGCAAAACCCTATCTTACATTGCTATTAATAAAGTTTAGAGACAAAATGATTAAAGGATGTGTGAAATAGTAGAATCATTATGGAGATGGGATAAAAAAAATTTGGAGACCAACAACTATGAGATATGGAAATAATAAAAATAGGAGAGGAAATTAGCCGTTGAAAAAAAAAAACAAAAAAAACTGGCATCAAGGCAAAATCCTATCTTACATTGCTATTAATAAAATTTAGAGACAAAAATGGTAAAAAGATGTGTAAAATAGTAGAATCATTGTAAAGATGGGATAAAAAGTTTTGGGGTCCAACAACTATGGATAACTGAATGAAAAGTCATACTCCAAGCATTTGGAGTTTCAGGAAAATATGATAAGAAAGTGGCTAAGAAATGATGTTAGTGATAACTAAAATAGGAATTAATGGTGGTAACCATAACAAAGTGTGAAGCATAAAAGAAGAATATTAAGCTTTTATGAATACATTTTATTTACAGAAAATATGTTGTTCAAATATATGGAGTTATGATTCTTGAACATACAATTGCAAGATTAATTTCTTAGATGCCTTCACTTGGTGACCGGGTTAAAGATTAATCATAAAAAGTGTCGCATATTCGGAGTGGGTGTGGAGGAGGTTGATATTTCTGAAGCGGCCGATAGATTGGGATGCGAAATCGGTTCTTTTCCATTTACTTACCTCGGTATCCCTATTGGTGCTAATATGACAAGGGTTAAGTTTTGGGACCCGGTCATCTTGAAAATTAAAAATAAACTCTCGTCTTGGAAGGCTCGGCTTCTTTCCTTTGCGGGGAGAATTACTCTTGCCAAGTCGGTTCTTGGTAGCCTCCCGTCCTACTTCATGTCGTTTTTTCCTGCACCGAAAGGGGTTATTAAAAACATTGAAAGGCTTAGACGGGATTTTGTTTGGGGCAAAACAGGGAGTGGTAAAAAAATCCGGTGGGTTAAGTGGTCCAAAATGATACTTCATAAGAAGGTTGGCGGTCTTGGTATTGGTGGAGTTGATGATCTTAATATGGCCATGGTTTCTAAATGGTGGTGGCGATTTAAATACAACCCGAGTCAACTATGGGTCAGAATCATTCGTGCGATTCATGGTTCGCAGCCGGTCGAGGGATTGATTCCAGTCAAGAAATCGGTTGCTGGAGTATGGAAAAATATCGGGTCCATGGGTGAGGTGCTTGCTCGTTTGGGTATCAATGTGGGCGATAAACTTACGGTTCGTGTTGGTGTGGGTGACAAAACGATGTTTTGGACTGATGTGTGGGTCGGTCCCAAATCTCTCGCTGAAGATTTCCCGAACCTGTTTAAAATTGCTAAATGTAAAACGGCTCTAGTCTCGGATAATTATTGCAAACTTAATGGTGGAGTTGACTGGAAATGGGAGTGGAAAAGGGAGCCGAGATCGATTCAAGAGTTGGCTGATTATATGAACCTCATTAATCGACTGCATGGGTTCAGCCTGGGACAGGAGGCTGACCTGTGGCTGTGGAGTAATGATTTGGGAGTAAACTTTGCCACTAAAGCTGTTAGAAAAGATATCATGGCTGCAAATATGGGACAGGACATCGATGCTAGCTTTTGGTGGAACTCGTGGGTACCTACGAAATGTAATATCCTCTTATGGCGAGCTAAGATGGGTAGAGTTGCTTCCAAGATCGAACTGCAGCGAAGGGGTATCCAAAACATAGACGTTGGCTGCAATAGATGTGGGATGAATTCCGAGTCTTCTGATCATTTATTTGTCGAGTGTTTGTTTGCCCGATCCATTTGGTGGAACGTGTTGGTTTGGATGCGTGTCCCGTGGCCTCAAAATTGCGAGACTCTCAACAACTTATGTAATCACGTCCTCGACAGCCCGGGTAGTAAAAGCTGGAAGAAAATTGTGTACACGATCATGCTGGCCACGGTTTGGAACGTGTGGATGGCCAGAAACAAAATGGTTTTCGAAGGCGTCTTTATTCCGGTTTCTAGGACCGTGGAAGCGATAAAGGAGGAGTCGTTTTTGTGGATCGCGAATAGATCGAAGCTGCCTCGTATTGACTGGGATATATGGACTGATTTCTCTGTTTCGAATATGTTGTAATCAGTCTGTTTTCGTTTCGATTGGTGCGTGTCTTTTCCAGTCTCTTGCTGGGGCTTTATATATATATATAAAGTTTTTTTGCTGGTAAAAAAAAAAAAACAATTGCAAGATTAATTAAGAGTGTAGATACAAAATTCGATTAATCGAAATTGATGAAACATGTAAACTATTTGAAAATTTTCTGGAAACCAAAAGTTGCGATTTGGTTTAGGTTATACGTTGTTTCAAAACCGAACCAAGCTTGACATATGTCTCACGCCTTGATTCTTGAAGGCTGGAATGCCACCATTGAAACTTGGGCATCCGCTCAAAAGTATACATTCTTCAAGCTCTAACTACCAAATAATTTTTTATTTTTTTTTTAATTTGAGGTCTTCTTAACTGGGGCCAGAATCCTAGCTTGAATTGTGTTCTCCTTGGGTCAACCCTACAAATCAAAACTAAATTACTAAGGTATGTTTGGTAATGAGCTTTTAAGAGCTTCAAGCTTTCAAGATAAAGCTCCAAGCTTTCAAGATAAAGTTCCTACTTAATAAAAAGCCTTGTTTGGTTGAAGGAGCTTCAAGCAGCTTTTAGGTTGAGAAAAAAAGTTCTATAGTGAAAAGCTACTAGTGCTAGCGTTTAAGAAAAAAAAACTCCTACTAGCTACAAGTTTTTTATGAGTAAATAACATAAATAATCATTCTATCATAAAAAATAAAAAAGATACATACAAGCTTTTAGTAAATGTCTATTTTGGTCATTTTATACATTTTATTAAAAGTTCAAGCTAATTTGCCAAACAACAAAATATATTTAAAAAGCTATAGATATCCGCTAGTTTTGCCAAACATACCCTAAATGTATATCCCACAAGCTTAAATTAAGTTCTATTTTCTACCATGCTTAAATTAGTTTTCGGCTCAATTTTCTTTTAAGTAAACTACTGGCATAGATTGGAAGTATGGTGTAAATATCCGTTAGACTTGATGTAATTTCGTTTTTGTGCCCAGAGGTCCTTGATTTGAGAACCGTCCGTGGCTCTTTTTGAATGAAATTTACCTTTCAAAAAAAAAAATAAGATCAAGTTTGACTTTGATTATTTATTTTCATAAATTATGCGTTTATTCCATAGACTTAGAACCCGTAATAAATTTGATCCGTACAGTGGACAACCATTATGTGTTTTATTTTTATTTATTTATTATTATTTTTATTTTTTAAAGTGAACTTCATTAATGAACACAAGAGGTCCTCAAAACAAGGACAAAAGCAAACCGATCTATAACATATACAAGGTGTACTTTTTATTTTTTGAATGACCATTTATGCGTACATCAAAGTTTCTAAAATTGTGTTTTACCTTATAAGGGAGGGCAGGACACAAGCGGCTAGGGCAATTCGGTTTCAGTAGCCCCACGACTACACCGCCCCGCCCCAGGGGGCTTCAACTCGCTTGAAAATGAGGCTATCTCTAGAACATGGGACTTCATCACTTGACCAATATAAAGCTTTTAATAAAATAAAAAATTAAAAAAAAAAACTTTTTAACTTATTTTAAACATTATATAATAACCAAAAAAATAAAAATTATGAAATAACACAATTTAACTAGGGCCGTAAACAAACCAAACGTTCGGTGAACAGTTCGTAAATCGTTCGGCAGGAAGTTCGTTTGTGTCTGTTTGTTTAATAAATGAACGAACACGAACAAAAAATTCCGTTTGATTAACTAAACAAACAAACACGAACAAGTGTCTCGTTCGTTCGACTACGTTCGTGAACGTTCGACAATGTGTTTGTTTACGTTCGTTTATTTATATCCGTTCTTGTATGTTTGTTTATGTTCGATCACTAGTTAAAACTTAGGATAATTATGAACTTTTGAATTAGGAATATCATGTATTCATGCTTATGCCTAAGGCTATGGGGTGTGGTCACCCTTCCCCCTTCCTTCCCCCTTTTCCACATCAGCGCCACGTCATTTCCCCCTTCCCCTCCCCCAAACCAGGGAAATGGTTCCCCATTCCCCCTTCCTTTTTTATTATTTTATTTAATCTATTTAATTACATAATTATATTTTAAAAAAAATTCCATTAAAATTAAATATATATATGTGTGTTATACAGAACAAACAAAAGCAAAATAATATATGTGTGTGTGTTATACAGAACCAACAAAAGAAACAAAATCAACAAAACTCCACCACCTCTAGTGGTCTTCTCCGGAAACAGAAGCACCACCGGCCACCGCCGTCGTCTCCGGCAACAGAACCACCACCGCCGTCGTCTCCGGTAAAACAACAGATCTCCTTCTCTCTCTGTCTCTCTCTCTCTCTTTCTCTCTCTCTCTCTCTCTCTCTCTCTCTCTCTCTCTCTCTCTCTCTTTCTTAAACCCCTCTCTCTCTCTCCAAAACTTTTGAAAATCATATGGCAACGGTCACTTTTTTCTCGATTAAAGGGACGGGGTGGACGGGGAAAATATGCCGATGGTACCGATATGAGCTCGGGGGGAGCGGTGTTCCCCGACGGGAAAGCCCTCCACGTCACCCCACCGAAGACTCTCACCGATCCACACCCCATGGTCTAAGTAATTTTAGATAATTATGTCTAAGTTAGTACAATTTGACTTATCGACATTGTTTAGTAGATGTACTTTGTCTAATGGTTAATATTAACAATGTTTTTTTAGTTAGTTGCATAATAAATGTTTGTTTTTGTTTGTTTTTGTTCAAGACCCGTGTTCACGAACAGTTCGCAAACAACTGAACTTCTTAACAAACAAACACAAACATAGAATTATGTTCGTTAGTGTGTTCGTGAACGGTTCGTTTGTCCAAGAAACCTTAATAAACAAACACGAACAAAGCCT
Source organism: Ambrosia x helenae (assembly GCA_030844895.1). NCBI lineage: Eukaryota > Viridiplantae > Streptophyta > Magnoliopsida > Asterales > Asteraceae > Ambrosia > Ambrosia x helenae. The sequence goes on along the minus strand of CM061224.1, from coordinate 115,824,545 downwards.
TGTTCGTGTTCGTTTGGTTCGTTTACAGCCCTAAATTTAACCTAAACCGAAATAACACATTACATAAATATTACATAAACTTAAAATAAAACATTACATAAGCCAAAGCCAGGACTTGGAAGATAATATGGTTCATCATCGTACCCTTCCTCATTTAGAACCAGAGCTGGAGGGTTTGGGGTAAGGTTGGGTTGGGTTGTGTCTCCACAAGTTGTAGCTGCCACAATCCCATCACAACCATGGTGTAGTCAACAGCCCAGATACATTCCTCATCTGTAAGAGGAGCATCTGGGTCGATAACAGTCGAACCTGGTAAAGAATGAATGGTTGTTAGTCTACGAGGAGGAGTGTACACTGTACGAGGAGGAGTGTAAAATGTAGGAGGAGGAGATGACAGTAGTTGCGGTTTGGGAGGAGGAGAGGACAGTGGTTATGAACGTCGTCGTCGGCGAGTATCGCCTGAGGTTTGAAGGTCCGGCTGAATCGTTACGATAACCATCACCCATATCTATCTTTGTGTGTGTAGATTGGGTTGGGAGATCAACTTGTGACTAACTCTAAGTATTCTGTCTTGTATTTATAGGCTTACAAAAGTACTCGTTTGGAAAGTAGCCGTTTGAATACTATCCGTTTGAATATTATTTTTTATTAAATATTTAAATTATTTTTTTATTAAATATTTAAATAATTTTTTTAATAAATTTATTAAATTTGTTTTGTTTTAATTAATTAATATTAAAAAAGAAAAAAGTTTTAAGCTACTTTGGGCTTGGGCATATCCAGTGATGGGCTACTTTAGGTTACTTCAGGGTACAAATGATGTGGCATAGTTTCATTGGTTAGGATGGGGCTACATGGGGCTTGTGTCCCTTCCCCCTAAATTTAAAAACACGCTATATCCCATAAGCTTAAATTAAGTTCTATTTTCTAGCTATGCTTAAATTAGTTTTCGACTATATCCCATGAGCTTAAATCAGTTTTCGGCTTACAAATCAGACTACATGACTAACATGCTATATCCCATAAGCTTAAATTAAATTATATATTCTGCTATCCTAAATTATAATTCGGTCTTCAGGTCGGTTTGACTACTTTGAAATCAATCTAGTTCAGTTTAATTTCGATCTCGACCCAAAAGTTTTCTAATAAGATCAAACAGAGAAAATAGAGGGAAAGGTTTAACCAGCATCAAGCTAGTCGTTTATTATCAGCTTATCAGTTACTTATAGAGCCTAACGGTCATTAATCGACTATTACAACTGTGACAACCTTGGGGTGTTACAACAACAATTACACAACTAGTCCCTGTATTATTACTATTATTACAATTCAATCCTTGTCTATATATCTATACGTAACAATACCTTCAGTCACTAGAAGATTCTGCCAGTGAACCAGTACTTGAACACTAACCCTGCCACGTTTTCTAACCATCTTTCGATCCAAAATTGCTCTAGGCTAGAAGGTAAATAGATGAGCATCAGGAAGAGGAGTAACAGAAACAGGGCCTTCAGGAGCAGCTTTCAACAATGATACATGGAAGGTAGGATGTATCTGTGAGGATTTAGGCAAATCCAAACGGTAAGCCACACTTCCTATCTTTTTAGTAATTAGGAAAGGGCTATAGTAATTTGGGGACAGTTTCTTGTTTTTGTGTTTCTTTAATGAAGTTTGCACATAAGCCTGCAATTTGACATAGACCCAATCCCAACATTAAATGTTCTCCCTGATCTTTTTTTATCTGCCATTTGCTTCATCCTGTTTTTGGCTTTTGCCAAATTTGCCTTCAAAGCAACCAACTTTTGTTTTGTCAAATGGAACCATTTTTCAATAGACTCAATTTTGGATTCATTAGGGATATAGGGGATGTGTAACGGAGGGGGAATACCATAAAGGGCCTCATAAGGAGACATACCAATGGCTTAGTGATAAATGGTATTATACCACCATTCAGCCAATGTTAACCACTTAGGCCACTGTAAAGGATCATCCATAACCATGCATCTTAAGTAGGATTCAAGGCACCTGTTGAGTACCTTTGTTTAACCATCAGACTTAGATGGTAAGCAGAGGAAAAGGCCTAGGGATTACCTTGTAACTTCATAAAATCTTGCCAGAAATTGCTCAGAAAAAGTGGGTCTCTATCAGAGACTATAGAGTTAGAACATCCATGTAGCCTGAAAATATTATCAAGGAACACCTAGGTAATAGAGGCTGCTATATAGGGATGTGAAAGAGCAATGAAGTGGCCATACTTAGTGAATCTGTCAATTACCACCAGAATAGAATCTTTACCAAAGGCTTTAGGTAAACCACTGATAAAATCCATTGAGATATCCACAAAAGCTGTTGTAGGGGTAGGCAATGGTTGCAACAAACCAGGGCTTGCAACCCTTTCATACTTGGCTTTGTGACAAACATGACAATGTTTAACAAAGTCTCTTACATCTTTTGAGCAATGTTTCCAATAAAACATTTGCTTTAGCCTCTGAAGTGTTGGGAAATAACCAGAATGGCCACCCATAGGTGATGAATGGCAAAGGTTTAAGATGTCTTCTTTTACTTGTAAGTCATTCCCAACCACTAGCTTATTTTTTTCTTTTAAGAACAATGTCATCCCAAGAATTGTTGGGAACTGATGAAGTATACTGCAGTCTAGAAAAAATCTCTTGAATTGCAACATCATGTTCCCAACTTGATTTGATCATTTGCCATAAACATGGATCCAAAGAACTTAGCCCCATATGAAATAAAGCCAGTCCTTCTACCCTAGATAAGGCATCTGCCACCTTATTTTTTTAACCTTGTTTGTACATTATTTCATAATCATAAGGGAAGAAGCTTAGCAAGCCATTTCTGTTGTAAAGGGGTGCTGACCTTTTGTTCCAGTAGATACTTAAGGCTTTGCTGATCAGTTCTGATTATGAAATATTTCATGATGAGATAATGGTGCCATTGTTTGACAACCATGATGATAGCTAAGAGTTCTTTTTTCATAAACTGACACGGATTGTTGTTTGACTTAAATGCCCTTGCTAATAAAAGCTAAGGGGTGGCCCTTTTGTGACAACCTGCACCCTTCACTTTTCATAAATGTGCATAATTGGTCACTCAACTATTTCAAAATTTTCATTTTTAACCCTCCTATTTTAATAGGACCAAAAGTCATAATTTAATAAAACTTATAATTTTTATAAGTAAAAGTATTGCACGTTTTATACTCACATCTACACCCGAGCACGTATGTTTCAGACCTTGATACTCAAAACCCTTAATTTTCGGTCCTAAAACAACTTAGAAACCAAAGGAAATAAGTCAGGAACTTAAAATTGATTAAATTAGAAAATTTGATTTTTTTGTAGTTCTCACGGTCTGCGAAGACAGTCAAATAGTCAAAGTCCTGATCAAAGTCCTAGTCAAAGTCTTAGTCAAACAGTCAAAGTCCTAGTCAAATAGTCAATTCATCATAAAACCTTACTTTATGGTGTTGACCAATTTTAATGGCTAATTGAATCCAAAACTAGTATAAAAACCCACCTATGACCCATTATACTTGGCACCTCTAAATCGATTGTTTCAATCCGATTAAACTTTCCCTCATACCTTTCTTCTATAGTCTATTACTTCTACAATTGAAGCTTTGATTATAAGCTCTTGTAATTGGCGAATTGGAAGCTTGATATTCTTTCTTTTTCGTTTTTTTTATTTCTTCAAATTGGACTAGCTACGTTGTTGAGTCTTTGGGATTCGCCTCGCATACATTCACAACGCTTAGAGGATAATTCAGCTTAGCCAATGTGAGTTTACATAGCCCCTTTTTCTGTTTTACATTTTGGGGTGAAACATGTTTAAACATTTTATACACTATCATTTACTCATTCTTACATTGTTGAAACTTGTGATTCAATTACACTATCATTTACTCATTCCATCATTTGACTGTAACAAAAAGACACAGTACAATCATTAACATTGTCAAGCCGCCTATTTAGATTATAGCGCTATAGGTCTGACAAACCCACCACCCCCCCCCCCCGCATAAATTCAGGGATGATCGATAACAGTTACACTTTTACTAACTTGCGAGTTAGGTCTCAGTCGACACAAGGTTTGATTGTACAAAAGACGCATTGTTACATGTCGGACTCATATTCTATCATTACTCATTATTATACTTTAACAATGATTGCTATACAACATATTGTTTCAACTATATGCAAAACCTATGTATTCTCACCAACTATTTATAGTTGACCCCCCCCCCCCATCTTTCCAACTTAACATGTTTCATGTTTTGTTTGCTATTGGAAGTTGTACAAGTCTTGGAACACGTAGGAGCTTTGGATCTAGTTTATACTAATCAACTTTTGTAATCATTACCTGTAAGACAAATTGTAAATTGTTTAATATTATTCAACTTTCATTTAGTACCATGAGCTATTGTACAATCATCACTACGTGACATCCCGATGTTTCCGCCATCGGTTGGGGTGTTACAGATTGGTATCAGAGCCATGGTTATAGGGAATTAGGTTATTAGAAAAGTAATCTAGTCTATAACCATAGGATTATAACCAGTATTTGCTCCTTTTACTTGCTATTCTTTATCTCCCTCCTACTTCTTATCCCCACTCTAGTCCCTACAAGATGATTATTCTCCATCACTGGATCTACTCTTAGACTAATAGGACAAATCCTCAGGTTTAGCCTGAACCACCTTGAAGATCTCGTCGAAGTTCTAGATTTTAATAACGAACACGTGCAATCTGGAAGGGTGAACGCATGTATTCTGAGTTTTCTGTCTAGGACTGGCATTGCGCATAAATCCCAATCAGACGAGGGACCCGGATGCCTACCTGGGAATTCTTGGGATGAGTGTTCACTTATAGGCTAAATCATGTCTTCACTATGTTATTAGAATTTAGAAACTTTGATAAGTCAACGTTTTCGTTTATTCGTTTTAATTAATGAATAAATGATTACACTCACTTTCCTTAAAACTAAGCTCTAAAATCTCAAAATTTTACAGCTTAATCATATATGGATTTCACAATCACACTTCATCTTACCTTCTTAGCCAATTGTTTGATTGTTTTTCAACACCCTACCCAAATCATATTATTGTTTTTATCAGCACGTTACATATTTTTAAAACTGTAATCTCATAACCTGAGTATACCCTAGCACAAAACTAAAGATTTCTAAATCTTGTTGGATTTTTATTACCTATAAACTTTACAAAATACATATTTTTGTCAAAAGATGCCTCGAACTTAAATTCAATTGTTTATTTATAGACATAACAAAAGATTTTTCTATATAATGCTTTAATCTATTAAAAATCACTTAATTGAACCTTGATCTTCAAAACCTAATGTCATGTTTAAAATCTCCAACTAACGGGAATATGTTAATCAAAGCTCACTTAGTTTGTACTATTTAACGACTTTTGTTTTAGGTATAAAACCAATTTTAAAACCTTTCCAACCTCATGAACAAAAATTTAATCTCCAACTCCCCATTGATACCTACTTATTTTCAACAAGTTCGAAACTTTTACAATTTTTGCTATTTGCCGCAATCATGTTATCTCATACAATGGATTCTAACCTTTGATCCAAACCCCATAATTTACATTGCTACATAATCCCCTTACTATAAAATAAGCTCTTTATCAACTATCTTCACATTCACTATCTCTCCCAACCTTGGTTCTGCTTCAAGATTTTTCCTCTCAAAAATTAGACTCATATCCTTCACCTTCTCAAACATGAACTAGATACCCACGACAACCAAACTATCATACATGAGGATTTGTTTATCTACTTGAACATTTGATTATTCGTGATACTTGAAAGCATGGAATATAAAATATTTGCTATAAACACACCTAGAGTCATTAACCTTGTCTAGGGCAACTCTATGCTATACATGATAGTTGATGCATTTACAAACTTGCTTACATGTATGTATTATCAATTTGCAATTTATGTGTGTAATAATTGGTACACTTAATCAAACAACTAATAGAGGATGAAGTACTTGCTCAACAGTTAGTATAGTACCAAATAACCTACTCAACGATTGGTAGAGGTCATCATGCCTGCTAAACAGTCGGTAGAGGCCCTGCAACCTGCTCAACGACTGGTAGAGGCTATCGCACCTGCTCAACAATCGGTAGAGGTTCTTACTCACTGACTGGTAGAGGTCTTTGCCTGCTCAACAGTGGACTTATTTTTGGATACATTGTATACGATTCAACCACAAGGTTAATTGTATTATTTTACATGTGTGTTTAGAGTCATAGAAGGACACAAAACCCTAATGTAAGGTAAGTTGGTGATTGCGGTCCGGAACGTAATCATGAATTTACAGGTACGTTAAGGTAGTGTGAAATTCTAATAAGGTTTTGGTAGTTCATTTGGTTTTAATATAGTCAATCAACTTATGCATTTCTTTTAGGATTCCTAAAACTTAAAGTTTAGCGTTTTACTAGATTCTCCTTGCTAATTCATGTCGTGCCTTAACCCAAACCACAGCTGCCCTAATTTCTACCTAAACACCCTCAACCCTGTGTTTTTTAATAATTTCGGGACGAAATTTTCTAAAGTAGGGGAGACTGTAACAACCTGCACCCTTCACTTTTCATAAATGTGCATAATTGGTCACTCAACTATTTCAAAATTTTCATTTAGTACCATGAGCTATTGAACAATCATCACTACGTGACATCCCGATGTTTCTGCCATCGGTTGGGGTGTTACACTTTTGCATCAGGACAGCCCCTAGTCCTTTGGATGATGCATCAGTTTCCATAATAAACACTTCACTGAAATCAGGAAGAGCCAACACAGGAGCAGTGGATAAGGCCACCTTCAACTGCTCAAAAGAATTGTGGGCCTCTTCTGACCAATTGAAAAAATATTTTTTAAGAAAATTGGTCAATGGTTTAGAAATAGCCCCAAATGACTTAATGAACCTTCTGTAGCATCCTGCTATCCCAAGGAAACCTCTAAGTTGTTTGATAGTGGTAGGAATGGGCCAATCAGTGATTGCCACCTTCTTAGCAGGATCAGTAACACCTTGTTCAGAAATAACATGACCTAGGTATTCAACCTCTTTGCCCGCAAATGTACACTTTGAACTCTTGGCTAATAAAGATTTTTTCCTCATTAAGTCCAAAACCTCCCCTTCCTTAAATCTTTCACATGTTGATCCATAGAAGAACTATAGACCAAAATATCATCAAAAAAGACTAAAGGACATTTCCTTAACAGGGTTTTAAAAGTTGTGTTCATGAGAGTTTGAAAAGTGGTAGGTGCATTGGTCAATCCAAAGGGTAATACCAAAAACTCATTGTGACCTTAATGTGTTTTGAAAGCAGTTTTATGAATATCAGGTTCAAACATTCTAACCTCAAACATTCTAACCTGGTGATATCCTAACCTGAGGTCCAATTTAGAGAATATAGAAGCTCCTCCTAGTTCATCCAAGAGTTCAACAATGAATGGAATAGGAAAATTATTCTTGATTGTTGCATCATTGAGCTTCCTCCAACTGCCATCTTTTTTCATGACAAGTACCACGGGGGTGCTGCAAAAGCACTGGTACTCTCTCTTTAGACCCCATATCAATGAGTTCTTGTGTCATTTTTTCAATAATATCCTTTTGGGCTACTGGTTACCACTTGCACTCATTCTTTAAGTATAATTTGGTGGTCACATGGTCTTTTGGGAGGCAATGATATAGGTAGTTCAAAAATATCTTGGAAATCTTCCAATAAGGCCTCAATATGTTGATTGTTATCCTCAGTCTTGACCACAGGGGCATGAACAGAATCATCAAGTCCTTTGGTCTGTAAACTGAACAAGTGGGCATGAGCCACTTGGGAAGCATTATTCAAATAATTGGAAATCTTTTCTGTGGAACATAGGCTAATATCCTTCGCTCTTATTGCCTTTCAATTTCACAATTCTATTATCAACCTTGAACTTCATAGTTAGAACTTTAAATTTTCACAATTCTATCATCAAACTTGAACTTCATAGTTAGAACTTTAAAATTCCATGTGATATCATATAAACTTTGTAACCATTAGATACCCAAAACCATATCATAATTGGTGAAGGGAAGCAATAGTACATCAATTCTGAACCAATTACCTTGCATCATCCATTGTAGGTTAGGGAACATTCTCTCACACATCATCACATTCCCATAGCCACTGTAATCTGATTACATGGGTAGTATTTTCTTTGTTGGACATTTCATTTTTTCAACAACTTTTTCATCCAGGAAATTGTGGGTGAATTCTGCCTGAATACATGTCCCAATACCCGTCTTATATGTTTCGGGTTTGGAGTACATCCATTAGGCTTAAGTATCTTTGCCATCCCATTCACATTAATTCCTACATAGTCTTGCTTACCAAACATGGAACATAATATGGCCGTTTTTAATATAATTATTTAAACCTAAGTAACAAGGTTAAACTCAAATTAAACCTAATATTCTTCTCTTAAGACTTTCCTACTATATACACTGCTCCTACTAACCGCGTTTGCGCCCCATCCTTTTCATCTTCTCCAACTGCAACTGTGTCACCTTTTCCATCAAGTCTTTGATTGTACGTTCTGCTTCCTGATAAGTAAATAAACGATCATATATTTCAATCATTTTTAGGGGTGAGTAGAAAACCAAAAACAAACCCAAACCAAAATCAAATCACGCGGACATAAGCGAAGAGCCGAAACTAAATTATCTGACATATCCAAACCGAAATAACCAAACGACACAAAAAAAAAAACCAACAGTTTGGTTTGTAGTCGGATCAATTTTCAAAAATATACATTTGTTTTTCTTATATCGATTATAAATATTTTCAAACTGATGTGTTTAATCGTCCTTTTTTGATTGTTTGTTTATTAAATTTATGAATTATATCTTTTTTAGCCCAAATAGCAAAAATAATAATAATAATAATAAAATAAAATAAAATAAAAAAAGCCTAAACTGAACTGAGCCAATTGTGAAAACCGAAAAATATGAAACCGAATGTTTTTCAAAAAACCCCATTAAATTTTGGTTTTTGGTTCAGTTCGAGCCCAAAACTATCGAAAACCGACCCACGCACACCCCTACATTTTTCTTATAAAAATAGGGATCCCTACCACAACAAATAAATTAACAAACCAACCTTCAACTTTTTTCTTAAACTTTCCGTCTCAGCAGCCCTAAGCTCTTTTTCCTCTGAAAATATCGCGATGATACTATCTTGCTCCTTTTTTAAAACCTCGTACTTCCGTTTCTCCTCCTCTAGCTGATCATACAAATTATTGATATTTTAAGTATCATCTATATTAATTTGGGTAAACGGGTCAATCATGTAATTTACTTTGGTTCATCCCACCAAAACATTTTTGTAACCAGTTTAACCACTCGAATTTGAGTTTTATTGCATAACTAACACATCTTTAAAAATTAGACTTGCAACAATTATTACCAGTTACGTATGTTGATGTGGTGTGCCTATTGCGTAAGTTATTTTACACAATGGGCATCAATGTCATCAGTTTTATATTAACTAGGACGCCAAGTCAGCTACATTTTTCAAATGACTTACGGTCAATGCAATTCAACTTGACCAGGTTCCTTTTAGTTGCATCCTTTTGCATAACCCATTTGACCCGTTAGCGATGAAAAAAACCCAAATCGCCCCCAATATAATGAAACGGTTGAAATTGCCACTTCTAACAAAAATTAGTAGTTACCTGAGCTTCAAGTTCTTTGCAGCGGTTTTTTTCAGATTTTAGATCCTGCATCAGATCACCTAATATATCTTCTTCTCTCCTTCTCAATCTAAGAGAAGAAAACATCCATTAATATGCGAAACCGAATTTATATTAAAGAGAAATATGGGGCGCACCTTTCATTCAAGTCACGGTTCTCTTCCATCAACAGCTCTAAACTAGGAATGCTAGAATTTAAAGGAGCGGTTCCGTTCCCATCAACAACAGGAGACTGACAAATTTATAAAAAAAAAAAAAAAAAAAAAAAAAAAAAAAAAAAGATTGCATTGATCACGCAGATAAATTTGTAAAAAGTGATACTTCAAGGAAAATTGCATGAAACTGTAAAAACACACACACACAGTTGGTTTTATACGTTGCGTCTAACTAAGCTTGGTAACTAAAATCAAAGAAAGTTTTCCCTTTTGAGAATGTCAACAGATTAATGAAAGTTACCCCTACGTGAGTTGGCGCGACAACTTGCATAGCTTTTGCAGTCGGAGAAAAACCAAGATTTCTGACCTCTAAGTCTGACAGTAGACGGGTTTTCCTACCATCTGCCCGTTGTTTATTCATCATAGTTTGTAAACCATCCCGGGTGTTTTCAGCCAAAGGTGATGTCGACTCTGAAGAGCTCGAGCCTACACCAGAAACTTTGTTTAATTTATCCCCCTTTTCTCCATTATTGATATTACCGTTAGGGACTGAAGTAGGCTGCCTGTTTGGTTTGGTTATTACTGCCTCTTTGTGCGGTTCATGTGAAGAGAATTTGTCCAACTGTGCAGCAGGTCTCGTCACTGCCGCTTTGTGCGGTTTATATAAAGAGAATTTGTCCAACTGTGGAGCAGGTCTCGTCCTAAGACTTTTCCTTATTGAAGGTTCAGGCGTGTAATCAGGAGAAGGTTCTACAATAACCAGAAAAGGTTACATGATTTAGTATATATTCAAAAGGACAAATTCATGAGATGTTATTTATTCCAACTCCTTTGCATTTCAGGTCTGTTTGGTTGGTCGGAATGGGATGAACATGATGACAGAATAACCCAGGTAATGAATTCGTCATACCGTTATCATATTTGGTTGGTTGTCAGAACTTTAAGAACTCGATAACACCATTTACTGGCCAAGAATCGCGTTAATAAGTATCTACAACGCTAAGGAATTTAAGTTACTAGGATAGGGGCATTATGTTATAGTTTAACCACAACCTATTATCTGTCCATAATTGTTTTCTTAAAGTTGGAAAATATAGGTATGTTAACACCATCAAATTACGATTTATCTCCCCAGGTATCGCAAATATTCTCTTTGCTTTTTCTCTCTATAGTTATGCCATCTTCACTACCATTTGGTTTTAACCATACTTCATAATTCTACTTGTTTGTTGTCATTGCAGACCTGTAACGTTTCGACCTGAACCGTTTCAAACCGTACCGCTTCAACCCACGCCGTTTCGAACCGAAACCTTTCGACATGTATTGTCTTGATTTGAACCGTTTCAAGTCGTACTGTGTTGACATGCACTGTTTCAACCCGGACCATTTCAACCTGCACCATTTAATCCCAAAAAACGGTTCAAGTCGAAACGGTACGGGGCAAAACAGTTCGGGTCAGAACGGTACGAGTCAAAAAGGTACAGGTCGAAACGCTTCGGGTTCAAAACGGTACGGTGCGTAACAATTCGGGTCGAAATGGTACAGGTCGAAACGGTTGAGTTGAAACGATACGGGTCAAAATGGTGCGAGTGGTGGGGGCGAGGGTGATGGATTCAAATTTATTTACCAACCAAACACAATGTTAATGGATTTGAGATTCCAATTCCAACAATTTCCCATTCCTATTGTAATATTTAAATTGTAAATCCAATTTCAAACCATTCGGCGAACCAAACGCACCCAAGAGTCCATGAAGGAATTCGCTGGAACTCGAATTTGAATTCCAACTCTTAAGATGTTTGGTTCATAGAATTTGAAGAATTGGTATTTCAATTCTAGTCTTGATATGTTTGGTTCACGAAGGAATTAGAATTGGAATTGGGTATGAATTCCTTTACCTAAAGGAATTCAAGTAAATTCATTGGAAATCTTTGATAGGTTGACGTAGTTTTTACACCTGAACCGTTTCAACCCCACACTGTTCCGACCCGAACCGTTGCGACCCGTGCCATACCGTCCCGCACCGTTTCGACTGTTTCGACCCGAAATGGTGCAAGTCGGAATGGAACGGATTGAAACGACTCGACTCGAAATGGCTCGGATCGAAAAGGTTCAGGTCGGAACGGTACGGGTCAAAACGGTATGGTATGTGTCAAAACGGTTCGGCCTGATACCTGTCGAAACGATACGGGTGGTGAGGGAAAGGGTGATAGATTCCTCTTTTATTTACCAACCAAACACAAAATTAATGGAATTGAGATTCTGTTTCCCATTCCTATTGGAATGTTTAAATTCTAAATCCAATTCTTACACAAATTCCAATTCCAATCCATTTCGCGAACCAAACACACCATAACAAATTGATGGTGCAAATACCAGAGGACGGGAACAAAGATTACGATTGTGAAGAAAAGTTTAGTTGGTTGAAGGAAAGATTTAGGGATTAGTGTATTGGAACTAATCGGAAGAAGCATAGTTTTGACTCGAGTGAAATTGGGATGTATATGTTTGTTGTTACCTACAAATGTGTATACATCTGTTTTTTGTTACTGCGCACATATGCATACCATGTGTTATTTTTGTAACCTACACGTGTATATTAGTTAGGATTTATTGTTATGTCATTACCATAGTCAGAAGGTATGATTTGATTAGGTTTCCTTAGTAATTATTCTCATTGTATACGAGGTTTTCATATTTCTATCAAGCCTAGGGTTCTTACCTTCTTTTATCTCCCTTCCAACCTCTCTCGATCGTAAGATATTGTAACGGACTGAAACCATTGCAAGGCATGGGACTTGTCCCCCATCGGTTGTATACTTGTATGGGCAATAAATGTAGGTTTATAACCCAAATGGGCTCTCTCTTCCATCAGACTGGTCTTTCGGGATGAGTTCCCTTGTTTGGGTTGTAATAGATATTGTGGTCATCCACTTTTTGTCTTGTCGTGGCCCTGCAACTGCAGTTATACCTCCTGTCACCACAGCTCTACCGTCGTGCCTCTAGTAGTATTGTTATGGTCTTAGATCAATCGTCGTCTGTCCACCGACGAATTTCTTACTTTTACGTTTTCCATCGTCGTGCCTATTGTTGCCACTGTCGTGGCCTTGGGTCTATCATCTTCATTTGCCGCCACAAAGTTTTCTTGCTACTTAAGTTTTTTATAAGTTCTTTTTCTCTCTTTTTTTACGTGATTGTATGTTTTTATTATATCAACATATTCAATGTCCTCTACAGTTTGATCGTTCAATTTCCTTCCACTTATTGGGAGTATCCAATGTCTTCCTCTACGGTTAGAGTTTATTGTTGTTATATTATGATTGTAGCTTTGCTAATTGTGGGATATATTGGGTATGGTTGTTGTGGTGTATTACGATAGTTGGGAAGATATGATTTGATTAGGGTTTCTTTGTAATTATTCTCATTGTACTCTTATAAATCATAACTCAATAATGCACAATACCTAATGGGCTTTCATATTTCTATAGCTAAAAACTAATAACAGTTAACTAAATAGGCATAGGTTGAAAATTTACGTCGATATCACTGATGATGCACATGTGTAGGTGCGTAAAAACTTGAACACGCTATTAAACGGTATACCTACTACCTACATACAACTAAAAAAAAAAGCATTGCTAGGCAATATCCTACATACGTGTGTCTCCTCCGCGATCTTAAATCTCACATGTCTTACCACTTCCCATCAAGGCATCTTGAACATATTCCATCTCTAGCAAATGCACATTTGCATCTCGCCATAAAATACGTTGGAATCTTGTAAGAATATATGTCGCTAAAAAATGCTCATTATACAATATACATGCTCATTATACACACACTAATATACACACATCTATATACATAGAGACAAGGCGTAAAACTTTATCTCTACAACTCTACCTGCATTGTTTAATGAAAGTTTGATGATTCTTTTACAAACTCATGCAAATTAAAGATAATAAAATCTCTTCAAGACCTCAATTAAGCTTATACATAAAAGGTACGTTTTCTAGTTTTTCCAGAAATATAACTAAACAATTTTGTTAAAAATTCTGTACATATTAAAAAAAATATGTTATTGAATATGCTTAAATAATACTTCATTCTCACAAGGTAGCTTATCAACAAAAAAAAATGCTTAATAAAGAAACAAAATATGGTATACTGACGTCTATCAGCTCTCCAATTATGCAAAATTTAAGCCATCAGTCATTTTCAATAAATCCGAATTTTCTCATTTTCCTGAGTAAATATTGGTATCCTACAAAAACATTACCTAAATTTTTCTAGGCATATCAACTTAAATTACGAATTTTGATGCATATCAAGAAACCATTAAAATAATACAGCAAATACCTCTACCCTCGGAACTTTTCCCGTGGCGTCTCGGAGCGTAGCCGATTTTGTGACAGTATGTAGTCCTACATCGAAAAATATGTTTTTAAGTTCATAAACCAATAAAAATATTCCGTTAACATTATATATACCAGTATGTCTTCTGCATCTGAACCAGGCGTGTTTCAAGTCTTTGAAGAACAGTGGTACGCTCAAACCCTTGTTTGTCGTGTGCTGGTTCGACAAAATTAGCTTCCAATACACCTAACCAACAGTAAGAATGAAATTAAATACTACAATAAGCGTGTGTTTGGATTGGAAGTTAAGGAATATTAATCATAGAGCGTATTCGGTTGGATGGTATACGTTTAAAAACTAGACATTAACCCACACATTATCGATAGTGATCCCTTTTACCAACCAAACGCCACCTAATAACAGATCTAAACTAGTACTGAAAACAACTGAAGTTTTAAAGGGATATATATAAACCTATGACCCCACGACCATCACTTCCTGCAGCATTCCAGAGTCTCCAAAATGGCTGTAAAACGAGAAGCATCGCAGTTATAAAATATTGCAAAAAACATGAGAAATATTGATTAAGAGTAATTGGCTAATTGCAGTCGCATAAAGGTCAACAGAAGTCAGACCTTGATGAGTCTGTTTTTGTGATAAACATTGAACCCCTGTACATCAATATGAGCTTTTGCATCCTTTACAAACCCCACAGTAACTACAGCAACAATCTGTTCATTGAAATAGGTTGTAACTATAAGATGACGAGACCAGAACACAAGCAACAGATATTATAGAGGCAGCAAAATGGGTGGATAGGGAAACGGGTCTAAATAAGTCATATTTTTACATGCTGAAACGGGTTAAGAAGCATTTTCTCCAAAATTATTTTATTACAGCAAAACGGTGGATTCATATGATTTACAAATATTATATTATTTCAACTATAATCTGATATTTTCTGTACTAAAATAAAAAATACATCTGACCCGTTTCCATGTTAGCTGACTATCATAAATTTCCCATTGAGATAAGAAAACTACGAAAATACAAATCCACTCTCTCATTGTTATTACATTTGAGTCTTTGGGGATTCCTTCCACACCAGGATGTGGGCGATACGTGACCACACTTGTCAACATCATATCATTTACTATATTATGATGCTCCACATCCTTCCCACGAAGAATCATCCGGAAATTATGAGGAACTCTTAAATAGAGAATTGATGCATAACTCTGACAAAATTAAAAACAAATCATTATACTATGCCATGATCAATCAACAAGATCATATAATACTGGAGAGTGTTCTAACGAAAATTTATGGCCACCAAAACAAATGGTACCAAATTATGCCCCGCCCCGAAAAAGATCATAGAGCTTTGTCAAATAAACAATTGTCTTTTGATTACCATTATGCAAATGTCAAAAAGAAAATACACAAACCCCATATTTTGTGTAAAAAAATCAGGAGTAAGGTTTACCCTGAGTGAGTGATGATATGTCAAGTAGTGTCTAGAGTTTGGAAACTGTTGTGCCATTTCTATATTTCTCTCATCTCGATTAACCCCTCGAATTTGAATATCCTGCAAGATGCAAATTTTAATGTCTATTAAGCTCGGGAAATAGGTCATGTGCTGCCCATAAAGGAGTTGCATAGAGCTCAAAATAACATAAACCAACATGGTCGTCGGCATCAAAATCGAGCTCTAAGTTCCCTTGATCATCCTCCCATAGATTGTAAATGATGATGCGTGTACCCTGATCCTTCATATGATTAAACTACAAGGTAAAAAGAAAAAAAAAAGACTTCAATAGCATATTCACTACACGCGGATACTAATTAGCTATGTTTTATCTCTAGTGGATGTAGGTAAAGTAGCAAAAGTTACTTAAAAGAAAACAGATCAAATGGATCGAAAGTCACAAAATGTTTTCTAATGCAGAAAACCTCCTAAATCATGTTTTGACATGCTTATTGTTTTAAAGAAGACTTCAAGAAAATTGGACACGAAAAGTTTCGAGTCAACCCAACCCATTTCAATCCGCGTGATATGGTTTGCCCTGTTACCCAACTCGGTCCATTTTGTCACCTCTTAATCTCTTATACTCGGTGTATTATTTATCGCAATAAAAAAATCCACTATCAGCATATAAAAGCAATGTGATTAAGAAAAGAAGTGTCACTTGTTTCAAGAGGTCTGCTTCGCTTGTAAAGGGAGACCATTGTACTATCGTCTCAACATTTCTATCCCAGTCACTAGCTGATGATCGTTTCATCTGATTCCATTCCTGCCCCCTTTTTTCATAATCGAGCTTTTTGTTGTAGTAAAAAACCACCACAAAAGTACAGAACAAGAACCCACTGTAAGTTACTTGCTATGAAAAAAGATTGATAAACAAATTTCAAAATCACATTACAACCTGCCTAAAGTTCTTGACGTGGCATTTCGCTAATCAATAGAAATTAGTTACTTAAAAAATGATTTGGCAGATGTTGCAAGCATGATTTAGTTTAATTACCATGGGAACTACTGTATCTTCCTTCCCTGTGATCCGTAAAAATGTGTAGGACAATAAACCAATGCTCTGTGTAGACCTTCAAAGCAATATCAAATCAAATACTGTTAAGACTTTTGTAATCATTATTGTTTAAAAAAAAGTTCTATAATATAACTGGACCACAAACGTTTTCCCATCTTTTCCAGAGCATCGAGAGAAGACAATAACATCAGCTCCAAGCCTCATGGTGCTTGTCTTGAAACCATTTCCATCTATTGAAAAATATCACCATCGTAAATAAAGGAACTACACTGAGAAAACAAAAGGCGGAGCTGGAAAAATGGGTGGGCTGGACAGGTTGTGTAATGCCTAAAACAGGTTCAGAACACAAGGGGGACTCTTTAACACATGTCGGGTCAGGTTGGCTTGATGGCTTCCCTAAAGCCACTATTACCGTTCATAAAAATTTAGTGCCATTACAAAAGTTCTATCTTGATCAATGTGCTTTTGAAATAAAATGAGGTAGAAGGTTTATGTAATTGAATTACACTTGGCCGAATTGCAATACATTCAATTCGACTTGTTTCCACTTAAACTATTTTTCTTATCCTTTTGAATCCTCTTAACCCGAATAGTAAATGGGTCAAAATTGCCCCGAATAATAAAAGAACAAAATACATGTAACCAGAGTGATAGGGTGACCACTTAAGGCACTTACATTGTCCAATCATATCCTTGACCTTGCTTTTCAAAGAATACCCAAGAGACATGCAATATCTCATTTTTTCTGGGTTCATGCCACCGCCATTATCTACAAGAAATAGGGATAAAAAAGAAAACGATTTTATATTACCGAGCCGGAAAAATAATGGAGAGAAATGACAATATTATTTTTGTGCTCCCAAGTTGGTGGGGATAGGAGAGAAAATCAACTATTTTTACAGCTATACAATTTTTTGTGTAGGAGAATTATTTTTTGTTAAAGGCACTTGTAATTAAAACCATGTTGGAAGTAATTAAAACCACTAAGCATGAGAGGTTGTGCACAATATTGAGCCACACATACCTTCAATCAGCAGCATTCTGCTGTTATCTTTCTGGTTCGTTAGCATATCAATTTTCACGTATGTGGCGCCATTACAAGTCTAGTTACAAAACGGAAAACGGTATGTGTAGATAGATATTTGCACGGTCAATAAGCGGACATCACAATAATTTAATATACACACACGCATATAAACATAGGAAAATTACTTCATCTAGTGAATTGTCCAAAAGCTCAGCAAAGGCTGCACGAATACACACACAAACCATAAGTTACCAACATAAGTGATGTTAATTAGAACAAACAATTTATAGACAAATGACCAACCCAAGAAGTTAAAAATATATTAAGTAATATTACCACCAAGAACCCATTTATGACTAGTTGCATTGGAGTGGAGAAACCTTGGATGAACCCTCAAATGATCCAAACCACCTACGGATATGAAACAAGTGAGTTTAAACTATTTAACTTCCACTTTCCAATATAGTGCATATTTTACGGTACAAAACTGCCTAATAACAATTATAGGCACAACACGCAGCTTTGACATTCAAAATTTCTTACAACTGAAGTAAATTTACAAAATGGAAAACGTGCACACTAGCACTAGCTTGCAGTTACATGTTAATACAACTAATTCAAACTTCATGGTATTGTACAATGTCCGTTTGCTATTATTGAAGCCAATCAATATCAAACCACAACCACAATCACATACACGGCATTGGCAGACCTACACTCACTGGAAGGGGGCGGGCACCCCCTTTAAAAAAAAATTAGCGTAATTTTTAGGCCTAAAACGTTCGGTTAAATCCCCTGACCCCCCCCCCCCCCCCACAGAAAATAAATCCTGCGTCTGCCATTGATTCAGAATAATCCACTATTTCCAAACTGGCCCGCTGCTCTCGGATAAATTTTATAGAGTACGAGTCTAATCATGGAACCTGATGCCCCTATCAAACGTGCTTATAGGTTTTCACCTTATCGGGGTAAAGAATACCAATGTCACATTATTAATCCTTGAATACCCAAAAATAGGATAATAAAAAAAAGTCACCCCCAAAAATTGCATAATACCATGGTTTAAAAAAACGACTGAGGCGTGCGCCTCGAGGCGCGCCTCAAGGCGAATCGGAAGGAAAACGAGTCTGAGGCTGCGCCTCAGGGTGCTATTTTGTAGATGCGCCTCACAAGGCTGAGGCAGTAATAAAAAATGCGCCACAGGTGCGCCTCAGGGTTTTTTAAGTTTATTTTTGATGTTTTAGACTTTTTATTTCAATTTCAAGCATGTCATGCCCTTTTAACGTGTGTTTTTGATGAATTTGATGCTGAAATTAGTTAGTATTTCATTTTCTATAAGATATATAACATTTATATATATATATATATATATATATTCATTCCGCCTCGCGCTTACGCCTCGGTTCACCTCGAGGCGTACGCCTCGTAAGGCGAAAGGAAAACGCCTCGAGGCACGTTTCCGTACTTTTCAACCTTGCATAATACACATCAATTGCTCTATTTGTAAGATTTGTTCTTAAGACCATGTGTGGGGTGGGGGATTTGAGGCCCCCTCTGTGATTGGTCCACATGACAGTTGGGTCGGCATGGGGCTTTAATTCAAAATGGGGTGTAGTGGTAAGGCCCCTTCCAATGATTGGTTGTTTATTTTTTTTAATTAATCAACTACAAGTAAAAAAACACACAAATAATATTTAAAAAAATAGAAATAATGTTAAAACCACACAAATAATATTAAAACAATACATAATCCAAAATATTTAAACCTAGATTTACTTAAAAACAACTATGGAGAGTAGTTATCCCAATCCTCCGGTGTGTACTCCGGCGAGGACACGGAACGATCGGTATCACGACCGTCCAACCTAGCATCCGAGCGAATGCAGCCATAGTCAGGACTTGGAATATAGTATGGTTCATCATCCATACTCATATCTGCTTGGTACCCTTCCTCATTTGGCTCCGGAGCAGGAGGGTTTAGGGTGAGGTTGGGTTGGGTCTCCACCATAGTAGCTGCCCCAAACCCATGACAGCCACGGTGTAGTCAATACACCATATACACTCCTCATCTGTAACTCTGTAAGAGGAGCATCTGTAAGAGGAGCATCTGGAGGGGAGTGTAACAAGGTAAAGGAGGAATGGGGGTTACTCGACGAGGAGGAGGAGAGAACACTGGTTGAGGAGGAGGAGGAGAGAACATTGTGTGACACCCGGCAAATTCTGGTTAACAACGTTGTCTAGATGAAAGTCTACCTTAGCGAGTCACGCGTATGTTGTACTTAACTGGGTTAGTTAAGTCGGGTTATGGTTCGGGAACTATTAGTTAGTCTAGAAGATCATTGGATGTTGGTCTAAAGGTTCGTTAGATGTCAGTCCTTAACCAAGTGTACAAACGGTGACGATTTGTAGGATCGTCAGGGCATACGGAACGTACGAGTCTCGAGTCCCGGGAATTGGTGAATGAGTGTAAATATGTGTATTTACTTGTGTTATGTGTTTACAATCATTATGTGACTTGTCGGTACGTGAATATGTATTAACATATGTTAAAACGGGGTTTAACGCGCAAAACGCACAAAACCAACCCCTATAGGCGATTAGGAAGCCTAATCACCTATAGGGGAGGCGAGTAGGGAACTTTAAGGGCGAGTAGGGCCCTAATCGTGTGTATGTAGGGGCGATTAGGCCCAATCACATGAACATTCATGCGATTAGCAGCCCTAATCGCATGAAACTGCTGCATACTCGCTAGTAACGGGCTGGACGACTAAAAACGACTATAAATACCATACTTAACCTCCTAAACTTCATTATACAAACCCTAGTCGTCCCATAACCCGCCCCAACACATAAACAACCTCTGGAAGGCGATTTTTGATCAAAACACAAGGTTTCAAGCTTGAATCATCATACTTTCATAATCCTAAGGTTTGATTTTCATCCATAACTCTTTATAAACGTTTTTAATCAATCCCTAATGGTCCAGACCTGTTGTTAAACGAAAAAGCTTTCTGAAAATCGTCAATAAGGGTTGTTAATCGAATTATAACTAATATACATGCGTTATGGGTGTGTATGATTAGAAAGCTAGGATTTTTATGATTCATGATGATGATTTGATATGTTGTTATGTTAGATCAGAATTGATATTGATAGTATGATGATAGATATCTCAGTAGTTGGATATTAGGGTTATGATTACGCGTGTTAGTATGATGTTGCATGCTATGTGAATGGTGTTTGGATTACTTGGTTGCATGCAGGACTGATTATACGAGGTTAAACGAAGGATTTTGGGTTAAACATGTTTAGGATAGTATTTGGGATGATATTGGGTGGTTACACACGTTCTGGATCTGATTTGGAGCGTTAAACGTGCGAAAAACCGGAACAGCAAGGTTACAGGCGAGTAGCATTCCTAATCGCCTATGTTATAGGCGAGTAGGGTGCTAATCGCCTATAACACAGGCGAGTAGAGGCCTACTCGTGTGACAGTAGGGGTGATTAGCCCTAATTGCTAGTAAGTTCATGTGATTAGCCCTAATTGCTAGTAAGTTCATGTGATTAGCCCCAATTGCTAGTAAGTTCAGGTGATTAGCTCCTAATCGCCTATAATAGAGGCGAGTAGGGTTCCTAATTGCTAGTTGACCAACCTAAATGCTAGTTGACTTTTCCTAATCGCGTGTACTGCTGCTGTAAGTGTAAATTAGCATTCCGAGACCCGATTTAACACGTAGTAACATGCTAGGAACCCCGTAACATGTCTAATAACTTGGTAACATATATTTGGATGTAATTCGGTGATACGTGAACTATGTGCTATAACTTGTTGTGCGTTAACGTATGTTAAGTGTGAATGCGTTATTGTATGTTGTGGAACGTAAACATAACACGGGGAGTCTCGGGTCACCAATGGGATGTCGAGTCTTGTACTTTGGGTCAGTTAAACAGTCACGGTGTTTTCAAACGAACTTGGTTATGGTCTGGACATCTAGGGACTAATTAACCTGCGGGTTATTAGTCTAAGTACTTGTAACTGTCGTATGTTAGGTCGCCGCTTTACGGGGCTAGCATAGCAGCTGAGTTTACTCGGGTTAAGAAGTAACGCAACTTAAGGTGAGTTTACGGCCCCTCTTTTAAACTGGTTTCACATTTTCGGGGGAGAAAACATGTGTTAAAACGATTATTTGGTAACTACTGTCATACTATGGGTTTCTATTGTGTACTACACGATCTTTGGAAGTCCCGGGGGAACCATGAATGTGCGGGTTTGCACAACGGGGAAATGTGAATAGCGCTATTGGGAGTGACCAACCCCGCTCGTCGGCTTGGAGGGCCGGGCGAGTGCATATTGTCTCAAACAGGAACAACAGGAACATTTGGTACTTTTCGGGCACAACATCTGGTATTCGAGTTAGTAATGGTTTTCCAATCGTGGTAGTAACAAAACGTACGCCTAGCTAGCGTATACTGGTTTTCGATTTATTATAGTATGGACAGGTGGACTTGGTACTTGGATACAAAACCTGTAAACTCACCAGCATTTTTGTGCTGACGTAAACTTTTACATGTTTTCTCAGGTCGCTAAGGTAGCACGACTGGACTAGGGCGCACGCGTCTGCACGGCGTCTAACTAGGGTTGCATGGTCTTTTGAACGTTGAACTATTATTTCATTGTTGAGATACTGTTTTTGAATAAGCTTCCGCTGTAAACGGGATTTTAAACTATGTTTTGAAATTGCATTTATATTCATTTAGACTTGTTTATTGTGATCGTTGGTTTGGATCCTGGTTTGTCATGCGCCTCGCGGTAAAACTCCGCAAGTGGATTTTGAGGGTGTGACAGATTGGTATCAGAGCCAATGGTTATAGTGAACTAGGACTGCATGTAGAGTCTAGTCTATAGCCGAGTCGCACACACTAGACGATCACATGGTACTAAACGTTATAGTGGTTTACGTATGGTCTTGTCGGGGTGTCTCTAAATCGTTGGTCTTTCTACGTTACATCATCCGTTCCATCTTAGGTTGGGTTACTTGTTTTCTAGGCAGTGTAGTCTGTTGGAGTAACTCGCGTGCTCTTGAGATTTGTCCAAGGCTCGGACATCTCCCCTTTCGCGCTCCAATAGAAACACTTGACATGAACTACCGTAGTATTACGGTGTGTAGCTAAGAGTCTATGTTCGGTGATTTGAACTTTGAACTAGGAGAACACTTGGAGGACCATGTAGAGCGGTTTATCATTTTGGGTGCACACAAAATCATAAACCGAAATGCATGGAAGCCCTAGTGAGCTCTGGGTTTGAGGGGATAGTCCTGGATTGGATCTAGCTTTGATCTTGTGAACATTAGTGGTTATCTTTAACTGCGAAACTAAATTTTCTCGTTCTTTCTGCCAGAATCATGTCTGGAGTGCGTGGAGGACGTGGAGGTGGTCGCAATGGTGGACGTGGTGGTGGTCGCGGTGGTGCTGGTGGTCGTGGTGGAGGTATTAACCTATCGCAGGCTGATCTGAACAACTTGCTCCAAGCTGCCTTTCAGTTAGGGCACAACGGTGGTGGTAAGTTGATTTATCCATTTTCTTTGCCTCATTGGTAAACCTTGTTTACGTTATTCGTGGTTTCTCATACGTTTCATTTCAGGTGGTCCTGTTGACCCACCCCCACCCATGTGCACCTACAAGATGTTCCGGGACTGTAAGCCCCAGGAATTCTCTGGCACTGAGGGTGCGGTGAGCTTGCTTAGGTGGTTGGAGAAAGTGGAGTCAGTATTTCTGATGTGTAACTGTCTCCCAGAAGATCGGGTTAAGTATTCTGCTGCATTATTCCAGGATGTGGCATTGACTTGGTGGAATGGCATCACCCAGAATATGGGTATTGGGGAGGCATATGCTATGCCATGGGAGAATTTTGTGCAGTTGCTGAAGCGTGAGTATTGTCCGAGGGAAGAGGTGCAGAAGCTGGAGCATGAGGTGTGGAACCTCAAGATGACTGGGTCGGAAATTGAGAAGTATACTGTGAGGCGGAATGAGTTGGCAGTGCTGTGTCCCGATCTGCACGTGCCAGAGTACCGTAGGATTGAACACTATGTCTCAAGGTTAGTACCGGAAATTGCAGGATTAGTGGCTGCGGGAAATCATCCTACGTATGCAGAGGTAGTTCGATCGGCCCATAGGATGACCAACTTAAAAGTGAATGAGGGTATTTTGCCTGCGAAGGGTTCAACTGTTAAGGCCCCAGAGAACAACAAGCGCAAGTGGGAAAACGACGGGAAAGGATCTGGGTCAGCACAGCAGGGTAAAAGGTTTGATAATGGGGGTTCATCTTCTTCGGGTAACAAGCAGGGTGGTTATGCGGGAAAACTGCCCAAATGCAACAAGTGTGGACGCCATCATCAAGGGAACTGCGACAGTAACCGTTGTCACCGCTGCCAGCGAACAGGGCACTATGCTAAAGATTGTCGGGCTACACTTCCATCGACCCAGGCCCCGACTACTAACTCAGCTCCGACTACTCAGGGGAATACAGGAAAACAAGGATGCTACAACTGTGGTGACACTGGGCATTACAAGAAGGATTGCCCAAAACTGAAGCAGGGTGGAAACAACAGTAATGGGAACAACGGGGGCGGCGGCAGAAATGCACGTGCCTTCGTCATTGGAGCCGCTGAGGCTAGGCAGGACCCTGACACAGTCACCGGTACGTTTCTTCTCAATAATCGTTCTGTTAGTGTGTTATTTGATTCTGGTGCCGACAAGAGTTTTGTATCCATGGATGTTAGTCGACTGCTAGATGTAGTACCCGTACCATTAGAGACCAAGTATATTATTGAGTTGGCCGACGGTAAAACGATTGAAGCTACTAGTGTCCTTCGGGAGTGTCAATTAGAGTTGTCGGGTTTATCGTTCCCCATCGACCTTATGCCGGTACCTTTGGGTAGTTTTGACGTTGTGGTAGGAATGGATTGGTTGTCTTTGTATCGCGCGGAGATTGTCTGTTACGATAAAGTTATTCGGATTCCTCTCCCTGATGGAGAATTCCTTTCTGTGTACGGTATCAAGGGTGGTGTTCCGCTAAACATCATCTCTAGCATGAAAGCCCTTAAGTGTCTTCGAAAGGGTTATCCAGCCGTTTTGGCGCTTTTATCTGTTTCCTCTAGTGATGAAAAGAAGATTGACGACATCCCGGTGGTACGCGAGTTTCCTGATGTTTTTCCCGATGATTTATCTGGTCTTCCTCCTCATCGTCAAGTCGAGTTCGGTATTGATCTTGTACCAGGGGCTGCTCCTATTGCTCGGGCCCCCTACCGTCTTGCACCTCCCGAGATGCAGGAATTGTCTAGTCAGTTACAGGAACTCTTGGACAAGGGTTTCATCCGGCCAAGTTCTTCCCCTTGGTGAGCCCCGATTCTATTTGTTAAGAAGAAGGATGGAAGTTTCCGATTGTGTGTAGACTACAGAGAACTGAACAAACTGACCGTCAAGAACCGTTACCCTCTTCCACGTATTGATGATCTATTCGACCAGCTTCAGGGTTCTAGTTATTATTCCAAGATCGACTTGAGGTCCGGTTATCACCAGCTGCGCGTCAGGGAGGCTGACGTTGCAAAGACTGCCTTTCGAACACGTTATGGCCATTTCGAATTCTTGGTCATGCCTTTCGGTCTCACGAACGCACCGGCGGTTTTCATGGACTTGATGAACCGCGTCTGTAAACCATATCTGGATAAGTTCGTCATTGTATTTATTGATGACATTCTGATCTACTCCAAGAACGAGACCGAACACGAGGAACATCTGCGGTTAGTTTTGGAACTCTTGCGACGGGAACAACTTTACGCCAAGTTCTCAAAGTGTGACTTTTGGTTACGCGAAGTTCAATTCCTAGGACATGTGGTTAATGAACTAGGGATTCATGTCGATCCAGCTAAAATCGAAGCGATCAAGGACTGGGGAGCACCAAAGACGCCAACTGAGGTGCGGCAATTCCTAGGCCTTGCGGGCTACTATCGTCGTTTCATTCAGGGGTTCTCGAAGATTGCTCAACCCCTCACCACTCTCACTCAGAAGGATAGAAAATTCGACTGGGGTGAACCACAAGAGTCAGCGTTTGAAGAACTGAAGTCTAAACTGTGTTCTGCTCCTATTTTGTCTTTACCTGAGGGCCCTGATGATTTTGTTGTTTACTGTGATGCTTCTATTCATGGTCTCGGTTGCGTGTTGATGCAACGCGAGAAAGTGATTGCGTATGCTTCTCGTCAACTCAAAGTGCACGAGAAGAACTACACAACTCATGATTTAGAGTTGGGTGCAGTGGTTTTCGCGTTGAAAATTTGGAGACATTACTTGTACGGTACCAAATGCACCATCTACACCGATCACAAGAGTCTCCAACATATTTTCGACCAACAACATTTGAACATACGGCAGCGTCGTTGGATTGAACTTCTGAACGACTATGATTGTGCTATTAAGTATCATCCTGGCAAGGCGAATGTTGTAGCAGACGCCTTGAGCAGGAAGGAATCTACTAAACCTCGTCGCGTTCGGGCGTTGCAACTCACCATTCATTCATCCTTACCTGATCAACTCCGTTCTGCCCAGTTAGAAGCTTTGAAGGAGGAAAACCTTAAAGCTGAAACTATGCACGGTGCCGACAAGCACCTAGAGCGAAGGCCTGATGGCCTGCACTATTTCGCAGAACGTATATGGGTTCCTTTATTCGGGGGACTACGGGAGCTTGTCCTTGATGAGGCTCATAAGTCCCGGTATTCTATTCATCCTGGTTCGGATAAGATGTACCAAGATCTGAAGGTGCTTTACTGGTGGCCAAACATGAGGTCGGACATAGCCTCATACGTGAGCAAATGCTTGACCTGTGCTAAGGTCAAGGTGGAATACCAGAAACCGTCGGGTCTCTTGCAACAACCTGAAATTCCGGAATGGAAATGGGAACGGATTACTATGGATTTTGTCACACAACTTCCTAAATCACCAAGCGGGAATGACAAGATATGGGTGATTGTCGATCGGTTGACGAAATCAGCTCATTTTCTTGCCATTAAGGAGACCGACACCATGGATCGTTTGGCTCGTCTTTACTTGAAAGAAGTTGTTTCTAAGCACGGGGTACCAGTTTCTATTATCTCGGATCGCGACTCCCATTTTACTTCTCACTTCTGGAAGTCTTTGCACAAGGCTTTGGGTACCCAACTAGACATGAGTACGGCTTATCATCCACAGACTGACGGTCAGAGTGAGCGCACGATTCAAACTCTAGAAGACATGCTGCGGGCATGTGTGATCGATTTTGGCAAGGGTTGGGAAGCTCATCTACCGTTAGTGGAATTCTCGTACAACAACAGTTATCACACGAGCATCAAGGCGGCTCCGTTCGAGGCACTGTACGGACGGAAATGCCGTTCTCCTCTTTGTTGGGCTGAAGTGGGTGAGAGTCAACTCACTGGGCCTGAACTAGTGTACGAAACTTCGGAAAAGATCGTACAGATTCGTAACCGGTTGGCAGCGGCACGGGACCGGCAAAAGAGTTATGCCGATCAGCGTCGCAAACCATTGGAATTCCAAGTCAATGACAAAGTACTTCTAAAAGTCTCACCGTGGAAGGGCGTCATACGCTTTGGGAAGCGTGGCAAACTCAATCCGCGGTATGTCGGCCCATTTACGATCCTGGAACGGATTGGGCCGGTGGCATATCGACTTGATTTACCGGCGGAGCTCGGTAACGTACATAACGTCTTTCACGTGTCAAACTTGAAGAAGTGTCTGGCTGACGAGTCTCTCATCGTTCCACTAGAAGAGATCAAGGTTGATGATCGTCTTCGGATTGTGGAAGAACCTGTGGAGATCCTTGATTACAAGATTCGTAGCCTACGTCACAGCAAGATTCGTATCGTTAAGGTTCGGTGGAACTCGAACCGGGGACCGGAATATACGTGGGAACGGGAGGATCAGATGAAGTCTAAGTATCCTCATCTTTTTCCTAAGGAAGCGTTCGAGTCGAGACATGTCTCTTCTGCAGCTGAATGAATCTCGGGGCGAGATTCCTTTTAACGTAGGGATGATGTGACAACTCGGGTAAATCCCTCTTTTGGTATCTATCTTTTGTTTGTTTCCTTCGTTATTCCTTTTGTTCTTTTGGTACTTGTGCAATTTTCGGGACGAAAATTCTTTTAACGTGGGGATGATGTGACACCCGGCAAATTCTGGTTAACAACGTTGTCTAGATGAAAGTCTACCTTAGCGAGTCACGCGTATGTTGTACTTAACTGGGTTAGTTAAGTCGGGTTATGTTTCGGGAACTATTAGTTAGTCTAGAAGATCATTGGATGTTGGTCTAAAGGTTCGTTAGATGTCAGTCCTTAACCAAGTGTACAAACGGTGACGATTTGTAGGATCGTCAGGGCATACGGAACGTACGAGTCTCGAGTCCCGGGAATTGGTGAATGAGTGTAAATATGTGTATTTACTTGTGTTATGTGTTTACAATCATTATGTGACTTGTCGGTACGTGAATATGTATTAACATATGTTAAAACGGGGTTTAACGCGCAAAACGCACAAAACCAACCCCTATAGGCGATTAGGAAGCCTAATCACCTATAGGGGAGGTGAGTAGGGAACTTTAAGGGCGAGTAGGGCCCTAATCGTGTGTATGTAGGGGCGATTAGGCCCAATCACATGAACATTCATGCGATTAGCAGCCCTAATCGCATGAAACTGCTGCATACTCGCTAGTAACGGGCTGGACGACTAAAAACGACTATAAATACCATACTTAACCTCCTAAACTTCATTATACAAACCCTAGTCGTCCCATAACCCGCCCCAACACATAAACAACCTCTGGAAGGCGATTTTTGATCAAAACACAAGGTTTCAAGCTTGAATCATCATACTTTCATAATCCTAAGGTTTGATTTTCATCCATAACTCTTTATAAACGTTTTTAATCAATCCCTAATGGTCCAGACCTGTTGTTAAACGAAAAAGCTTTCTGAAAATCGTCAATAAGGGTTGTTAATCGAATTATAACTAATATACGTGCGTTATGGGTGTGTATGATTAGAAAGCTAGGATTTTTATGATTCATGATGATGATTTGATATGTTATTATGTTAGATCAGAATTGATATTGATAGTATGATGATAGATATCTCAGTAGTTGGATATTAGGGTTATGATTACGCGTGTTAGTATGATGTTGCATGCTATGTGAATGGTGTTTGGATTACTTGGTTGCATGCAGGACTGATTATACGAGGTTAAACGAAGGATTTTGGGTTAAACATGTTTAGGATAGTGTTTGGGATGATATTGGGTGGTTACACACGTTCTGGATCTGATTTGGAGCGTTAAACGCGCGAAAAACCGGAACAGCAAGGTTACAGGCGAGTAGCATTCCTAATCGCCTATGTTATAGGCGAGTAGGGTGCTAATCGCCTATAACACAGGCGAGTAGAGGCCTACTCGTGTGACAGTAGGGGTGATTAGCCCTAATTGCTAGTAAGTTCATGTGATTAGCCCTAATTGCTAGTAAGTTCATGTGATTAGCCCTAATTGCTAGTAAGTTCATGTGATTAGCCCCAATTGCTAGTAAGTTCAGGTGATTAGCTCCTAATCGCCTATAATAGAGGCGAGTAGGGTTCCTAATTGCTAGTTGACCAACCTAAATGCTAGTTGACTTTTCCTAATCGCGTGTACTGCTGCTGTAAGTGTAAATTAGCATTCCGAGACCCGATTTAACACGTAGTAACATGCTAGGAACCCCGTAACATGTCTAATAACTTGGTAACATATATTTGGATGTAATTCGGTGATACGTGAACTATGTGCTATAACTTGTTGTGCGTTAACGTATGTTAAGTGTGAATGCGTTATTGTATGTTGTGGAACGTAAACATAACACGGGGAGTCTCGGGTCACCAATGGGATGTCGAGTCTTGTACTTTGGGTCAGTTAAACAGTCACGGTGTTTTCAAACGAACTTGGTTATGGTCTGGACATCTAGGGACTAATTAACCTGCGGGTTATTAGTCTAAGTACTTGTAACTGTCGTATGTTAGGTCGCCGCTTTACGGGGCTAGCATAGCAGCTGAGTTTACTCGGGTTAAGGAGTAACGCAACTTAAGGTGAGTTTACGGCCCCTCTTTTAAACTGGTTTCACATTTTCGGGGGAGAAAACATGTGTTAAAACGATTATTTGGTAACTACTGTCATACTATGGGTTTATATTGTGTACTACACGATCTTTGGAAGTCCGGGGGGAACCATGAATGTGCGGGTTTGCACAACGGGGAAATGTGAATAGCGCTATTGGGAGTGACCAACCCCGCTCGTCGGCTTGGAGGGCCGGGCGAGTGCATATTGTCTCAAACAGGAACAACAGGAACATTTGGTACTTTTCGGGCACAACATCTGGTATTCGAGTTAGTAATGGTTTTCCAATCGTGGTAGTAACAAAACGTACGCCTAGCTAGCGTATACTGGTTTTCGATTTATTATAGTATGGACAGGTGGACTTGGTACTTGGATACAAAACCTGTAAACTCACCAGCATTTTTGTGCTGACGTAAACTTTTACATGTTTTCTCAGGTCGCTAAGGTAGCACGACTGGACTAGGGCGCACGCGTCTGCACGGCGTCTAACTAGGGTTGCATGGTCTTTTGAACGTTGAACTATTATTTCATTGTTGAGATACTGTTTTTGAATAAGCTTCCGCTGTAAACGGGATTTTAAACTATGTTTTGAAATTGCATTTATATTCATTTAGACTTGTTTATTGTGATCGTTGGTTTGGATCCTGGTTTGTCATGCGCCTCGCGGTAAAACTCCGCAAGTGGATTTTGAGGGTGTGACACATTGGTTGAGGAGGAGAGAACACTGATTGACGACGTCTCCGGCGAGAGTATCGCCGGAGATTGGAAGGTACGGCAGGCTCATTAGGATATCCACCACCCATATCTTTAAATGTTTGAGATAATTGGTTCTGTGTGTTTGTAGTTGTGACTTGTGTTTATAAAATGTAAATGTAGTGTGTTTGAAGTTGTGTTTTATAAAATGTGGTTTGTATATATATATATATAAATTGAAGAAAAAAAAAGTAACCGTTAAAAAATTACACGTTGGAAATATGTTTAAAATTTTTGACCATTCAAACATTAGCATATGTGGCTCAATATGATTGGTTGTTGATTTATGATGTCTGGCGCTAAAGATTTAAGGCCCCCGCCCCATTTTTGTAATTAGTGCCCCTGTAATGGTGTTGGGGGCGCTAATTTGTTTTTAACGCCGATGTTCGCGCCCCAGGACACACACTCTTATATACAATAAAAACAATTCTCTATGTAGTACGTACAACCTAATAAGCTTTAATCTACAATTAATTCAGCTAAATAACAATCAACTAAAAACAAAAAATTAAGAAATCAAAAATCAGTCAAAGATAAGACTATAAAGAGTGGTGGGGGAGAAAGAGGGGGATGAAGCGCCATGTGGCACTCTGGGTTTTAAAAAGCGCGCCTTAGGTGCGCCTAGGCGCAAGGCGCATCAAGGCGCAGCCTAGGGCGCCTCAGGGCTTTGCGCCTATCCTTTTTCCCAAAGGCGCGTGCCTCAGGCACTTTTTTGCCAAATTTCAGGCGCTTTGATGCCTGAGGCGCACGCCTCACGTATTCTGGGTATTTTTTATGCATAAAAATGTTGTACCTTGGTGTTTTTGGCTTGTACATATAGGTAAAATCACATAAAAACCTTATTTATAGCTATATTTTGGGTAAATGAAGCTAAAAACTCATGGAATATATATGGGATATATAAAAAAATTTATATAATTAGTGTGCGCTTCGGGTACGAAAATCCCACGCTTTTTGCGCTTCACGCGATGCGCTTAGACCTGGTCGCTTTTGTGCGCCTAGCGCTTTTTAAAACCAAGGTGGCACTTGTGAGACCCATGTGGGGGGGGGGGAATTGTGGGGAGTGGAAGGGGGGAATGAAATAATATTATATTGTGTTAAAGTTAAAAAAAATACCTGACCAATAAAATAGTGCCACCTCACCCCACCAAAATGCCCCCATGCCAGGGAGGAAAAAACAAAATAAAAAGTGATGTTTTACTACTGCATGATTTGACTACCGCATAGAATAAACAAAAGCAAAAATCAGAAAAAGCAAACTTTACACTGCTTAACACATTTACTTTTATACTGTAATTATTTAGCTCACCTACTTCTTTCACATTTTGCTATCAGGTCTACTCAAGCTAAATGGCCAGCCCAGCCCAGCCGGTCGTGGGAGGATTTAACACGTTTGCGTAGGTTCCCGCCCTGGTGTCTCGAGTTCGATCCATGGGGTATGCAAAACATGCGAGGCCTTCGGCGAGGGGTTGAAAAGCCTGTATACACGGGGGATCAAACTGGGGGTGGGTAGGTCGTAGGCAAGCAACTTTATCCGGGTGTACTAAAGCCGTCCAAACAAAAAGGTCAGCTAAAAAATCGAACATGTGCAAGAAGCGCGCCTCCTACTTACAAAATGGACTCTGATTAATAGTTTGACCATTAAATATTATTCATATCAATTTTCTACAATTATTTTCTTTATTATTCACTGCTTCAGTCAAACCTCTTTGATGTTCTACACTTCACTCTCATAAATTTTCTATAATCAAAACTCACATAAAAAATATTAAAAAAATAGAAAAACCTCAAAAGCAAGTAAACATTAATATTCCAATTCCACACATGCAATTTAATTTATAATTGCATGTGCTGAGAGGAATGAAATTAAAGATTATAGAAATAATAATAATAATAATAATAATAATAATAATCTAAAATTAAAACATACCTGAAGAAGCATCCCAACCACCAGAACCACATCCTTCAAAATCACCAGACTTCCAAAACTGCTTACAACTCCGTTCCGTTACCGTCACATCTTTATGCGGCAAAGGATCAAGAAACCCTACCGGAAGACTAACACCGTCACCACCACCTTTCTTCCTCTTATTATTAATATTATTATCAACCTCATCATCACAACTCACAACCCTAGATCTCTTCACATTACCGTTATCCGTACTGTCGTTATCGGAACCATCGAGATCGATTACTGGAATGTCTGAAGTGTGTTGTGTTGTTTTAGTGGTTTTGGTGTTGGTTAGTTCGATGTGTTCTTGCTTGATTACAGTTTCGTTGTTGTTCATGGTGAGTACTTGAGGAGTAGGTTGTTGTAGAGAGAATGAAAGAGATATAAAGAAGCAGAGGTATAATTATTATTATTATTATTACTAATGCTAATATTATTATTATTATTCTGTGATCAACGGTGGAGATGGAGAGTGTTGTTTGAAGTGAAGTGTGAAGTGAAGTATGATGATGATGGTGGTGGTGGTAGTTCAGTATATGCGTGGATGTTACCCATGCTCCGAACACGACGCGTGGTAAGGTGCTAACAGAGGTTATGTTCTGTTCTCTTCTACGCGCCTCTCTGGTTGCGTCAACTCCACGTCGTATCGTTTTTCTCTTTTTGTTTGGGGCGGTTCACTCATCAAGAATATGTGCCGTATAGCCTCATGTCCACCAATTAAACAGTCTCATGTCATTTTAACACCAAACTATTTTAAACACTGAAAATGTTAAACCCAGAGTAGTCTCAAACCAAGGATCTCATCATTTTATCATGTCCACCAATCACACACACCCTATTAAATGGTCACACCCAAAAAAATAATTTAAAAAAGCCCCTTATACCCAAGCCAAATGATCCAGGGAAAGCCTCATGTGCTAGCCTAATAGGGTGGGGCGGTGTAGCCCCATGGCTACTCAAGCCGATTGGGTGAAGCCGAGAGTACCCGGGCTCTCTTAGTAGGTTCAGAAGATAATGACGGCGTAACTTATTGCATGTCTGCTTCTGATTATGTAATTTACTATTGTGTTTTCACTAAATAGAAATTAGTAAGTGATAGAAACAATGGTTCAAACCTTGCCATTCACATTGATTTGATAGGGTATAAATACAATAATAATCCCCTATAATTATGGAAGGGATTAATGGTAGATAATAAATACAATACATTTACTAATAATACAAATATGTTAAATATGGTCTATTACACCCCCACAGTCGAAGCAAGAGGAGGGCGAATGTTGAGACTGGAGCGGAAGTCTTCAAACAGTATGCGAGGTAGACCTTTAGTGAAGATGTCAGCAACCTGGAGCCGTGTAGGCGTGTGTAGAACTCGTATGATGCCGCGCTGAACATGTTCGCGAACGAAGTGAATATCCAGTTCGATATGTTTTGTACGTTGATGCTGAACGGGATTATGAGATAGGTAAATAGCACTAATGTTGTCACAATATACCAGTGTGGCCTTGGATAGAGGGTGGTGCAGCTCCAGAAGAAGGTTACGAATCCAGCAAATTTCAGCGACTACATTAGCAACGGCCCGGTATTCGGCTTCAGCACTTGATCGGGAGATGGTAGATTGTCGTTTTGACGACCAAGACAATAAATTAGTACCCATGTAAACACAAGAAACCCTACCGGAAGACTAACACCGTCACCACCACCTTTCTTCCTCCTCTTATTATTATTATTATCCTCAACCTCATCATCATCACCACCACCACTCACAACCCTAGATCTCTTCACATTACCGTTATCCGTACTGTCGTTATCCGAACCATCGAGATCGATTACTGGAATGTTTGACGTGTGCTGTGTTGTTTTAGTTGTTTTGGTGTTGGTTAGTTCGATGTGTTCTTGCTTGATTACAGTTTCGTTGTTGTTCATGGTGAGTACTTGAGGAGTAGGTTGTTGTAGAGAGAATGAAAGACAGATAAAGAAGCAGAGGTATAATTATTATTATTATTACTGCTGCTAATATTATTATTATTATGTGATCAACGGTGGAGATGGAGAGTGTTGTTTGAAGTGAATTGAAGTATGATGATGATGGTGGTGGTGGTAGTTCAGTATATGCGTGGATGTTACCCATGCTCCGAACACGACGCGTGGTAAGGTGCTAACAGAGGTTATGTTCTGTTCTCTTCTACGCGCCTCTCTGGTTGCGTCAACTCCACGTCGTATCGTTTTTCTCTTTTTGTTTGGGGCGGTTCACTCATCAAGATTATGTAATTTCATATCGAGTTTCGGCTTTGGGGAGGGCGGGGCACAAGCTTCGTATAGCTAAAATGATACGTAGCGGTTCGAGAGTTACCTTGGATTGGCTCGGTAAAAAGCCCAAACAAGCCGAGCTTGAGCCTAAAATATGGCTCATTTAGTTATCGAGCCCGAGCTCGAGCTCTAGATACAAAGCTCGATTGGGCCCGCGAGCCTAAACATAATTATAAGTTATTTATATATATCTTATAATTTATAGCCCACATCTCCAAAGCCCAAGTCCTTATTTCATAGACCCATTTAATAACACTCGCGAGCCGAGCTTTGAGCTCGTTTGAGATTGTTTTCAAGTCACCTGGAGCCGAGCCGGGCTCGAGCTTTTGATTTTGCTATCGAGCCGAGCTCGAGCTTCATAAAACCATAACGAGCCTAGCTCGAGCCTAGTCAGGCTCGAGCTGGGCTCGTTTACACCCCTACGTATAGCCCCTTCCCACCAATTACACAGTGTCACGTCATTTTAACCCCAAGCTATTCTAAACACTGGAAACGCTAAGTCCAAAGTAGTCTCAAACCAAGGATCCCATCATTTTACCATGTCCACCAATCACACATACCCCATTAAATGGTCAAACCCAAAAAAATAATTTAAAAAGCCCCTCATGCCCAAGCCGAATGAACAAGGGAAAGTCTCATGTGCTAGCCTAATAGGGTGGGGCGGTGTAGCCCCATGGCTACTCAAGTCGATTGGGTGAAGCCGAGAGTACCCGGGCTCTCTTAGTAGGTTCAGAAGATAATGACGGCATAACTTATTGCCCGTCTGCTTTTGATTATGTAATTTACTGTTATGTTTTCACTAAATAGAAATTAGTAAAAATAAAATTGTCTACTTGTCTTGTAGTTTGGCTACCACTGGCGAAGCTTATTGAGGGCACCCAACATTGTAAGTTTACGCGTTTTTTTCTAAAATTTTTATACGTATTAAGTCTGACCCTTCACATTTTAATAGTCTTGTGACCCCTTCCCCCACCCCCTTCCCGAAATTTCTTTCTTAAGCTCAGTCACTGACCATGGCTGATGGCTACCACCGTCTATCCGTTGCAATCATAAACGGTTGAAAGTTTGGGTTTTTAACTAGAGCAAAAACCAATCGGTTGAAATCATATCTATATCTATACTATATTATAAAGCATCTATGAAGAATACATGTAAAAGTTAAGTAATTACAAGTTTGATTGCAAAATGTATAAACATTTGATGCATTTTATAAAAAGTTTATGGGGTAAATCAGTAATTTAGTCATTAATGGAGATTCAGTAATGACTAATGAGCTAGGCAGTTCAAGCATTCTCTCAATCTTTCCCATGATCCATTGTATTATTTTTTTTATTATTATTTAAATATAAATTTTCATTACCGGACAAAGAAAATTACATCAAGATAACGGGCAGGCGGGCAACAAGCTGCGCCGCCACCCTTTCTGAATAGCAAATCCTAATCTACTAAAAACGTAACCCTGCCCACCTGAAGCCGAGACACTACTATGAATAACCCGCTGGACCCTAGTCAGGAAACGGGTAGCCTCTGGTGCCAATGAGCCAAAGGTATCAAAAGCTAAGGGTACAAAAACGTGTTGGTTCTCCTCGCAGGCTTTAGCATGTTTTTCTACCTTCTTTGCCTCTGCTTTCCGCACTGCTTGCCCTGCTATGAAGCCACTATCCCTCAACCCAACTAGCGGAGATACACCCGTCAGGTCAACACAAGCATGCTTCCCCCGGCCCACCCAAAAACAAGGAGATCTGCTGGTCGTAGGGTGGATCTCCCTTCTGCTGGATCCGAGAGGAAGTTCACAGGGGCCTCCTTTTTTGCTGAGATCCCAGCCCGTCTTAAAATGTCCCACAGAATGTCTCGAACCCAATCATGCCGATATTTGAAACCGGGTAACTCCTTACAATGCACCGCATGTTCCCTGTATTCATCTAGGCAGGTCTTACGGCAAATCGGACAGATTTCATCCTCCTGGTACATGGGGATCATCAGACGATATTTAAGAATGGCCCTGTATTCAATAGCGGACATGCTTTGGCCAAGACCTTCAATCGGGATAACAGTCAGGAAATCTTGGGCGTGGGGGCTTTGCAAGCACTATTGTATTTATTGTTCAAATTAAAGATAGAGTGATTAGTTTGCCCTCAAGGCCATTTCGTACTTTCATAGGATCTTACTGCAACTGAGAAGTCTCCATTCCTTTCTATATCTCTTAATGCAACTGATAAGTCTCCATTCCCCTCTAAATCTATCCATCGCTCTCAACAAAATTTGAAGCATCATCATGTGGAACCAAAGTCAGTGCAATGTTGGATGTTGTTGGTAATATGTCTCTTGATTCAGATTGGTCTCAAACTTGCAAGAACCTATGTCCTTACACATGAAATACATAAATAACACTAGGATTCGATCCCTTGAATATCTTACTATTTTGGTTTTTTATTGATAATGTACTTTTATTAATGATGGGTTGATGTGAGGAAGGTCTTGAACATTTTGCTGCAGGTCATTTTATTTCATGTCATTGTATGTATTAGTTTATAGTCTTTGTAACATGAGAGCGTAACGACAATTTTTTATAATTTCCTATTACAGATTGTTGAAATTGAAGTCAAGACAACAGGAGTCCCATGAATATCAAGATTCGCACAGAGCGCAACTCTTATGTGATGTTTGATACAGGGGGGATTAATTTTCATTGGAACTACAGGTTTGAGTTATACTTGCCTTATGTTAGCTTTTTCCTTTGGCTAAACTGTAAGTTGGGCATTGTTGGGAGACCAGTATATATATGGATGAATTCACTTTTCTGCTAGAGATGCACATGAGTTGCTGATGCTTTTGTATTCAGGGCTGGACATATTAACCCACTCATTTTGCAGGGTAATCTTGATTTTACAAAAAAAAAAAAAAAAAAAAAAAAAAAAAACATAATAACTTGAGGAGTTAATTGCCAATTTAGTCCCTGAGGTTTGTCAAAAATTGTCACTTTCATCCAAATCTTTTTTTTTGTTACATCTGTGTCCCCGAGGTTTCATTTTTTTTGCCATTTTAGTCATCAGCACTAACTCAGTTAACAAAAATCCAGTTAAGTCAAGGACATTTTTGTCCATACACATAAAACTTTTTCTTTTTGCCATTTTCATCCAATTCTTATAACCCCTTATTAATATCATCTTCTCCATCATGAACCCTACTTCTGCACTTTCATCCAATTCTTATAACCCTTATTAATATCAGCTACTATACATGTTTCCAAATACCCCTAGATTTGGTTTGGGTATAAAAACCCTTCCCCTTCCGTTGTTTCCTGCACAAACACACGAGCACAACACATAGAATATGTGTGTGATGAGAGCTCGACCGGAGACCATAAATCCGGTGGCCAGTTCCGATGACCGACGCATCTCTTCTCCGACAAGCCCATTTCTTTCCTCCTCGTTTAATCATCATCAAACTATCACCTTAACCCTGCTACCGAACACCAACCTTTTTTCCTCTGTTCCTGTTATGTCGATGAAGGGACAGTCACCGATTCTGGTGACTGTCGTTTGTAACAAATCTGTCATCAGTAACCTTCCATCGATCCATGAATCCATCCGATAACCCACCTTGTGTTCCTGGCCTATCATCGGTAACCCCTCGTCCCTTTCCGTTCAGGTGGGTGTATCACCGGTTAGTTATAATCAGTCAAACCCAACCCCTTTACTTTACTGATAAAACCCTCGATAACCAAACCCGGTAATCACCTCTGTCCTTGTGATTGAACATACACCAAGTCGTCATGGTGACTGTCGAACCCTCCTGGCCTCCTTCTTTCTGATCTGTTCTTGATCATTAACAGAAAACAACAGAGGAGTTATCGGATGGTGAAGGACTTACCGGAGAAAAAGGACGCCGACGGTGGCGGCGCCGGAGATGGAGGCGGCGGCAGGTGAAGGTCATCGGTTGGTGAGGAGTTCTCAACACACACAAGTGTGTGTGTGTGTGTGTGTGTATACGTTTGATGTGCAGAGAATCACAAAAAGATGAGGGCTTTTATAGGTGATCCAAATTAGAGGGTGTTTTGGGAACTAGGATAGTAGTTGATAAAAGGTGTTTGGTAACGGGTTTAACATCAGATAAGAGGATGTTTGGCAGCGAGTTTAATAGCGGAAAAAGGGCGTTTGGCTGCAATAATAGACTTTATTTTTATTATTATTTTATAATCGAGTGGTCGGGTATGACCCGACCCGTTAACGAGACCCGTGTTACGGCGGGGTGTTACAATATAATATCTAAAAGAAAATCAAAATAAATTTAAAAAAGTTTTTGGATGAAAATGGCAAAAGGAAAAAGTTTGGTGTGTATGGACAAAAATGCCCTTGACTTAACTAGGTTTTTGTTAACTGAGTTAGTGCTGATGACTAAAATGGCAAAAAATTGAAACCTCAGGGACACAGATGTAATAAAAAAAAAGATTTAGATGAAAGTGGCAATTTTTAACAAACCTCAGGGACTAAATTGGCAATTAACTCTAACTTGAGATTGGTGTGAGTTATTTGAGATTGCACTCTGACATGCTACTCATTTTATATTGTTTATTCAATATGTTGTACTTCCTGTTTAGGATTAATAAAGTGGTGTCTACTCTCCAAGTAATGTAAACCACCCAAACAAAACCACAATCACCACTACTATAATACTACTTATAATGTAAATGCATTCAACAACAAAACAACTAACAATAACTGAGATCATTTAACACTGTAACTTAATTGTAAACCATATAGAAATATTTTACTATTATATTTGTTTAATACTTGTTGTTGAAAAGTTCTTTAAACTAATATAGCAACAATTCCCTTACACTCGATGAGCTGGTCTTAGAAATGTTTATGGTTATAAAAATTGTATGTCATTATCATCACCACGAGTTACCAAATTGCACATTGATATGAATTTGAGCTCCTTTATGATAAGTGTTTTTGTTTGAATTTGATTACCATTATGTTAATTTTATGGATCAGGGAAGTAACAGCGTAATTAGTAAATGTATTGAGTAAATTTGGAAACATTTTTGTGATAAATAACTTATGGATCGCTATTTAAGGAGGTATTGATGGAGACACGGCCTACAATTCAAGTTTCAAGTAAGCTGATTCATTTAGTATTATGCATTTTTATTACAAGATAGTTGAGTACGAGACTATGAGGTGAATCATAATCGAGCATTGTAGCTTGATGTGCTTATTGTAGGCTTATTTTAAATAGAGCAATTCAAGTACTAATAATAATGATGTTTAAGACTTTGTTATTTGGGATAAACAAATTTAGATATGCAATTTGTTTTAACTATGCTTTTATGTATGAACTTATAAAATGTCTTTTTTTTTGTATAAAAAAACTAGGTTACAATCCCTGCTTTATAACTAACTAGGTTAGAGTCTAATGTATTGTAACTAACATAGTTTTCTTTATGGTTATTACTCAAAATTGAACCAAACCGAACTATCTTGTACACACCCCATAGATCACCAACATGAGTGTTATTTTCCCGCTGTATCGCGCGGGCACCCCACTAGTATATGGATATGGATGTAGACACGTTTACTTAAAATGTGGTAAAGGACTAATAGTTTAAGAGAATTATGATATCACATAATCTCCTTGTTATAATGCACCGGAAATAAACAAAGTGGTTTGGAGGAAAAAAAAAGGTGAGGTGGTTATCTATATCTATATCTATATATATAATAAACCAAACCATTTTTAATGACATGTCACTTAAGAAAAAAAATAATTTAAAAACAAAATTGGATTTTTCACCCTCATGTTTCCTCCCATAATTTTTAAAGGTTAATATCTTTAATATACGATATTTTTTAAAGAAAAAATTACACCAAATTAACGAGCGTTTTATTATCTTTCCAACGAGTACCATAGTGCTATATAAAAAACGGAGAAATTTTTTTGTGTGGTTTTGTTCATACAGGAAAAAAAACACAAAGTGTTCAGGTAAATCATTAATCATGTGTAGACAAGTCTCTAATTATGTTTAAATCAATAAATATGATTTTTTTTTCAACCACAGCCGAATAGGTTAATAAAGTTATACGTTGTTTTAAGTTAGGTATCAATATTAGTATGTTAGAGTTGTACATTTGTTTAGTCTTTAGGATATGTGTTAATATTAGAGTTATATTAAAGTTCTACATTCTTTTCATATGTAAAATTGATGTATCATATTAAATTTCTCAATCCGGGACACTCCCGGGGTATAATCTAGTCTATATCTATACATATAATAAACCAACGCCATTTTAATGCCATGACATTCAAATAAACATTCTCTTATTTGAGTGTGTCATGTGTCATCCCGTGTGACATTGAGATATTTTAAGAAAAAAAGAATTTAAAAACAAAATTGGATTTTTCTCTCTTATCTCTTATGTTTCCTCCCATAATTTTTAAACATTAATATCTTTTATATAGGAGATTTTTTAAAGAAAAAAATTACGCCAAATTAACGAGCGTTTTATTATCTTTCCAACGATACCATAGTGTTATATAAAAACGGAGAAAAAAACGACTATTTTTTGTAGGATTTTGTTCATACAGGAAAAAAAACACAAAGTGTTTAGGTAAATCATTAATCATGTATAGGCAAGTCACTAATTATGTTTCGGTAAATATGAATTCTATTTTCAACATGTGTTAGCATTGGAGTTATACATTGTTTTAGGTTAGATATTAATATTAGAGTTATACATTGTTTAAGGTTAGGCGTTAACATTGGAGATACATTTTTAATTGTTTTAGGTTAGGTGCTACCCGAAGCTTTCCTGCATGTAACTGTAAAGCGCATCAGTCTATTTTATATGTAAGATTAATATGTCATATTAGATTTCTCAACCCCAGGAGGTTCCCGGGGTATAATCTAGTATCTAGTATCTAGTATCTAGTATATATAATATACCAAACCATTTTTAATGACATGTCATAATATTATGCAATCTCTCTTTTGAGAGATGCCACATAGAATGTGATGTGCAACTCTAGATCAATTTTAAAAAAAAAAAAGAATAAATATGGTTTAAATATTATTTAACATAATCTATTAAATATCTAATCTACTAAATGTAAATATCAAAACTTTATTATTTTCTCTCTCATGTTTCCTCTCATAACTTTTAAATGTTAATATCTTTTATATACGAGATTTTTTAAGAAAAAAATTACACCAAATTAACGAGCTTTTTATTATCTTTCCAACGAGTACATAGTGCTATATAAAAAACGGAGAAATAAACGACTATTTTTTGTAACCCGACAGGTATTGTGTCAGGTTTGGAATTAGTTTAAAAAAAATTGTGCGTTTGGGTCGGGCCTGGGATTAGGTGATACCCGACCCAATTACCTTTTTTTTATATTAGAATATGATAACTTATGGCAAACATTTGTTTAAAATAATAATAATAATAATAATAATAATAATAATAGTAATCATATATTGGCAGATGCCATTTTTATAGTTTATATACTTCTAATTTTATTCACTTTACTTAGATTTCTCAACCTGGGACGCTCCCGGGGTATAAACTAGTATATATATATACTAGCTGATTACCCTGAGAGTGTCCTGCGGTTAAAAAATCTAATATGACTTAACAAAAAAAGGATAAAAGAAGTAAACAGTCTCAACCACTTTTAATGCTAAAGAAAGTTGTTTTAATGTTCATACTACGAAAAGGGGCTCCCATGCTGCGTTCCCAACAGATTAAAAAAATCTTAACTCTTTTAATACTAAGCATATCTTTATAGCACATGAACATGGGCAATTCATATATGTAATCGTAGGTTTAAAAACATATATACTATCATAACACGATTAGTACTTGCCTATATATGATTAATAAATCACCTAAACACATGTGTTTTTTTTTTGCATGAACAAAAACTCACTAAAAAACATTTTTTTCGTTTTTTGTATAGCACTATGGTGCTCGTTGGAAAGATAATAAAGCGATCGTTAATTTGGTGTAAATTTTTTTTTTCAAAAAAAATGTCATACATAAAAGTTACTACCGTTTAAAAATTGTGAGTGGAAAATAAGGAAAAAATAAAGATAAAAATATTAATTAAAATATTTGAAATTTTAAAATAATAATTAACATTTAAAAATGTGAGAGGAAAATAAGAAAAAAATATTAATTAACATATTTGAAATTTCAAGATAATATAGATATAGATTTTATTTAAAAAAAGAAAATAAAATTTTAAAAAATTTAAAATAATAAATTTAATACTATCACCTCAAAGTACCACATGGCACATTCCATTGAATAACACCTCATAGAAATTCAATTCTTTTATTATAAGTTATAGATATTGCAAAGGGATTAATCCTACATGTCATACTCTTATGCAATATCTCCTTTGAGAGATGGCATATAGGATGTGATGTGGCAACTTTAAACCAATTAAAAAAAGAAATAAATATGATTTAACCTAATCTATTATAATCTTTAACCTAATCTATTAAATACCTAATCTACTAAATCTAAATATTAAACCTTTATTATTTTATCTCTCGTGTTTCCTCCCATAACTTTTAAGCGTTAATATCTTTTATATATGAGATTTTTTAAAGAAAAA
This sequence comes from Ambrosia x helenae, assembly GCA_030844895.1. Taxonomy (NCBI): domain Eukaryota; kingdom Viridiplantae; phylum Streptophyta; class Magnoliopsida; order Asterales; family Asteraceae; genus Ambrosia; species Ambrosia x helenae. The sequence goes on along the minus strand of CM061224.1, from coordinate 115,780,857 downwards.
AATTACACCAAATTAACGAGCGTTTTATTATCTTTACAACGAGTACCACAGTGCTATATAAAAATCGGAGAAAAAATGACTATTTTTTGTAACCCGACAGGTATTGTGTCGGGTTTGGGATTAGTTTAAAAAAATTATGGGTTTGGGTCAGGTCTGGGATTAGGTGATACCCGACCCGATTACCCGAAACAACATACCCAAATACCCGAACTACATACCCGATCATATACCCATGAATTTTTTAACGCATCACATAACCCTTAGACTAATGCGTTCAATATTTCAATAATTAACTTTTTTTTTTCTTATTTCATGTTAGTTCTTTTTAGAATGATCGATTACAAACTTCCGAATTCATTTGTAATGGCACTAGATTTATACCCCGACACAGAGATTCGTTTTTTTTTTTTTATATTTGAATATGATAACTTATGGCAGGGATTTGTTAATAATAATAATAATAATAATAATAATATATTTTATTATGTTATATTAGATATTTCAACCCGGGACGCTCCCGGGATAAAAAGTAGTATATATATTTTTTTAGCATTTCAATGACGCTTTTATTCATAAAACCAATTTTTACACATTACACCCCAAGACCCAATAAGCTAGATACTACATGGGAATAAACCACAAACAACAACCTACATACATTCGAATCCACCCGCCACCAGCAAAGTTCCGATATGTTAACCGTTATCAAAAACCGTAAAGGTATACCACCTATTCATATCTAAATCCGGACTCTTCGCTCTTTTTGTCATCAACCAAAATGATTCCGCCTTGATTTCTTCTAGTAACCTTGTCGTAGCGATGATCTCGTTGTTGAAAACCTTCTTATTCCGACTAATCCAAATCTCCCAATTTGTCAAGAGCACAATTACAATGGAAGGCGTTTTTCTTCTTTTTAACCATTATCAGACCCCTGCAGAAGTCGAGTAGCTGAATCAAAGATGTCGTCGATTCCGGTATTTTGACCTTAGTCCATTCTCCAATGTTCCACCATAACGCTCTCGCCCAAATGCATTCGGTAAATAGGTGATCCACTGTTTTAGGTTGCACACCACATCTATTACACAGCCCATTCCCCACCATTACACCTCTAAACGCTAGCGCTTCCGTAGTCGGAATTTTATTGTCAATAGCCCTCCAAACAAAACAATTGATCTTCGGAGTAGCAATGTTATTCCACATGAAGAGACCCGAGGAAATCCCTCCCACATAGTTCGAACCCAATGCCTCTCTAACGACTTTGACCGAAAAATCTTTTGTCGTGTCCGTCGTTGTCCACCTCCATTTGTCTTCCGAATTGCTATGTTTTGCCGAGCTTAACATGGCTTTTGACGTGTCGTCTCTTCCACATCGCCTCCCAAATCACCTCCCCATTTTGAATCCTATAACTATCCGCCACTTTAATTCTCTTTCTTCTGCACAAATCGAATAAGACTGGAAGCTTCACCTTAAGTCTGCTATCACAACACCATTTTTCATCCCAAAAACCCACCGAGTTACCCTTCCCGACCACACACGAAAACTTTGATTCCAACACGATACCTCTTTTACAGAAGTCTTCATTCAGCAGGCCGATTGTCTTCCAAGTACCAGGGATACTTCTCTTACACGGAACGAAACTATACCTTGAACAACCCATGTGAATAGCAGACACTACTTTAGTATAAAAATTTGAACAACCCATGTGAATAGCATACACTACTTTAGTATGATTAATGATTAAGAGGTTTATTAAGAGCCTAACAAACACCCTCTTAGTATGAATAGTTATACGGTTTTCGCAGTTATTAAAATATTATTGGTTTTGACATGCATAATGTTATATATACTAATGGTATTTCCATGCGATTCGATGCGATGGGAATTTGGTCGGTATATGTTCGATTTCCTTACGGAATCACCATTCTACTGCACTAAGTATAGCAATCAAAAAAGAATACCAAACAGATAAAAGTTTGTCACCGATGTCTTGACTGGTTCAGTTCGTCATGACACCCGTACTATTCAATACTGAAACTTGCTATACATGGTATTAGAAAAACACGTCATACTTAAAATATTAGGTGTCGGTTCGGTTCATCAAACTGTTATTATGGCTAATTTTTTAGCCCCCTTTCTTTACACCTTTTTTTACACACCCTTGGATTTGAACTTTCAACCTCACCCAAGAGAGAATTTATCTCTACCACTAGACTATAACCTAAGTGGCATATCCTTGATATTTATTAAACTTATGTTTCATCATATTTGTCGTATGGATATACATATACTGTCTCATTCTCTCATAAAATTATGTAAATTAATATCAAGATTCATAACTTTATAAAAGAATTGATGAGTTATTGCATATATGATATCTTGAACTTGAAATCTGATATGTGTTGTTTAGTTAAAGGGTCTTAGGTGTAATATTCTATAATAGAGGGGTCAATAGTGTCAAGATAGGAATATGATGGCAGTAACTGAGTCTGTTAAATACACTTGTGATGGTCAATAATATTGAGTCTTGTTTGTGTGAATCTTTCTATTGCTTCTCTCTCTTCTTGAACATTCACCACCATCTTTTACCACCATTGAATTCCACCACGCATTAATGGTATCAGAGCTTTACGCTCCTCGAACGCTCTAATTCCAGTTGTTTTCTGATGGATTGACTGATTCTTCGATCAATTTCTCTTCTCACCTTCAATTGATCAATTTTCCTTTCCCTCTGTTCTTGTTCTGTTCCTGTCTAATTTATTTCTGTACTGGGCTAATCATCAAGATTAATCCATTCTTCTTCTCTGCTCTGTTTTTTTTTTCTGATTAGCGCACCTGCACTCTTTCATTTCTTGAATAGCGCATCTGTATTCTTTCATTTCATGAATAGCACATCTGCAGAAATAGTAGCGTATCTGTACTATAGCGCATCACCACCATCGTCCTTACTCTGTTTTTGTTGATTCACCGGATTGATCAATCTTGATCAATTCATTCCATTCAATCATAATTCTTCGACTTCCTGATCAAATTCACCATTAATTCTTTTAGTTTTCTTGTTCTTTCATCATCAAACCTGCAATTCTTGTTCGTTGTAGTTGATTCATTCCTATAATAATAATAATATCACTTACACTTTTCATTACATTCGCCATAATAATAATAATAATAATAATATTTTCAGTTACAAAAAAACTAATTATGACAACGAGAAGCCAATTTGAATTAGAGAATATTACAACTTCATCATCGAAGCTTGATGCATATTTGGAAAGGGCTGAGAAGCATTTTGAAAAAGTTGATAAGTATTTTGATGATATACATCAGATGTTAGAAACGCTTATCAATAATCAATCTTCTAATGGTGTTGTGAATAACCAATCATCTGTTAATAGTCAGTCCACCAATGGTGTTGTCATCAACCAATCATCTAGCCAGTTGGAAGTGACGCAAGAAGTGGTTAACAGTAATCATGCTGCAAGAACCAACCGATTATACAAATTGGGTAGAATTGATTTCCCTACATTTGATGGTACCAATGTGGATGATTGGGTATGTGGGTGTAAACATTTTTTTTATGTGGATGAAACCCCAAGTAATTTCAAAGTTCGATTTGCAGTGACCAACTTAGAGGGTAAAGCTCTCAAATGGCATGAATCGTTCTTGAAGACTATAACAGCAACTGTGGCAAAATTGTCTTGGGAGGAGTATGAAAAGGCAATCATAAATGAATTTTCAGGGACAAACATGGAAGATGATAATTCAAAGGAAAGTGAGAAAGAAGTTTGTAGTAATAAATTGTGTGATAAGGTTCAAGATTTGACTGAAACCAAAAAAGAAGCCTATGACATGATTCTGTCAGATGAAACTGTTGAGATTCATGATGTTTTTAAGGGCATTTCAGGAAAGAAAGACCCAAAACCACCAAAGACATTCATCTCATACAGTTAGAAGAATATGTTAGACTACAAAAGAATCAAACAATTACAATTGCTTCTTTGGTTAGATCATCTTATTAAATTGGATGAATATGTTAGAACCTTATGTTTAACAAAAAAAATTAGGTTCATGGAAGTGGAGGAAAAGATTTTATTGGACAGATACTGGTTGGGAATGGATGACGAATTCGGGTATGAATGATGATAGTTTTTCTCGCCATTCTGGTATTTCTGGTTCCAGAAATCTTGATCAAAAGTGGGGTATGGCTGGCAATGATTTTAATCTAAAGAGTGATTATAAGTAACCTAATAATAGGGGAATAAGTGTGTCTAATGATGGACCTGATTATGCTCAAATTCCTGCTCCTGAAATCCATCTAGGAGTCTTACTCGCTCCTCACTTAAAATCCGGCCTGCATGGTGGTGCTCTTGTAGCTTCTTTTAGTGTTAGTATTCTAAAGATTGTTGTACAACTAAATGATGAAAAAAAGGTATGGAAAGTTGGTTTATTCACTATTGAAGCATCATCACAATTATCTCTAGAGGAAAATAGTAGGGTTGATTTGTACCAAAATGTGCTAGAGATTTGAAATGGTTTTAAGCCATAAACTCATTAGGGATTATTGGTTGGGTTGATGCTTTATATGTTTAAAAAGAAAGCAGGGGGACTCATCTATTATTGCCAATTCAAGAACTGCAGCTATGGACCAAACAGTTGGCTATGTGGAAATGCTATGGGTCATAGGTCACTTGAGTTTATTACAAGTTTAGCATGTCATTTTTTTTTTTCTGATTAGCAACTTCAACTTCCTGATTCTTAAGGACAAGAATCTTTATAGGGGGAGTATTGATATGTGTTGTTTAGTTGGAGGGTCTTAGGTGTAATATTTTATAATAGAGGGGTCAATAGTGTCAAAATAGGAATATGATGGCAGTAACTGAGTCTGTTAAATACACTTGTGATGGTCAATAATATTAAGTCTTGTTTGTGTGAATCTTTCTATTGCTTCTCTCTCTTCTCGAACATTCACCACCATCATTTACCACCATTAACCACCATTGAATTCCACCACGCATCAAAATCCTTACGTTTGCGATTTTCTGTTTAGAGATCTCCAATAATTCCATCTGTCACGATTTATATTTTCAAGCTGCTGTAATTCATTTATGATTAAATCATAAATACAAAAATACACATAATATAACAGCACACATGAAGAGTATGGCAAAAGTACTTGTTCCGGTTACCAAACTCAACCAAATTGTGAATAGTACTTGTTGGCGACATTATTTGAATGTAACAAACTCAATAAAATGAGGATTGTATGGCAACATTATGAATGGTACTTGTAGGACCATTCAATAACATGGTACAACCTTAACTGCATAAAGTAACAAGTAATTTAAACATTATTGCCTTATTGGGGTGGGGAGAGTAAATATAACAACATATTTGTTACGTGTTTAGTAGAAAATATTTAAATATGTAAACTTAAATGCACTCTCAACTACAATATTAAGGGGCTGTTTGGTAGCCTCTTAACCATTCAGGTCTAAATCATTCAACATTCAGACTGTTTGTTTCAGCATCTGAAAGGAATGATTAAGTGTTAAACCATTAAGCTGATAAGGGATACTGAATGATTTAGCTCTTAACCATTCAGAGCCTCTTAACCATTCATGTCATCTTAATGATTCAGCACTTAATCAACCAAACAGCCCCTAAATCTGTAATCACACCTCTTCTTGTTTATATCTTATCTTACACACATATTTCTCTCTTTATTCCAGTGTTTTGAAAACCGGACCGGACCGGCCGGTCGGACCGGGCTCCGGGACCTGGACCGGTCCGGTTCGGGTGGTTGGACCGTTTCTGCAGCGAACCGGCTTCGGACCGGAAAACCGGTGGTCGGACCGGTTTTTTTTTTATTATTTCTTTGATATGTTGGGTTTCGAATCATTTTTTGGCCCGGTTCGTTGGACCGGTTGGACCGGTGAACCGCCCGAGGGTCCGGTTCGACGTCCGGTCCGGTTCTGAAAACCTTGCTTTATTCACCCCTATGGTTCTCTTTTATAGGCGTGCAAACACCAACGCCCATAGAAAACGTAGTTTTTTTTTTTAAGATGATATTTGGTGATGTATGTCCATATGTATTCAACATGATATATATAAGCCTTTTTTTTATTTGCTTCTTGTGTGAAAAAGTCGGCAGAAACCATAGGCTAGTTTTTCTAGCAGCCATATACGTATACAGTTTTTTGGTGAGAATTGTAATACAAAAGAATTACTACTGGTTTATACCAAAGTTGGTGAATTAGTTTGAGTTCTTTGTGGTACTCTTTTGTAAGTTTAAATTATTTTCATTAGTGGCAAGTTTAAGTTCTTGGCTTCTACTAACATTATCTTAACAAGAAGAAAAGGGCATCGACTTAGATCATTGGTTGTTTCGTGAGGATATCTTTGGACTTTTGGAAACTCTTGGTCCTTTCATTTATCTTTATCAAAGGTATACCACATCACTCCAAAAGTCCAAAGGTTATGATTCTAAATACCATATGATTTTGACATTTTGTTATAGCTTTAAGTTACTTACATATGAATCTGGTGGAATTTGGTTATAAAATACTTAAGCATCTAACATGTCAGGGGGAGGGGTGCCACCCGAATTAAACTTGGGTACCCTACTACCCCAACAGGAACACTGCCGACGGTGTCCTAGGTAGTACGGCTCGGGTACCTCTCACGGGTTCTAGCCAACGAATGTTTGTTTGATCTTGGATGATGTGTAACGGCTATATTGCCGGATGAAGCATTAAGTAAATAAATTCCCAAAATCACTATAAATATATACCATACCTCTCACCATCACAACAACTGCTACACTTTTTTACAAGATGAATAAATGAGTGATATTGAATATGAAGATATATAAATTATGCCGCTCTTTATCAATCAATCATTAATATCAACCGATAGTAACCTAGAATTTTATCCAAAATTAATTAAAACTGAACCATTCATATATTTTTAACTTTATACCTCAATTTCATGTAATTCTAAAGTTTAGCCAAAGTTTGGTTTTGGTTATTAATCAAAATTAATTGTACCGAATTGAAAACCGACAATTTAACCAAATAAACCGTTTGGTTGATAAGATTGAGTAACTAATGACTTTGGTTGCAGTTTTGGTTGATGTTAATAACAGAACTAAACAAAACCATGCATATCCTTAGACCATGTGTAGTGGGGCGGAAAAAAATTCAGGCCCCCCTCAGTGATTGGTCCACGTGGTAGCTGAGTCAGCATAGGACTTTAATTCAAAATGGGGGTGTAGTGGGGGCGCAAATTTATTTTTATTTTTAAATAAAAAAATTAAGAATATGAGAAAGTAGGAGAGAGGGAGTGAAGTGTAGAAAGATGATTGGATGGTTTCGTGATTTCCGGCGCTATAACGAAAACGCCCTGGCCCCTTTTTATGCCATAGCGCCCCATCGTAATGGTGTTGGGGGCGCTATCTTTTGTTTCACGCTCATTTTCGCGCTCTAGTACATATGGTCTTAGAAGTGTTTGCGTTCCCTGCCACGTCACATAAACACCCTACTAGTATACCAAAGTGGAGGCCTTTAGTGTGAGCGGACTAACTTGCACCGGCTACTTTGGTAACGTGAGCCGATTGCTTATTACCCTCTCTTTGTTACCCTTTTTATTTTACATCTCTTCACTTTACTCACGTTATTTTTTTCTCTTTTTTCTTAATTAAATTTGCATTTCCACCCCTGAATTTTTGTAATGCTATTATACATCCCATGAACTTCAATGAAATTATTTTTAACCAATTTATACTGCAACCACCGAACTATCTTGTGACTTGCTTATATAATTCTTATCGTCGTTTAACTTCTTGTTTATTTATCGTCTTTTCAATGTTAATCGGTGAATATTAATTTATAGGTGGCGAAAGCTGCGCTTGCATACTTTCAGTTGCATCTAACCCTGACGCAACATGCATACTTAATTTGATTGTATGATTTCTTTCATCAAAAGTCCAACCATATGTTTATGCATACGCATGCATATTTAATGCATGTGTGGTAGGGGTGTTCAGAATTCGATTCGAATTCGAAAAATTCGAAATTCGATTTAGTTCGATTCGATTACCAAGAATTCGATTCGATTATTAAGAATTCGAATTCGATTCGATTCGAATTCGAGTCCAGTAAATCGAATACGAATCGAATACGAATTTATGATTTTAAATTCGATTCGATTCGAAATTCGAATAAAAAATTGTACATGTATATTTTTTTAAATATATATACACATATACACATTATTATATACACAAGTATACACATTGGAAAAAAAAACTTCTAAATTTTGGTCAAACTCTAAGAACCCATAGTGTCTATAACTTTTAGCATAACCATGTTTTATATATTTACCTTATATATCACAAAACTCTATAAAACTATACTCTCTACTATTTTTACTATTCTCGTATTTGACATATTGTTGTTTATCAATTTTGTAGATTTGTATTTTATATGTTAAAAATAATGAGTTTGTATTAGTTTTAAAACTAAAAGTAAAACAATTTGTTATTTAAGGTGAATTTGAACTAAATCGAATTTATTCGAATTCGATTCGAATTCGAGTTTCTTATTCGAATCGAATACGAATCGAATAAATTGAATTTTAAACGAATACGAATCGAATACGAATTCAGGTAAAAATATTAAAAATTCGAATAATTCGATTCGAATAATTCGAAAATTCGTTATTCGATTCGTTGAACACCCCTAATGTGTGGGTGGGACGATTGAATTCATGACCAATTTGCAACCTTTTTTTATATATTTCATTCTATGATTACATCGTAATAAACAAAAACGATACTGATATACCAACCGAATTACCGTCGCATCGCATAAGAAAATCACACAAGGGAATGTAGAAATATTGTTGGCCGCCGCGAAGCACAAGCTTACGACAACCCGAGTTAACATAAATATTATTATTGTTCATGTTAATGTTATACTAGTAAATTACCTCGCGCGTTGTAGCGGTTTTTAGACGTGACTAAGTAAAGGTAACCCAAGTTAAAAAATAATTTTTTTTTTTTATCAAAATGTTAATTTATAATTAAAAGTATTTGATACATAAATCTTTTAGTTAGTTGTAATATAGAGAGAATGAGATAAAATTATTGGCAACAAATACACATGTTATATGAGTTTAGAGATCATGCTTTAGAGAGTTATACAATTCAACAAACCAAAAAAAGATAAAAATGTCCAATTACTACACTGTTTATAAGCTCCAACAGCAATTGTTATTATATGTAATTCTTATAGTAAAATTGGATTTAAAAGTTGTTTATGTTCCAATCCAACCCACATTTTGTCACCTCTACTCATGGAAGATACTGTTTAAAACAAAAGAAGTATTGTAATAACTCACCTTTTCATATGGACCTGAAACAAGTCTTTCTAAATAATATCCAACAGTGCCTACAAAGATTATCAAAATTGCAACATACATTATGAAGAAGTAAATACCTCTCCGAGTAGACAAGAATAATGCTCCGGTTGTGAATAACCTGTTGGAATTGGCTCCGGGTGCCTGCAAAACAAAACACCGTTAGGACTCGTCACAGGAAAGGGGGGTTTCCTGTGACCACCCTCCGGCGTGAGAATAAGTATAGGTTTTTGAGGTGAAAGTAAAGCGGTAGCTTTTGTGAGTGTGTATATGAATTGGCTTACCTTTAACCTGTATTTATAACCTTTCTCGTAACCGCCTTGTTGAGCCTATCTCCAGGAGCCAACTCCCCGGTTTTGATGGAGATAGGCTTTATCTCTTCTATTGAACCCTTCGTCCCCAATTGCTCGAAGAAGAGGTTGAGACTTATCAATAGTCCGGAACATGACCGCCTTGGCCCATCCGGCGTTTGTCTGCCATTGGGCCAGCCCTAAGACAATGGGGCCTTTAGTTGGAGTTGGGCCGATCCATCTGGAGTGGGCCTACCTCGTCATGTCCCCCCAAGTCTAGTGATAAGCAAGTTTGGTTATGACTAGGCTTTAATCATAAGCTGTATTGTACTTTAAATAATGACGTACGTGCCAAAAAATAAAAATCTTCATAGAATGTAGCGCCGCATGGTTAAGGCACGTGATGTGACGTCACCCTGAGTTGTCACCTCAGCCGTTTCAACAGTCTGAGAAACTCAAGGGATGTGACTGTTGGCGGGTAGTTTTCAAAAAAATTTGAAAACGTGTACTAACCTCCACCTATAAATTAGCTGGTTGCCACTGGAAATTTACTCCACAGTATTGAATCACCCCTTTCTCTCTGAAATGGCTCCCAAAACCAGCACATCACTAACCACCATGAGTGTTGCCCAGATTCATACCAGTTGGTCGGTAACGGCACTACAATCTTTCTTGTCCGAATGGCGTATACTACCGGAGTGGAATCCTGTTTGTCCAGGACCTACTGATGTTGCTTTTCCCTTAAAACCTGGGAAGATTACTTTGTACGCCGAATTCTTCAAGTTCTGCCATTTCCGGTTACCGGTGACACAATTCCTTGTGGAATTGTTGTCCTACTATAAGGTGAACATTTCTCAGCTTCATCCGTTAGGGTTAATCAAGGTGAAACACTTTGAGTTTTGTGCCCGGGGACTGGGTATGTCCCCCCAGTTAGATGTATTTCGGGTTTTTTATATTCTTGTGTACAAAGGGGAGTATTTTACCTTTGACCGCCGTCCCGGTGCTCCTCCTTGTATCGAAAACTTTCCTCCTAATGTGCAAGACAAAAATTGGAAAAGGAAATTTTTCTTTATTGACGAGGCCGTATTACCCGTTGTCGCACCGGTGCAAACGCCTGAGGGGAAAACAAAGTTTGCAGATGAAAGCCCTGCTCCTGCCGTGTTTGAGAAACTTCCATTGTACACGGCTCTGGTGAATCATCCTACCCCCTGCACACATATTCCGGAACGAGCCCTTGTGGCTGTTGGCATGAGCCGGATCTGGGTTGACGATACCATATATCCCGAGTACCGGAGAAGAGACCAAGGTAAGTTCTTCTTATAGTTTAATACGTTTGCAAAGAACGTGCAATTAAACTGTTGTGTTTGGTCGCAGATGAATGGCATTACTTTGATGCCATAGACCCGCAAGCCATCCCCCATCTCGAGGAGCATGACCGTTTGTTGGGAGACGACGAGGCGGACGTGCTCAGCCAGACGGCAAAGAATTTTGTGATTCCTGCTCGCCCTGTACAGAGTCTTGATAATCAGCCGGGTACTTCTGTTCCGGTGAACACCGAGGCACCTGTGTCACCACCGCTCAATCCGGATCCTCTCAACGTTGCTGAACCTGCTGCTACTACCAGTGATAAGAAGAAGAAAGCCCGGAAAAGGAAAATCACCTCGCCCGATGTATCGTCTTTCATGGCCAAGCGCCGTGAGCTGTTGGCCAGCAAAGAGGAAAGGCTTGGTGAGGATTTTTGTCTTGCTGGGTTTGTACTAGACGTTGATCTTTCTTCTGTGATTATAACGATCTGTTTACTTGTTTCCAGGGGCTTCCCTTCCGGATGAATCCACGTCTGCACAACAAGCTGGAGTTACAAACCCTGCTACTGCGGCCATGTCTGAGCCAGGTGCCGATGACCCGGTGGTCACGTTGCCAACTACTCTTCCGCCGGTTACTGTGTTCTCCACTGCTATCACCACGTCTCCTATTGCAGCTCCACGTCTTGAGATCGTAGAAGAGCCTAACAACACCATATCGGTTGGTGTTACCTTTTCCCCGGCCGTCGTAACCACTGCCGCTTTAGCGTCTGGTTCTTCAAGCACCCCATCAATGGTAACTTCTTCAAGCACTATCTTGGCCCCCAGCAGTACTGCCGTGCCTTCAATTGTTCAGACAGGGTTGTATCTTGGTAGCTCTAGTAGCAAAGCCTTTAGGGATATGTCCCGGGTGAGCTTCACCGAACTGCTACACGATGTTCAACATCACCCCGTTGCCTTCCCCGGTGGTGTGAGGTCCGGGCAGACGCCGTTTAGTGTGGACCCTGTTGAGTCAGAGAGGATGGTTTCTCATGCGTATGTTCCGGGTATTCACTGGCATCCTTCTCTGCCGGATACTAAATATATTCCAAAGTGGAAAATTGCTCAATCCACCCGATTGATTGGTCCGGATGTTATCAGGCACTGGGTTGATCACGCCGTTCCTCCAGCAGAGCGACATTACCTTCAGGGTCTGGACAACGCTCAATTGGCTGAAAATGCCCTAGGGTCCGGTGTGAGCTCACTTGCTTCTATGTATGAGGTGCTACGCCGTTGGCGTTCAGATGTTGGGGATTTGTATGATATGCATGTGTCTCATGGCAAGTTGTCTGTGGAAGCTGAAGGGGTATTGCAATCCTTGACTGAGTGCCGGAAAGAGCTTGCCGAGATGTCATCTATCCGTGATACCTATGAGCGGGACAAGACTCGCTTGATCAATACCCATAATGAAGAGAAGCTTGAAATTCTTCGTTCTCATGAGAATCAGACCCGTTTGGTAGCGTCCTTGGAAAACCGGGTGAAACAGCTGGAGAAAGACTTGCAACTGGAGAGGGAGACTGCTTCCAAGGCCAAGGCTGACCAAGAGAGGTATCAGCAGCTGTCCGCCGAGATTGAGGGCTATGAATCCCGTGCCCGGAGAGCCGAGGAGGATAGGGACGCCATGTTAGAACAACTGAATGTCCATAAGGCCGAGGCTGAAACTGTAACCAAGAATGCCACGAACCTTTCCGAACAGTTGACGGCTGCTCTTACCCGGGTGAATGTGCTAGAGACGGACCGGGATTGGTTGATATCGAAGGGATTCCAAGCCTCGTGGGGCCATATCCGGGGAGGAGGCCAGTATCAGCAGAGGCTTAATGATTTTTATCGAACTGCTGTAGAGTCCGGGTACCAGGATGGCCTTGTGCATGGCCACCGTCACGGGATGCTTGGGCGCCAACTTCCTGAAGCTACTGACCACGAGAAGGAGGTTGAACAACGAACCTCTAAGGCCTTGGAAGCCCTAAGTAGTGATTCCCTGGAAGAACTCTCCCAGTTGCAATCCCGGACAGGTGACGAAGGCATGTCGAATGTCCGGGCCATTCTTGAGCCCGTTATTGCCAGCTCTTCTGATGATGAATGATTGTCTTGTGTACCGATCTGTCAGGAATATTTATGTAATCCCGGACTTTAATGTTTTGCTCGATTGTTATAAAACATTATGTTTTGTTAATCTTTTATTTAATGTTTGTAAAATGCAATACTCTGCCTAAGGCCACTTGGCAAGCTATATTTCGAAGCGTCTCGTCACCATTAATGTTAGTAATGATGTTGCTGACGTCGGCCTTTCAACTTGACCGTCCCATCCACGTGTCAGGCGGCTCCTGTCAGTGTAATAATTACAGAGTGTTTAAACTCCCAAGGACGATCCTAACCGTCACACTAATTCATTATATAAGCAGAGTATCCTATCATGCATGAGTGTTCCCACTCGTTCAATCATGCCACGTAAATTTGTCTCCCTCAAAAATTACTTGAAGGAGCTTGACGCTCTGGAAGGATTAAGGGAACTGCAGCGTCAGTCCCAAGCGTTCGAGCATTATCCTCCTACTGAAGAACCAATCGAGCTTCATCCCCCAAGGGAGTGTCGATTGGTCTATCATCGTCGACCAAGGGCTATACCATCGTCCCCGCCTGCTGTTGCAGATGCCATTGGGGAGGATCATGCTATTCCCATCATTTCGCCTACTCTGGCAAGGGTCGAGGATGACGTCAGAGTCCAGTCAACCAGTGTCCCGGTTCCGTCACGTTTTGGGTTGGTCTACCGGCGGGGTGCTGGACGTCAACCGTCCCCCTGGATACCTTTGGGGGATGATGTGGTGATAGATCAGGGAGTTGACCTTGTTGGGCCTTCCCATGCAAATGAGGACCCGGGGGTTAGGTCATTTGATCTCCAATTAATGAAGATGTATGAGGAGTTTTGGGTCCTCCCCCTACTTGCAACCCCGAAGGCGATGTGCTATACACCCCTGCAGAGGTGTTTGCCATGTTGGATGGTTGCAGTTCTTAGTGCTTGCAGGTTGAACAAGGCTTAGTAAAATAGCGCTATGTATAGGTGGTAGGAAGATTATTATTAGTTGGCTTCGGATTTTTGTCCTGCCCCTACCTTTTTTGTAATTATGCTTTATCAAGCAGTTTGTTTATAATGGAATATAAGTACTGAAAATGCCATTATCGGCGTTGTTTTATTAATTGTAATAAAGAACAAAAAGATAAAAACTTGATTGTCCGGGGTGTCATGGTGTCCGTCCGGTCAATGTTTACAACGGCCTATGGCCCTGAACTTTTGTGTCATATGTAGCATTTTCTGAGTTGGGCAGCATTCCAACTTCTGGGCACCGGCGTCCCGTCCAGTTGTTTTAGTCGGTATGCTCCCTTTCCCAGGTTCTCAACGACTTCATACGGCCCCTCCCAGTTGGGGCTTAGCTTTCCCGGGGGCTGTTGTCTGCTTGCCTCATTATCCCTCATGACGAGGTCGCCGGGCTTGAATGAGCAGGTCCTGACTCGTTTGTTGTAATATTTTTCCAACAACCTCTTGTACCGGGCTTCCTTGATATGGGCTTCTTCGCGCCGAGCTTCTATCGTGTCGAGGTTGTGCCTCAACAGCTGGTCGTTGTCAACACTCGGGTCGGCGTGTCGGATAGACGGCAACATTACCTCGGCCGGAATCATTGCTTCTGATCCGTAGGTCAGGCAGAAAGGGGTCTCTCCGTTACTTGTCTTGGGTGTTGTCCGGTGGGCCCAAAGAACATGTGGAAGCTGGTCAACCCATGATGTCCCTTCCTGGTCCAAGCGTCTTTTCAACCCGTCCAGTATGCTCCTGTTCGCCCTTTCCACCTGGCCATTTCCTTGAGGGTGAGCCACGGATGTGAATACTTGCTGTATGTTCAGGCTTTTACACCATTCTTGTATGTGCTTATCCGCGAACTGCGTCCCATTGTCACTGACCAGGTACAGGGGAACGCAAAACCTGCATACTATGTGTTCCCATAAAAATTTCTTGATGTTGCTCGCCTCTATCTTGGCCAACGGCTTTGCCTCCACCCACTTTGTGAAGTAGTCGATGGCGACCACCAGGTATTTGAGCTTTCCCGGGGCTAAAGGAAAAGGCCCGACCAAGTCAATACCCCATTTCTGAAAAGGCCATGCTGCTGTCACCGGGATCAGGTTGTTCTTCGGTCGAATCGTTACCGGTGCATACTTCTGGCAACTAATACACTTCCTGAGCTCTTCGACGGCCATAGTGTGCATTCCGGGCCAGTAGTATCCTGCATTAGTTATCTTGGCCACCACTGCCCGGGGTCCCGCATGTATACCACACATGCCCGAATGGATGTCCTTGATCAAGTATCTGGCTTCTGAAGGGGATACACACCTCAGATCCGGCCCCAGGTAAGACTTTCTGTAAAGAACCCCGGCTTGGATTTCATATTGAATGGACTTGGTTCGGATTTTCATTACTTCGGCTTTATCCTCTGGTAGGCTTCCATCCGTGAGGTACTGATGTATAGGGGTCATCCAGGAGACCTCAACTGCGTGCACCAAATGAACTTCGGATATCTGTGTGGACGGGTGCTTTAAAGTTTCTGTGTGGACGTTTGCATCTGTGCCTGACGAGGCCAACTTGCTAAGAGCATCAGCTATGTCATTCTTGTGTCTTCTTACATGATGTAACGTGACCTTCTTAAACTTTGCCATCAACTCCTTTGTCTTTTCCAGGTACCTGGCCATAGACTCATCCTTGGCCTCGTACGACTCGTTGACCTGGTTGTTGACCAAGAGTGAGTCCACATGAGCATCTACCCGGGTGGCACCCATGGCCAGGGCCACTCGCAATCCCGCCAGTAGGGCTTCATACTCGGACTGATTGTTAGAACATTCAAAGTCGAATCGTAGGGCATAGAGGAACCGAGCACCCTCCGGACTGACCAACAGTAACCCTGCTCCGGCTCCCTTGCTGTTGGAGGAGCCGTCGGTATAGAGCTGCCATGGGGTGGATTCATCTTCTAGCATATCTTCAACTCTCGGCACAGATTCTTGGATCTCTTCTCCCTCCGGGATTTCCGTCATGAAGTCAGCCAGTACTTGGCCCTTTACAGCCGTGCGCTTTTTAAATGATACATCCAGTGCTCCCAACTCGATTGCCCACTTGGCAAGCCGCCCTGACACCTCTGGCTTGTTTAGAATTTGTCCCAGTTGGAAGTTTGTGAGGACTTCCACTTCGTGCGCTTGGAAGTATCTGCGCAACCTCCGGGACGAGTGTACCAGTGCCAGTACCAATTTTTCCAAGGTAGGGTACCTGGCCTCGGCGTCCGACAACGTCCGGCTGATGTAATAAATTGGAGTCTGGCATTTGTTTCTTTCGACCAGCAAAACCGAACTGACGGCATGGTGCCCGGCCGCCAAATACATCTTCAATACTTCTCCCGGGCGAGGTGCTGTAAGCATAGGCAGGTTACCGACGAACGTTTTCATCTGTTCAAATGCTCTGTCCGCTTCTTCAGTCCATTTAAATTTGTTCTTGTTCAGACAATCTTTGAGTGTGGAGATAAACGGTAATGAACGCTCGGCATGCCTGGCCAAGAACCTGCTGATGGCGGCTAATCTTCCGTTGAGTGTTTGGGCATCTTTCAAAGTTTTAGGGGCAGGCATATTACGAATTGCCGCTACCTTTTCTGGGTTGACTCGGAACCCGTCCTTTGAAACTATCACACCCAGGAACTTTCCCTCTTCTACCCCGAAAGAGCACTTTCCCGGGTTTAGCTTGATGTTGTACTCTCGGAGAGTATCGAACGTTTCTTCGATATCTTTTAACATCATCTCTTCCGTCTTGCTCTTGACTACCAGATCGTCCACGTATACTTCCAGGTTCCTGCCAATCTGGTGTTCGAACGCTTGATCCATCAGCCTTTGATAAGTTGCCCCGGCATTCTTTAGGCCGAACGGCATTTTGGTGTAGCAAAAAATACCAGCGTCCGTATGGAAAGCTGTCTTCTCCTCGTCCTCTTTTGCCATCTGAATCTGATGGTATCCCTTGTATGCATCCAAAAAACACTTGAACTGGAAAGGAGCCAGGGAATCGACCTTGAGGTCTATCTCCGGGAGTGGGTATGCATCTTTAGGACATGCTTTATTTAGATCCTTGTAGTCCACACACATCCTCCATGATCCGTCGTGCTTTCGAACCATGACAGGGTTGGCGACCCATGTGTGGTATTTGGTCTTTCTCAGGATCCCAGCTTCTTCTAACTTTTTACCTCCTGCACTACAGCTGCTCTTCGGTCAGGAGCCATGCTTCTTCTCTTTTGTGTGATTGGTTTCACGTTTGGGTAAGTAGACAGCTTGTGTTCTGCTTTCTCTCGAGCAATTCCGGTCATGTCGGAATGTGAGAAGGCAAAAACATCCATGTTGCGTTTTAACAGCCGCTTCAATTTCTCCTGAGTGGCCGGGGCCAACGAGTCTCCGATAGTGACCGTTTGATCCGGGTGTTTCGTGCTCAACACCCATCTCTCAGGGCCTCGTATCCCGGACGGTGCCTGACGGCAAGCTGTGCCCTCAGATGCTGCAACAACTTTCTCCCCGGAAACAGTGGCTACTCCATGTGGTGTTGGGAACATGAGAAAACCCCTGGCAGTAGATACCAGGGCGTCGATTCGTCCCAACGTGTACCGGCCGATGATTAGGTTGTACTGAGAGATAGCCGGGATCACTAGAAAAGTGACTAGGATGGTTCGTTCCTTATAGCCATCGCCGAGGGTGACTGGGAACGTCAATTGCCCCAACGGCTCTATACACTCTCCCGTGAACCCTTTTACCGGCCCATGGTCCGGTGTTAGCATCTTCTGATCTTCCATTGACATTCTTCTGAAACACGGCTCATAGATGATATCTTCTGAACTGCCCGTGTCCACCATGATTCTTTTCATGCTGTAGTCACCTACAGCTGCTGATATTACCAGCGCTTCCATTCTTAATGCTTTATAGTACGGAGGCACAGTCATCACCGTTTCCATCCACGGCTCAATTGTTTCAAATCGTCTCTTGGAACCACCCCTTGTTTCCGGCCGTATTGTATTGATCTCCCTGGGCTTTTTTCCGGTTGCCCTGTCTTCCCAGGTTGTCGTTTCCGGCTTAGTGTCTTTAACCAGATGAGCTAACTTCCCTGTTCTGACAAAGTACTCTATTTGTCTCTTCAATTGAAAACAATCATTTGTGTCATGACCATTGCCTTTGTGATAATCACAGAATTTTGACTTGTCCTTTGACGGAGAGTCCTTGACCGGCCGAGGAGTGTTCAGCCTTAGGTTCTCCGTTTCTAGTATCTGGGATGGTGTCTTGATCAGCTCCGGATAATCCAATTTGGGCTTGGAATCCGTATCCCCTCTACTGGAGTAGGAATCACGAGACCTTTCCGATCTTCGTCCTTGCTCGCGACGATCATCTCTCCGCTCGTCCCGGCGTTCGTCCCGACGGTCGTCCCTTGAATAAGGTTGGCCTGACCGCCCCTTGTTTCTGGAGCCTCTGGAGTCTTGGTTGTCACTTGCCTTGGTAGTCTCGTGCTTCTTCCGCACTGCATGATTCATGGCGATTGATTTCTCCTGCTTGACATATGCCTTAGCTATTGTCATCATCTCGTCCATGGTCTGAGGATACCCATGGGGACCATGAAGCTTTCTTAACAATCCATCGTCATTCACTCCCATGGTGAATGCAGTGCACGCCAATTCTTCAGTAAGACCCGGGATCTGTAGCCTTTCTTTGTTGAACCGTATTATGAAATTCTCCATCGGCTCATTGTCTCTTTGGCGAATATGCATCACTTCCTCCCTGTACTTGGTATGTCTGCGCTGCTGACTGAACTGCTGGGTAAATCCCTTATGGATGTCTCTCCAGTTTGAAATAGACCTGGGCGGCAAACTATCCCACCAGACCCGTGCTGCTCCCACGAGGGTCTGAACAAACATGTGGCACCAGGCTTGCATCGGCCAGTCTTTGGATGTTCCTACAGACTCAAAGATGCTCAAATGATCATCCGGGTCCCCAGTTCCATCATACTTACCGACTGTCGATGGGAGTTTCAGGTTCTGGGGTAATGGGGCATTAGCTATCCTTTCCGAGAACTTGGAGTAAGTTGCCATCGTCGGAGGACGGTATGGCCGGGTAAGGTCTTAATCATCACCTTGATCTTCATTCTCCTGCACTACCACTGCGTTTTGCTGTCGTTCCTGGGTAGGCCCGCGGAAGTTCCCGGGCCCCCGGGAGTGGTTTCATAGTTGAGGCGCGTACGGACGTCATTCAACCTTTCGTTCGAAGGTATCCCAGTCTGAGGGTTCCACCCAGGGGGTGGTTGCACCGGAGGATACATGTAAGTGTAGGGGTATGTGTACGTACCGCCAGTTGACGGTGCACACATATACCCATATGGGGACATAGGATAATAAGGCATGAACGGTTGATTTCCAGGAGTAACCGGTGTGTAAGGTGGCATGCTCGGCTGCATGAGAGTTGCTTGCGGTGATGATGTCATGGCTGCTGAGATTGCAGCAGAGAAAAGTGGGAGACTTTGTGCTGCTGTAAACCAGGGCATCGATGATATGGGTGCCGGAACTCGAGGAGCTGAGAAGCTTGTACTAACGATCGGTCGAGTGTATGTGGACGATGGAACCGGTCCTCTTGTAGAAGAGAGACGTCCCTGGTGACTTCCGGGTGACACAAAAGTCTGCGTGTTCCCCGGGAGTGGAGCCGATGCTCTTGGAGAAAACCCCGGGGCCACTCCGTCACCTTCCCCTTCCGAGTCGGATGCCACTGCACCATCGATCCGCTCTGTTGTGGGAATCAGATTCTGATCACTTCTTGCCGGATTGGCGGTAACCATGGTGTTTTGGCTTGAAGTCATCTCGGTTCTTTAGGTTATTAAACCGGTAGCTAGTTCCTTGTACGGGTCCCACGGATGGCGCCAATGAAGAAGTAAATACCTCTCCGAGTAGACAAGAATAATGCTCCGGTTGTGAATAACCTGTTGGAATTGGCTCCGGGTGCCTGCAAAACAAAACACCGTTAGGACTCGTCACAGGAAAGGGGGGTTTCCTGTGACCACCCTCCGGCGTGAGAATAAGTATAGGTTTTTGAGGTGAAAGTAAAGCGGTAGCTTTTGTGAGTGTGTATATGAATTGGCTTACCTTTAACCTGTATTTATAACCTTTCTCGTAACCGCCTTGTTGAGCCTATCTCCAGGAGCCAACTCCCCGGTTTTGATGGAGATAGGCTTTATCTCTTCTATTGAACCCTTCGTCCCCAATTGCTCGGAGAAGAGGTTGAGACTTATCAATAGTCCGGAACATGACCGCCTTGGCCCATCCGGCGTTTGTCTGCCATTGGGCCAGCCCTAAGACAATGGGGCCTTTAGTTGGAGTTGGGCCGATCCATCTGGAGTGGGCCTACCTCGTCACATTAAAACATGGATAATAAACTAATAAAAGATGTCAGACCACAAGATATAAGCATACCTTATGTTGTGCTTGTTCAGAACCATGTGCCCAATGCTAAAGCCTAATAGAACCATCACAAGCATTGTTTGTTATTATTAAATAGATGTGTAGAAGGATTCAATGAAAAGCTTGGGTTTTATTAAAATTAAATTGGGGTTTAATTAGGTGTTATGAATAGGGGTTAATTACATGTTGAAATGGATATGAAGTGTGCATTACACATATATACAAAGAGTATTATAGGTTGTACATAAAGGGCATAAAGGGAACAAAATGACCAAATATTAGAAATTTGTGAAGCGACTCTTCAACTCTCATCTTAAAAATTGTGTAAAATTACCTTCTTACCCATCTTAATAAGGTAATAGAGATGTATTATTGCCGGTGTTAACAATATATATGACAAGCTAACCCTGGTAGTTTGGATTCATCACTTTACACCCCAAGTATACTTTAGGAATGGTAACAAGAGAGGTTTACACTTTATACAACCAAGTTCTTATTAGGACCAGTTACTCTATCACTTGAGACTAGGGTTGCAAATGAACCGAACGAATATGAACAAGGTCTGGTTTGTGTTCGTTTGTTAAGGAAATTATGTGTTCGCGAACAGTTCATGAACACTTACCGAACAAGATTTTTTGTTCGTGCTCATTTGTTAAGAAAACACTCATGTTCGTGTTCGTTTGTTAATTTTGTTCATGAATGCATACGAACACAAACAAATATTAATGAACGCAAAGAAGTGTTCATGAACAGAAAATAAACCAAATGGACATATATTAACTTTCGAATAAAATTGATCGAATTCACATATATTAAGAAATTAACTAGATCCACTCAAAATATAACCTATGTGTAGAGACATTCTTAGTACTTAACATAATATTAGTAAACTTAATAAGGTATTGTCTAAAAAAACTAAGCTCGCATCTTAAACTTGAAGTCTTCATTAATTATTTGTTTAATGATTATAGTAAAAGTAGGGTTTATTGATCTTATATAGCCATATATTTACCTCAGAAAAAAAATATTTATTGATTTGGGTAAAATAATAAAAAATAAAAGAATGTAAAAAACATTATAAAAAATAAAAACCCTATTTAACTATCGACACACAAACAAACACGTTACCAAACGTTCACGAACATAAACGAACGAATGCGACCTCTGTTCATGTTGGTTCGTTTAACTGAATGAACAAAACTTTATGTTCGTGTTCATTCATTTATTAAACGAACGAACACAAACGAACTTCCCGTCAAACGGTTCATGAACTGTTCGCTGAAAGTTCAGCTCGTTTGCAGCCCTGTTTGAGACATATAAAATGTTTGCTATAATCTAGGGTTGTACAGAAGCTCACATCTCGGGGTTTGCTCGAAACTCGCTCGGATTTTGGTTGGAAATAGCTCGCTCGATATGGATTAGTTTGAAACGAACCCAAGCTAGCTTAGCTTGGCTCGGTTCGTAATAAGCCATATTATTTTGTATTTGGTTGAATTTGGTTTTGACACGTTGAACAATATTTGGTTGTATGAACTTACCATAACTGCCAATGAGGTAGTGGTGGAGTGGTTGGGAAAAAACTTGGTGTTCTTTGTGACCAAAGTTCGATTCCCAAGCTCTTCGTTATTTTCTACGACATCCGGAAAATGATGGTAACAAACGCACCGTGGAGCGTTCGATTCTGAACCGCACCCCGGTTTTCACCCGGCCGTTACTTTAGTGAGAAAACTCGTGTGGAGGCAGTACGGTTTCCAGGGGAACGTCATAATCAAGTCTGATACACCAGTGCGGCCCGGTTAAGACAACGTAGTCTGGGGCAGACCTTAGCTAGAGCTACCTATTAGACAGTGTGACATTGGGTTACTCATATGAAAGTCACCATTTAAAAAAACTTACCATAACTCGACTCATAATGTCATGTGACATTTTAGTATGGGAAAATCACCAAACTAACATTTGACCCACCATTTTTACCAAAATAGCCACCTCCCATCTCTTTGGAGAGTCGGCTCACAATTTCCGAGACATATAAGGCCTCTCTAAGAGGTTTCCCGTGAGAGACCAATCAGTGAGCAACATGTGTCCCTGAAGCCCTTCCAAGAGGGTGGGAGACCTCTCCAAGACGTCTCCGCTTGTTAGACATGTCTCTCTCCCTATCAGACGTCTCGGTGATGTTTGAGCGCCACCGAGACGTCTCCGACACCACCACCATTAGCTGTTCGATTTCTTCTCTGGCACCACCACCACCACCTGCTGCAATCAAACAAATTAAAAAAATCCTTGAACCCACCATTAGAAAAGTAGTCATCTCTTTATTTAAATGGAAAAAGAAACAAATCTCCGATCAAAAACCTCCAATTTCCAACACCATTGATGAGAATATCCACCCCTTGCCAGAATCTTGTCGGAGCCGACTCATATTCGAAAAACGGTCAAAACCCACCTCCCCAAAACTCACATCTTCAGGCACCCCTGTTCTCTCTCTTCCTGCCTTCCTGGTCTGAACGGAGATGTTTTGGTGGTTGGGGAGAAGTCACCAGAGACGCCAGCTACTGTGACGTCTGTTTTGGTGGTTGGGGAGACATCACCGGAGACGCCTGCTAAAACGTCTCGAAGACGCCAAGCTGAACTGGAGAGGTCTACCACCCTCTTAGAGAGGCTTCAGGGACACGTGTTACTCACCAGTTGGTCCCTTAGGGAAAATCTCTTGGAGAGGCCTCAGATGCCTCAGGAATCATGAGCTGGCTCTCCCAAAAGATAGACGATGATTATTTTGATAAAAATGATAAAGTCAAAGGTTAGTTTGATTATTTTCCCTTTTAGTATTTTAGTATTTTACTCATATTAATTAATTGTATTTATTATTTTTAAGTAGGATTATTATCTCCATATGACCCACATTCACTTCTTCCACAAAACCACTCATAAATATTAAACCACCCCCGTTCCCAAACCCTCACCCCACACCATGTCAATCCCAGCCACCGTCGTAACACCACCATTGGTCAACGACCTCGACATCGTCATCCCCACCATTCGAAACCTCGACTTCCTCGAACAGTGGCGACCCTTCTTCCAGCCCTACCATCTTATCATCGTTCAAGACGGAGATCCGACCAAAACCATCCGGGTACCCGACGGATTCGATTACGAACTCTACAACCGTAATGATATTAATCGGATCCTTGGCCCCAAATCCAGCTGTATCTCGTTTAAGGACTCTGCTTGTCGCTGCTTTGGGTTCCTTGTTTCCAAGAAGAAGTATATCTTCACCATTGATGACGACTGTTTTGTAAGCTTTTGTTAAATTTTTTTGTAATTTGTTTTGTCTACTGAGTTGACTCAGTGAGTCAACTCGGTAGAAGTAAATCTTCAATTCCCCCATTTTTTTCTCTATTGAGTTGATTCATTGTGTAAACTTAGCAACTCAGTGAGTCAACTCGGTAGAAATAAATTTTTAATTTCCCTAATTTTTCCTCTACTGAGTCACCGAGTCAACTCATTAGAAGTACATCTTCACCATTAACGATGACTGTTTCTTAAGTTTTTAACTTTTTTAATTATTTTTTCTGAATTTTTTTTGTCTAGCGAGTTGACTCAGTGAGTTGGAATCATAAACGAGTTTCGTCTACTGAGGTGACTCACTGAGTCCAGATCGTTATTGTAGAATGAGTTGAAATGATTTATATATATTATAGGTGAAATGATTTTCGTGAGTTTTCTTTAATTTTATCCAGTGTTTTGTTTACTGAGTTGACTCAGTGAGTCGGAATCGTGAACGAGTTCTTAGATCTCGTTTAAGTCAACATTAGGTTAGATTATTAGAATACAGAAGACTAATATGATGCTATGCTCGCTTGACCAAGTCATTATTGTAGACCATCACCAGATAATGACACGTGTCATACATTATTGAAGGTAGGTGAATAGATACCGTGGTGACCGTACGATTGTTCGGTGTGTAGGACCACTAGTGGAAATTTTAAGTTGTTGACTTTTAGCACTAATTATGAAGATCTAATAGTTTTGACTTTTTGTTGTCCAATTAGAAGTCACAATCATGTAATCATCCCCTAGTGTTTATTGACTAGGAATAGTAATTTAGCACTAGTTTATAGATTGTAACTCTCTATGTAAGCATGGGCGGACCGAGTATATAGAGTGCGGGTTGGTTGGTTGACGAGGAGGTTATGTGATGTGTATTAGAGTATGTGTAGTGGGTACGTTATATGGCGTTTTATGCCACCATAGCGCCGGGAACACCGCCCCCTCCGGCGCTATGGGGCGTTTTAGGGGTGGCAGAGTGGTGGTGATAGCGGGCGTTTTCAGCTGACATTCTTTTTTTTTTTTTATTATTATTATTATTATTATTATTATTGTTGTTGTGTTTGTGTGTGTGAAGAGGAAGAGAAAGAAGTGAAGAGGAGGAGGAAGAAGAAGAAGTAAAGAAATAAGAAGAAGTGAAGAATTGAAGAAGAAGATGATGGAGAAGAAGAAGTAGATGGGGAAGGGGTAGGTGGGGTGGGTTATTATTTTTTATTTTAATTAATATTATTTTTAATAGTAAATCTTATTTTTTTATTATTGTTTTTTAACTTAATAAATTTCTTTTATTATTATTATTATTATTTTTATTATTATTAGGTATTTAATATATTCTTATTTAAATAAAAAACAATAATTACCCAATCATTACCAATCATTTATAACCCCCACATAACCCCCCTTCCCACTACACCCTCTTTTTCCATAACCCCAACATAACCCCTTTTCTATTACTTTTTTAATATTTTAATCCTATAACCCCCACATAACTCTCTACCACTACACATACCCTTACGGCTTTTCGATAGACCTCTTTAAGAGTTTTGAATATTGACCTTGAGATTGTTGAATTTTCTTAGAAAAGATAAGTCCTTGGTTTTAAAAAGCGCGAGGCGACCTGAGGCACAGTTTCATGCGCCTTGTGTGACATAAGGCGTGCAGTGTACAAAAAGCGGAAGCAAAGCCAGCTTTTCGTACACGGGGTCTTTTTGTGCTTCAAAGTGTTATACATAAGCTATAAAGGTTGTACATTTAAGGTAAATCATATATAAACTTTATTTGTATCTTTATTTTGGGTAAAGGATGCTAAAATCCTATATGATATATAAAATATTTTATATTCGTCTTGCGCCTCGCGTACGAAAAGCCCACCGCTTTTGCGCTTTGCACCTCGCTTTTGTGCGTCTCGCGCTTTTTAAAACCAAGGATAAGTCTATACATGCAATATTTGAAAAGAAAGTGAAAAGCAAAAATAACGAGTATTAGAAGTTAGAATGGTGTATTACCTTTTCGTGGTTGTTATTAGTTATTACCTCAAAAACCTCATTGCGGCTTTTAGTTTTATTGGTTTCAATGGAAAGGTTTCATTAGTTACATGACTCAGTTTGATCCAACCTAAGATTGGGACGTTGAGTGAAGAGACATTCGAGCACCAAGAAAACCAACCCTGGTCACCACTGTCTAAAAGCGAATTTAGGGATCTTGTTTATCTTGCTTAGCTTTTCTTTTGCATTTGGATAAAGTCATTCTTATACTTACCAACCAACCAACCAACGTACTTAATTTAACCAAAAATGCTAAAAAGTTTTTTTTTCTTTACAAAGTAACCGTTATAATACAACTATTTTTTTTTGTTCAACTTCTTTTGTCATCAAGGGTTCTATGGTTGCTACCTGTTGTTTAAACGAATCCACCGGCTCTTGTTTGAGAGGACATATTAGAAGGGATAATGCTTTGGCACGTCAAAACAAAGCGGCTATTATTATCGCCATCTTTAAAGATGGCTATATTATCAACATCTTTATTTTGATGTAAGCAAGAGTTAGTAGTCTCGCACACAACAAACACAAAAGCTTATTTGACAAGAATAGTATACTAAGTATGCACTAAGTGGAAGTCTTTTTATGCACTCCTTTGAACAAACATCATCTATGCAAGGGTTAGGCAAAAAATCCACACATTGACCCTTGATTTACTATCTGTCAAACAAGAATAAGATAACACAATAAATGTTAACAGAAAATGACAATGAAACGTTCCAAAGCATTGCCCCTTGTACATAACCTGTTAGAAGGGGTCTTGAGACGGCATGGGAGGAGCTCCTCATGAAATGGCAATGGGCCGAACCCAGACAAGGCTAGGCCCATACGTCGAGCCGGATCTGGGAGATACGTCATCACTAGATAATTAGATATAGCCCTAAACTTTTTAGTGTAAAATTTTACTGTTATTAAAGAAAAAACGTTTATGATACATCTGATTAGAGTTGCTTAAAGCATGGGCTCAACCGCTGACAGACTAATACATGCATTCGGATCCCGGACCTTATAACCAAGTCTGGGACCAGTTCAGGCCAGGTTTATTTGCTTACCTGGTCTGGCAATGACAGTTTGATAGTTTAAGCATTAATTTTACTTATTATATTCATGAATGCCGATTTGACTTTTGTATTGAAATGAAGGTTGCCAAGGATCCAAGTGGAAAAGAGATCAATGCTTTGGCACAACACATTCACAACTTGTTAACGCCAGCAACACCCTTCTTTTTCAACACATTGTACGACCCGTACAGGGAAGGTGCTGATTTCGTAAGAGGGTATCCCTTCAGTTTAAGGGAAGGCGTGACGACAGCCATTTCTCATGGCCTTTGGCTTAATATCCCAGATTATGATGCCCCGACTC
This sequence comes from Ambrosia x helenae, assembly GCA_030844895.1. NCBI lineage: Eukaryota > Viridiplantae > Streptophyta > Magnoliopsida > Asterales > Asteraceae > Ambrosia > Ambrosia x helenae. The sequence continues at coordinate 115,753,594 of CM061224.1, read as the reverse complement.
AACTCGTCAAGCCTCGTGAGCGCAACACCAGGTCCAGCTGATTTCAAGTCGCAATAATTTAATTGTTTTTAATGCATGTCTAGGCGTCTAGCTAACTATGTACTCGATGTGATAAAAATCTTGCAGGTATGTGGATGCTGTCTTGACCATCCCAAAAGGCACTATTTTCCCTATGTGTGGGATGAACCTTGGTTTCCATAGGGAAATTATCGGACCCGCCATGTATTTCGGGCTCATGGGAGATGGTCAGCCTATTGGTCGGTACGATGACATGTGGGCTGGCTGGTGTGCTAAGGTATATGCTATTATTGTGTTTCATTGTTTATAGAGGTGGCAAAATGGATGGGTCGGTTCAGGTTAACATTACAATAATAATCTAATCTTTCAAGTAAAATGTTGTAGCAGATTAAAAAATCATTTGGGCGAGTTTTGTCCCACTCGGCCCATTTCACATGTTTCCATGTAGTTAAACCTTTCGCTTTTACCTATTTGACCCGTTAAAGATAAACATAATTTGGATCTTCTACTTTTAGTTGATTCAAAAGCTATCGGGGTTCACATATTGATCAAGTTAGCGTAAAACTGTAGGTGATATGTGATCATTTGGGGCTAGGAGTGAAAACAGGGTTACCATACATTTGGCACAGCAAAGCAAGCAACCCATTTGTCAACTTAAAGAAAGAATACAAAGGCATCTACTGGCAAGAAGACATCATTCCGTTTTTCCAAAACGTCACACTGCCGAAAGAATGCACAACCCCACAAAAATGCTACATCGAGCTCTCCAAGCTCGTGAAGGAGAAACTTGCCCCGATTGATCCTTACTTTGAGAAGCTTAGTGACGCCATGGTTACATGGATCGATGCTTGGGATGAGCTCAACCCATCGACTGATGGTGTAACCACAGCCAAGGCCGAGCCTTCTAAACCCAAGTAGACGTCTACTTGCATATGCTTACTGTTTTTAGTTCCTTTACTGTTGGAATAATTTGTCTTTCTGGTTTTGTCGTGTTACCGGCTTTATATAGACTGTTAAACGAGTTTTATTTGAGATATATAACTTATATTTGGTTGTGTTTGGATATGCTCTTAGGTATCATATAATGTCAAACAAAATAGTACATATATTTCATTAGTATGGTAAGGGTGTAAACTCGAGTTGAACCGCTCATGAACTACTTGAGATTGACACTAATAGCTCGGATTAGTCCAAACCTGGAAAACTACTCACGAGCCAATTTCGCGTTTTACACATACAACTCAAACCAAGCGAAGTTTAAGCGAGCCAATTTCGCGTTTTACACATACAACTCAAACCGAGTCGAGTTTAAGCACCCAGTAAGTAAAACAAGTGGTCAACTCTAGCTTTAGTTGTGTTTGGATATGCATTTTAAAAGTTATTATTTGATTTTAAACAAAGTGTACATGTAGGCCATGTCCATTAAGGGTGTAAACAAGTCCATCATCTACTTGAGATTGGCACGTTTATAGCTTGATTTAAACCAAGCTTAAAAAACTACTTACGAGCCAAATTAGAGTTTAACCATATAAACTCAAACGAGCCAAGTTAAAGCATTTTGCAAGTAAAATGAGCTCGACCCGCCTCGCTACACACTAAACTTTTCCGCGAAACGTAACAATAGCAAACCCAAAATTTCAAAAAAAAAAAGTAAACAAACATAAAAAAAAAACGATTGTATTAAACTTCATGTCGGAACCAGAATACTTTTTCTGTTCACTACTACACTCAAACGCAACAATAACAAATGCAAACAACATTACAACTACACTAACAAACCACTTCCCAACACAACCACCACCACCACCACCACTTCTTCCGCTACCCGCCCTTCACCGCCACCAGTCCACCCTTCACCGCCACATCCGACCGCAACGAACCCATACCATAACCACCAAAACCACCCAATTCATTACACTTTTCATCATAACCCTCAAAACCCTTAAACAAAACCTCCGTACTAACACCAATTTGTTCATCAAAATCAAAACATTCACCATTAATTGCAGGCTCTTTTGCAGGAGAATATTCATACTGTAACAGTGTCATAAGTTCTTTAGGTGAATCATCGTACGGACAAAACAGACGGTGGTCGCCGGAGACGGTGGTGGTTGTGGAACAACTCCGGCGACTGGATCTAGAAATGGATTGTTTAATGATATCCCATTCTTTTTGAAGGTTGTTGAATTGTTTTTGAAGTGGGTCGTCGTTTTGTTGGTTATTGTTGATTAAGGAAACAGTTTTTGTTGTGGGATTTGATCTGGGCATGATTGATTGGTTGGTTGGTTTACTTGAAGTTTGTTTGTGTTTGATCCAAATATAACGGTTTGTTTGTTTGCAGTTTTTTGAAAGTGGTATATTGGGTTGCCTTATTTGGGTTTCAAAATATTTTATTTTGGGGTTATAATAATATAAGTGAGGGGTTATTGTAAAAATAACACTAATCTAAAAAGTGTATGAAGAATTAACTATTGTACTAGTCAAAAGCGTAGTCAATCATCATAATCGTCTACATTTGGAGGACATTGGTGGAAGAGAAATGAGAGATGACCCGGCTATTGGCTTGGGTTCGAGTCCTGATCCCGATCGGTTTTACCGATTATTTCACTGTCGCGCCTTCGGGCGGGTGAGTGGTCGGGTTTTCCCGGGAATTGGTGGCAATTGGTGGCCCGGGTACTCTCGAGTACCTGATTCACCAAAAGGATGCCCGAGAGTGCTCGGAAATTGATTCGTTGGCTCTTCAAAAAAAAAAAAAAAAAATCATTGACTTTTTATGAGTTTCACCTTCATTTTTTAAACGATCATAACTTTCGCATACTACTTTATAAAATCTTGAGTTTACAAATAAATGTACATATAGATTTGTTGTGAAAGAGAGAAAAATATCATGAGGGTTTAAACTCGCGTCACTAATGAGTGATAATTCAGATTTTTGTACGATCATGAGGGAGAAATTGTACTAGTTCGGGTCTTGCTAGACTTTCAAGGGACTTATGCATGTAAAATAGTGTCTAATATGTGTATCAATTTAAAGGTTTGACTAGAAGGTGTACAAATTTTGACCTAGTAAATCGGCGGGTGCCACAGTTATAAAACGAGTTCCATTTCAAAATCATACATTTTAAAAGATGATTTCAAGTAGATCATGCTTGGAGTAGTGTTCAGAAAATTGGGACTAGTTGGCGATTAATCGCTACTCGACCGATCACCTTTTGTTAATCGACCCTAATCGGCTCAAATTGGCCCTAGTCGTCCTAATCGGCCTTAGTCGGTCTGCCACAAACCAATGATTTTGGCCAGATTCCAGCCAAAATCTATAAATCCGGCAGGTTCCGACAATAAATGTAAATTCCGGCCAGTTTCTAACCAAACCAAGTGGATTATGACGATTAATCATATACACTTAAAAAATAGGTTGAGAAGAGGTTAAAACTTATATACTTAAAATATTTACCTATAAAAATGTGTATTTGTTTTTTTTTTTGTCTGTATATTTTGCATATAAATAACTGAAAATTACATATAAAAATCCAAATCCAATTAATCAATATTAATTGCTAATCGGTACTTCACCTACCGATTACGGTCACACTCTAACCCCCTTTTGCCTTTCTCACTCAATTAACAAATAGTCAAAATTACACGGATGGTTCTTGTGGTTTTCATGAAGTAACGTATTTAGGTACTAAACAACTTTTTAAAACATGTTCAGGTCTTGTGCTTTTGATTTTGTAACTGAAAGGATAGGGTCCTAAATCCTAGCGCGGATAAGGACCCTACCCCACAACCTACTTCAAGTATACAAGACATCCACGGATTAACCTATCAATGGTAAAAGAATGAAGGTGAAAAGAACCCCGCGGTGTCTACATCGCACAGAGAAGAACCACCTGCGCAGGCCTCCTCGCGTGTCACCGCGGAGGCCATGGACAGACCAATCACAGGCTGATGTGTGGCAGGGCTGGCCCAACAACTCTGACCACTAACAATGAAGATATAGCCCCATGTTCCCAGCATACTGCACTGATCAGCTTCGCGTCAGATATCACATGAGCTGTCTTCCAGAAGAACAGACCGCGCTGTCTGAAGAAGATCCGCCTACAACCATATCTGTCGCGCCATGTGGATATTTGGCAGGGCGGTACACCTTTTCTCTCTCTCTCTCTTCAGCATTAATTACAAACAATCCTATCTTAATTAGTCGGTCCAATCCTAACCAATTAGGCCGAAAGGAGGCAGACCCATAACCCGGGGCCAAGCCCATCATCGAGGTTATGGGTTAGTGATGTTTGGCCCACTCGTGCCTTATATAAGGAAGCTCTACCCTCCTCGTATAAGCAGACATTATTGCACTGAACAAACCAACACCACTTTTGTGTCTGTACGTTGGAATCTTACGATTACTTACCAGTTGCCTCCTTTCGTACGACCCACTACATTCTTTCTTTTCAGGTTTCGAATTCCAACCCCGAGTGTGAGCAAAGGATTATACTCTACAGCGACCATGAGTTCAACACCATACACACCTCGGTTGAGGCATGTACCACTCGTTGTTTCTTCAGTAACAAGAATGGGTATTAAGTGTAACGACTGCTAAAATCTAACGGAAAACACCCTCACGTGAGGGTATTTTTGTCTTTTCCATTATTGTGCTTTGAATTTACAATATTCGAACCCAAAGTAACCAATCTAGAAACCCAATCAGGTAATCCACTAAGCAATGAGTTATCCAAGCATGAGCCCACAAGATTTAGAACCAACACCCGACTATCAATTACAGTTAATGCAAGCGAGTCAACCAACACTTGAGCCATAATATAGTTCCGATTTTCCATGGTTCTTGGGGAACAAAGCATCCGAATTGTTATGGTAACAATGACCCGATTGCCGAAAGCAATTTGAGCAACTGAGTGAGTAGTGATGTAAGTGAAATACATACAGGCAATGTAATCGTGAGTTGTGGAGGTGCAAGACTCAGGAGTGCAATCGATCAAGCTCAACTTAGAGCCCATATCAAGTAGCAGGTTGGTGGGTTGAGGGGAGATTTTGAAGGAGACACGAGTGTAGCTTTCGGTTGATGAGTATATGGTTATTGGAGCTTCAAAAGCTGTGGATGAAGTCACTATGTTGGAATTGGAGTTGTAGATGGGGGACGAAGGGCCTGTTTGGTAGCCTCTTAATGAGGCTCTGAACCATTCAGCTCTGAATGGTTCAACATTCAGACTGTTTTGTTTCAACCTAAAAATTGTTCTGAATGGAATGGTTAAGAGTTGAACCATTGCAGAGTTGGTGTATAGCTGAACCATTCAACACTTAATCATTCAAAGTCTCTTAACCATTTAGACCTCTTAATAATTCAACACTTAATCAACCAAATAACTCCGAAAAGAATGAAATGGATAAATGACAGATATGCCCTGACGTCTGGTCTTCCATATAGTTTTAACTTTTTTTTTGAACTGTTAACTTCATTAAACAAGCGCGCCCTTAAAACAAGGACCGCCTAATTACAACATATACAAAGGGAAAACTGCCCAATCCTTCCATACAATAGTATTAAATCGAGTACGACACTTGACCCATAAAAACGTAGAAGACTTCACCATGGCTACCACCTCGACTACCTTAGGAGTAGCATTGTCGAAAACCTTTCTATTTCTTGTCTTCCATATAGCCCAGCAAGTTGTCATAATAATACCCCTAACAAGTTTTTTTGCCCACTTCGAACCGTTCACATTATCTTGGATTTTTAGAAGATCTTCCATGTCAAACAAAGCCGGAGTGTGAATTTTACACCAACTCCAAATACTTCCCCACACGCCACTAGCAAAGCCACAGTCAATAAACAAATGCTCACAGTTTTCATCGAACACTTCACATAAAGGACAAACAAGCGAAGGGAGGACAATTTGTCTTCGTTGAAGAGCTATACGGGTAGGGATGCGATTCATTTCTGTCCGCCACATATGAATATTAACTTTACTAGGCACCCAAGATTCCCATTTAAAAAGATGGGATCGGCTTTCATTCCTATCCATCCTTAATAAGATTTTAGCACTAGCCACTGTGAAGCGCGAATTACCTTCAAAATCCCAAATCCATTCGTCTTTATCATTGGACAATGAGATAGAGGAAACCATGAATATGACATGCTGCATTTCGGAGACCGCTTCTACTGTGTCTGCAGCCGCATTCCAGGCTGTAGATAAACGGACTGCAGCCCCGTCTCTGGTGATACGGTCTTTAATCAAACAATTCTTATCCATTTCTGAATTAAAGCAGAGTCCCCATACCATTTCCTTCCAGAATCGCAAACTCTCCCCATTCCCTACCTTACCTTTATAATATCGATCAACATGTTCGCCATTAAAGCGAAGTTTATTAATTGCAGCCACTAATGTTTTCCAGCAGCCGCAGATGTTGTTAGCAGCAGGGAGAAAGACCCATTTACCTCGTCCACCATGAATGGCTTCGATAGTAGTACGCCAAAGGCTGCCTTAACATTTGTTACAAAATCAAAACCACCTAAACAAGACAAAAAATTGTTTATTACTCAAAGACGTTAACCACAAGGACTAATTTTGTCTAACAAATATAATCACACTCACTCTCCTCCCTCCACTCACACAGTCACACTCACCAAATTGCTTTGCTCAACAGCATCATAACACAGCATAACAAATGGCCTAACGAACCTACCACCACATTAACGACATCGTTTTACTCATCCACCACTCTACCGATCACAATCGCACATAATCTATTCGATTCTACAGTCATCAGGTAATCAACCAAACAAAAACACCTTCTGCTCTCAATTACATGTACATATATACACCTTTGAATCTTCACATTTACTTTGATTTTGTTAATCGATAATAATATTCTGTTCATTACGTTGTCGTTTAGTTTGATTTTGTTAATTCATAATATTCTGTTCATTACGTTGTCATTTAGTTTGATTTTGTTAATTCATAATATTCTGTTCATTACGTTGTCATTTGGTTTGATTTTGATAATTCATAATTTAGATATGAATTAAATGTAATCAAATACCTTCACAGTGGTGATTTGAAATAATCCGATTCACCGAATTGCTTCATCTAGTTTGATTTTGATTATTATTATTATTATTATTATTATTATTATTATTATTATTATTATTATTATTATTATTATTATTATTATTATTATTATTATTATATTCTGAATCGCCTTTTCATCGTATAGTTTGATTTTGATAATTTGTATAATATATGAATCGCTATTAAATCAGACACTCACCAAATTGCTTGGCTCAAAGAGCATAACACAGCATAAATATGGCCTAACGAACCGTAAATAGTTTATCTACTACCACATTAACGACGTCATTTCACTTATCCATCACTCTACTGTAGCGCTAGCGGTCACAATCGCACATAATCCATTCGATTCTACAGTGGTCAGCTCATGTACCTATACACCTTTGAATCTTCACATTTTTGATTTTGTTAATTCATAATATTCTGTTCATTACGCTGTCATTTGGTTTTATTTTTTATAATTGATAATTACCTTCTGTCAGTCAGTTACATATGGTATATGTGTACATACACAGCTTTTTCAATCTTCACAGTGGTGATTTAAGATGATCCGATCCACCGAGTTGCTTCCTTTAGTTTGATTTTGATTGTTATTGATTATATTCTGAATCGCGTTTTCATCATTTAGTTTGATTTTGATAATTTGTAAATTATGAGTCGTGATTAAATCGTTACATTGTCATTTAGTTTGATTTTGGTAACTTTGATATGAATGGAATGTCTCGTTCCATGATTTTGATATTTTGGCAAGCTTAGTATGCTATTAGTCATTAGTTGAATTGTGTATTATTTTGTTTATTATCTTGGGTGGTTAATGATTAACTGTGTGTTTGGAATCACTTTATTAAGCATTTTATCAACACCAGGCGCGCGCTAGCCTTGCGCCGGTTGAAACCAAGGTGTATAGAGTGGAGTTGATGAGTTAGAGGCGAAATAGTTGTAGGACTTCAATAAGGGTCTTTATTAGTTGAAATTGCTAACGTTGTAATATTTGCGATTGTTATTTTGAATTTGATGTTATTTCTCATGAGGAATTATTTGTCTTTGCTTATGTAAAGGTGACAATTTACTTCGATCACCCAAATGGCATTGCCAATACCAACAACTATTGAAAAACTTGACATAGACGTTCTTCAAAACATACTCGCCAGGCTTTCGGCTGTCGATTTCGCATCTGCTGATTGCGTTTGCCATTCGTGGAACAATGTTTGCAGTCTCATCCTTTGTTGCCCCAAGCTCGCCTCCGCGTGCTCTACCAATCCTTCTCTACACGTAACTTTTTTCAAGCACTAAGTTTTACACCAATTGTAACTTATACTCTTAAATCTTAATGGTGTTATTTAAACCATTTTTTATTTTTATGCCCTAATTTTCATCAGGTTGCTATTGAAGAAGTGGCAAATAAAGTACTGTCAAAGCCAATCCGTCCTCAATTTGCCTTTGCTTTCGTTGGACGTTTGATCAATTTGCGAGAGGCTTTTCAACTCGTATGTTATTGACTTTCAAACTGATGCTTTTTTCAAAAAGTTTTATGAAAATTTTGCTATCTACTTCAAACTTTATTAGAATGGATAATATGATTTTTTTTTGGTGTTACAGTGTAATACTACTCATGTCATGTATCAATTTGACATCAAATGTCAAAACGTACATGCTTGCTTTGATTATTTTTCATGAACGAATGACAGATCACTGCAAAACTAAGCTCCAAAATTCCTGTCATTATCCAACGGTCCTCTGGAATTATTGGGAGGGATGCGATTTCTGATGAATTCAAAGAGGTTTACTATGTTTTCTACTCCACATATATATTTTTTTGTTTAGTAAACTTGTTAATCTTTAACGTTGAGAAGGTAATGAATAAAGTAACCTACAGATTTGGCTACATCACGAGGAGAGAGGAATCATGTTAACGGCTGGCTTTTTTCCAGGGATGAAAGTAAAATCAATCCCACTTCTAAAGCAAGTTGAGGTAATAAATCCTATCTTTGTTGATCACAGCATTAAACTTATCTTATACCTGTAATTGTATATGCATCTCTCAGCACCCCGAAGCTTTCATGATTGACAAATTCATAACGGACATTTGGGAGTTCTCGACTTCTATATCAGGACGTCAATCCCCTGCTGCCATAGTGATTTTCAGTGTAAGCATGTGAATTCGTGTGTTTCTATAATTAACTTTATGTATTTATTTATTTATTTATTTTTTTTTTGACAAGATCCTAATATTGTTTCATATCTTATTCTCACTGGATTAATAACAGAAATATCATCATCATTTAGGCAAGAATATTATGGAAGAACTTGGTTAGTGTGCTGTTGTAATTAAAATACATCAGTGACTTGTTATAGTTGTTTGTGTACTCTTGTATACTAATCTTCTTTGTTTTAGATTATGCCATGTCACTAGAAACTGTCATTGTTGGTGGTTTTTGCTTTGATTTCCGACATACCGCCACTGAAGAACTTGCTTGTGATGCTGTTGCTTTGGTAATTGCTATGGACAGGAACAAACCTCCTGGTAAATTCAAGCATATTTTATCTGTTGTCTTATTTTCTTATCGTCCTTCCTCTGTACCTTTTAGTTTAAGTTGCTATTGCACTTTCTCCGAGTATATTAATACGGTGCAATGTCATCAAGTTATGATTCTTTTATGAACAGGTATTGGAGAAACTAGATTTCATGCTGTATTATCACCTGGATTAACACCCTTAGGACCCACATACCGGGTGGATTCTGCAGAGAACCCCGTTAATATTGCGACTAAACTTCTTGTACACAGAGAAGGGCCGTTTGAAACTATGGTATGCTATTTGTTAGCCTAAGTTAATTCATTGTTACTTTATTTTGCTGCATGGAACTGGTTAAGGGTTCTTAGAAGTTGTAGAGACTAGAGAGTATATATCATGAATGTTAATATGGCGTTTATTCTAAAAATAGGAAATGGACGAAATGGTTGGGTTCTTTACTAGGGACATTGGGGTAACAAAACGAAGGAAATTCTCCATTGGGCAGGAAAAAGCCAAACAGATGACATCTCTTGCATTCCACCAAGTTGTATCGTGAGTAACTATTTTCCATCTCGTTTTAAAAATTTTACTTTATAAGCGACTACAGATGTCATATGTCATAAGTGGTTATCTTCGATCTAAAAGCATCGGATAATCTATTTCAAAACACAACCCCAAACACCCCCCTTGGAGGTGGTGGGTCACGTAAATAGGCGAAGCTGTTTGTTCAATTTCCTTTTTTGCAAAAGTAAGCGTGCAAATATGGTTACAAAGCTATAATGTTTTAATACTAATAATTTATTTTGATATATGAACTAAAGATTTTGTGCATTAAAAGTACATGAATCAAAATTGTCATCTCTAAGACTATTTCATGCAGCCAAGGACCGGAAAATGAGTCTCTGAATGTTACAGGCGTGGGTATCAAAACAGGCGATACCTTTCGATGTTGCTACCTAGATGATGATGACATTATATCTTCTGCGGACGCTATCTCCAACCTTCTGAGATCTTTCAAGCAAAGGAGCACCAATGGCAGTGATAAGTGGGAGGTATTTGGTGGTCTTATATTCACTTCTACGTATCGTGGCCAGTTATTATCAGGCCAACCATATAATGACAGCTCCGTGTTTTTGGAAAACTTCCCCGGCGTGACAATCGCTGGGACAAAGTGTTTTGGTGAAATTGCACGGGGCTATTTAACGCCACAAGAATCTGAAGAACAAAAGTCGGCACAGGGTCGCTTTTTGCACCTACACAGCGCTGTCTATTTTATCATGTCCTACGCTCCATAGAAAAGTGAAGTATGCTGTTTTCCTATTTGACTTTGATGTGTTTTTCTATTTTCTTGACTTTAGTTACTTGTATGTGAGATTGAACTAAGCTTCAAACATTGTCCTTATCTGAATAGGATCCTGTTTTTTTTTTTTTTACTGGGGGTGGGGCGTCTCCATACCTCACAGCCTTAGTATGGGAATGTTTTATGTACTAGTGTGGCGGTTTAAAATTGTAACAGGAGCAGAGACCACGAATGGTACTGTTAATTCTTGGTTTATGGATTGGTATATGGATGTGTGACGGGGTTGTGCTTTTGACAGCAGTGGCTCAACCAGGACCCAAATGACCGCGAGCATATGTCTGGCTTGTGAAGCGGGTCTGTCTTCTTCGTCGTGGAGCTTTTTGCGGGATTTGATCTATGCATGATATCAATTCGAATGTTGGTTACTTCTGCTTGAATTTGATAGCAAAGGGCTTGTAGCCTAGTTGGACCAAAGATTGGGAAAATTTTCTTGTCAATAAATTTGGGTTCTAGTCACATAGCAGTCATAAGGTGTAGATTTAAGAGTAAGATTACTTGTGTGTGACGGTGTGAGTTATTAGCCTTATAAAAAAGGTACAAGGATAAACAACTTTGAGAGTAGAATATAGGTTTGATCCATTAGCTATAAACTCCTTTGTATAATACTAGTTTTTATCCCGGAGCGTCCCGGGTTAAAATATCTAATATGCCTGCCCGCTATCTTAATGTAATTTTCTTTGTCCTGGAATGAATAATATAACTTCTTTAAAAAAAAAAAAAATCTCTGCCATAAGTTATCATATCAAATATTAAAAAAACGAATCTCTGCGCCGAGGTATAATCTAGTGCCATTACAAATGAATTCGGAAGTTTGTAATCGATCATTCTAAAAATAACTAACATGAAATAAGAAAAAAAAGTTAATTATTGAAATATCGAACGCATTAGTCTAAGGGTTATGTGATTCGTTAAAAAAATCATTGGTATATGATCGGGTATATAGTTCGGGTATTTGGGTATGTTGTTTCGGTAATCGGGTCGGGTATCACCTAATCCCAGACCCAACCCAAACCCACAATTTTTTTAAACTAATCCCAAACCCGACACAATACCTGTCGGGTTACAGTCATTTTTTTCTCCGTTTTTATATAGCACTATGGTACTCGTTGGAAAGATAATAAAAACGCTCGTTAATTTGGTGTAATTTTTTTCTTTAAAAAATCTCGTATATAAAAGATATTAACGTTTAAAAGTTGTGGGAGGAAACATGAGAGAAAAAATAATAAAGTTTTAATATTTAGATTTAGTAGATTAGGTATTTAACAGATTAGGTTAAAGATAATAATAGATTAGGTTAAATCATATTTATTTCTTTTTTTTTAATTGGTTTACACTTGCCACATCACATCCTATGTGACATCTCTCAAAAGAGAGATTGCATAAGAGTATGACATGTAGGATTAATCTCTTTGCAATATTTCTTTTTTTTAATTGGTTTACACTTGCCACATCACATCCTATGTGGCATCTCTCAAAAGAGAGATTGCATAAGAGTATGACATGTAGGATTAATCTCTTTGCAATATATATATATATATATATAGATATAGATTATAACCGGGGGCTATGATCATGTGACACTACGGCCTAGGAAATCACTTCGGAAGCCAACACAATTTATTTTGTAGAGAACGTATGTGTTTCATGAAACTTTAACATATTATGGTTGTTATTTGGCTTACATGATTGTTACCTGATGTTAGAGATGTACGATATTTTTTTTTTTTAAAACTGGTTCGGCTTTTCCCTCGAAGCTTTTTTTTTATAACCGGTTCGGTTAAAAACCGGTTCAATGACTGAACACCCAAACTGTTCCTAGCTAGTCGATTACTAATGGTCTTAGGAAAAACCGTTTTTTATATATAAATGTCGGTTTTTTAAACCGGTTTAAGATGGTATGGGCAACCAGTAAAACAACCAAGCAGTTCAGGTCGGGCCTAACCCACTTTTCAAAAACCAATTTAAAAAACGTTGCCGAGTTGTTTCCCGTTTTTTTTTTTTCAAACCAGGTTTTTTGTACACCTCTACTTGACATGTCTGCTCACCAATCTATTTAGACCAGGTGTAATCGTTGGTGAATTGGGCGTGAAGTGGGGAATTTCACCCCCATTCACCTTGGAACACCGCCCCCTGGTTAATGGGGCGTTAAAGGGTGCCCGGTGAAATATTTCGCGTACTAACACCACTTTCTTCATCAAAATCAAAACATTCACCATTAATTGAAGGCTCTTTTGCAGGAGAATATTCATACTGTAACAGTGTCATAAGTTCTTTAGGTGACTCATCGTACGGACAAAACAGACGGTGGTCGCCGGAGACGGTGGTGGTGGTGGAACAACTCCGGCGACTGGATCTAGAAATGGATTGTTTAATGATATCCCATTCTTTTTGAAGGTTGTTGAATTGTTTTTGAAGTGGGTCGTCGTTTTGTTGGTTATTGTTGATTAAGGAAACTGTTTTGTTGGAGATTGTTGTGGGATTTGATCTAGGCATGATTGATTGGTTGGTTGGTTTACTTGAAGTTTGTTTCTGTTTGATCCAAATATAACGGTTTCTTGTTTGCAGTTTTTTGAAAGTGAAATATTGGGTTGCCTAATTTGGGTTTCAAAATATTTTATTTTGGGGTTAATAATAAAAAATAATAATAAAAACAATGTTTTTTTAACGACGAATGTATCTTAACTAAATTAAGGGTAAATTGTCGTTTTAGTCCTTGTCGTTTCATCTAAAAAGTTTATATATATTTTTTAATTAGGCTCCTCCACGAGTTCACCTTTTCATTTTTTGCCATTTTCATTCATCCCACTAACTCCGTCTATTCTTACACCATTAAGTCAAGGCTATTGTCGTCAACTTATGTATAAACTTTTTTTTTTGTCATTATCATCCCCCTTTTAGCCCTTTTTAACCCCTTATTTAATTGCATAATTTTAAGGCATGGTTACCTCTCAAATTTGAATTGTAATTCTTTATGCATTGCCTATCAAAATCATTATATGAATCTACGTTTACCCTTTTAAAAAGTCATTATCATCATGTCATGATATGGTTCAATTTGGTAATCAAGAACTAAGAGTGAAAGATAGAGAAGGGAGAATGAAACACAGAGAAGAGGGAGATAAACTCTCAAAATCAATCACTGTCTATTCACATTAGTTTATACTCTTTTATAACACTAATACAACAAACTAACTTTCTACGCACATAACCCCCCCCCCCCCCCACCCCCACCACTATTCATTATTGACCCACATACCCTTATACTATTTGCCACATATTAATACTTCCTCCTCAATACATTATTGACCCCAAGAATGTAATTGAACAAGTAGGAATAATGAACTAATCCTAGAAGAACACTAGCAGTCTAATGAAATATTCTGCACAAGTCAAACTGAGTTGTAACACATCAATGGATTCGCATATTGTATTATCAGGTGGATGATCCTTCCAAATCATTAAACTTTGAACCGATATCCTTCGTCTTGTTCTAGTAAAAATATTCTCCAAATAAGCAATTAATTCCCAAAACTTCAGTGCATTACCAACATCTTCTATTGGAATGAAACCTTTATGAAGTATATGATACTTCACATTAACTTTTGCACAACTTGCAACACTAAATTCGCCCTCATGTAGCTTAGTTATATCCTCAACAGCTGTTACAAGCTTCACAATGTTTACCTTTGTCGTTTTTATTCTGGCGAGAGGGTTCCTAAGGTTAGTAAGCTCAAGCTCAACATTAATGTGATCAGCTCCTAACTTCATTCCTAACCAAAAAGTGGTTAGTCGATTTTGTTCATCCCTGTCACGCTGACCAACCTTCCATGTTGGTCTCATCATCATCTGCAGCAGAATAATTTCAATTATGTTGTTCCCTACTGTTGTTACCTTCTCCTCACCATTTGCTATTCTGACCCTAATAATAACGAGTCTGTGAACCGATGATGTTAATACACTGATTATTATTCTTCCAACCTTTGTCATGGTTCCCTAAGCGAATCCAGAAATAAGAATATTAGCTAGAAAACAAGGAATCTGCCCTGTATATAACCTCTTGAAATAAATGGCTGGATATATGTGAGCATCTAAGCAGCTTGGCTTGTCCTTACGTTCAACCACTAGTTCACGAATAGCTTCAAGTTGTCGCCACCAATTTCTACCCTTCTTGTCACCTGAAAACTTCATGCCACTAGATATCTGCCACCATGATATCAACATTTTCTAGCTTGTCAATATCAGTATATTCTTTTGAATTGTATTGAGCTCCTCTTAATGTCTCAACCAAACAATATTGCCAACCAGGTTTCCACCCAAAGGTTTTAACATATATTGAATCAATGGCTAACATCCATGTTTTCTTAGTTTTTATTAAAGCAATCCTATTGACATCACGATTCCTTTTAAAAAAATGCCAAAGATACTTCTCGACATCTTCACTACTTCGAACTCCTTGTACTTTGTAACCATCTTCAATGCAATTTCTTGATTTCTGCTGAAATTGTATGCATTAACATAATCTTCATCAGTCTCATTTTTGTTGATTTTCCCTGGTTCTGCGTTTGGGTTTTCAGATTGTCAACACTTGTCTGTTTTATTTCTACAGAACCACCACATAAAGAGTCTTGACTCCCACTTCCAAAGTCTTTAGACAATTCATTTTCCTTTTCATATTCTTTGAAACCATTAGCATCAAATGATTCTTGATCAGAGAGTTCTAGAATCTGATCACCAGAAATTTCTTTTAACTCATTGTTAACCTTCTTACACCTTTCATCATACACCTTAGGTGCAGTCTCAAAATCCTTGACTATCCTTCTCAAATAATCCATCCAATGCAAGTCAACTGTTATATCATCATTATTTTCAATAAATTGTTATTCCATTCCAAAGCATTACCTTTAAGACATACAATTACCCACCTTCGTTTGATATTTTCTGGTGTTTCTTCAAGCAAGAACAACATATCACATTGTTGCTTCCATTCTTCCAAATCACCTTCAAAGAAACATGGGAAATCCTCCTTCAAGAAGCGTATGAATTCTTTTGTTGTTGTAACTTCATGGTTCGATTGATTGGTGGTGACTTCTTGGTTATCTTGATCGAAACCCCTTTCTTCAATTAAATGTTGGTGGTGACTTCTTGGTTATCTTGATCGAAACCCTCCTTCTTCAATTGAATGATTCCATATTTGATCTCGTCCCTAGTCGTTGATTCTTCTGCATTATTGTTTTCGACCGTTGGAATTCCGTTCAACTTCCCCGTTTTGTTTATTAATTTGGTCAATGTTGACTTAATATTGCTGAATTCTTGATCCATCCTCTACGTATGATCATCCAGTCTTGAAAGTATAGTTGTCTGATCATCAAGCGTCTTCTTAATTGTATTTTCGTTCTCTAGTTTAGCATGATTTCTTGTTGCCATTGTTGTAGTTGATTTCTGATGATTGATTTCCAGTGAGATAGGTTAAATTCCAATGGAATTCCGGTAAGAAGGGTTGAAAGAACGGTGAGAATGGTGATAAGGTGGTTTATGGTGGTGAAATGGAAAAATTGGCGTAAAGATTGGCGGTGGTTTACGGTGGTGATTAGATGGTTAACGACGGATAGGGGAAGGTTTATGAGTTTTTGTTGCCCTAACCCTAGGTCAAGAGGAGATATATCTCTGTTACCATTGATATGGTTCAATTTGGTAATCAAGAACTAAGAGTGAAAGATAGAGAAGGGAAAAAGAAACACAGAGAAGAGGAAGATAAACTCTCAAAATCAATCACTGCCTATTCACATTAGTTGATACTCTTTTATAACACTAATACAACAAACTAACTTTCTACACACACAACCCCCAACTATTCATTATTGACCCACATACCCTTGTACTATTCGCCACATATCAATCATTGATATGGTTCAATTTGGTAATCAAGAACTAAGAGTGAAAGATGCAGAAGGGAGAAAGAAACACAGAGAAGAGGGAGATGAACTCTCAAAATCAATCACTGCCTATTTACATTAATTGATACTCTTTTAGGGGGACGGGGCACTACCAAAAATGGTCACGGGTACCCCACTGCCAGCTGTAAGACCCGCAAAACCGGTGTCAAACAGTTGGCATTTAAAGACTAAAACCATGCTAATAATTAAAAAGAAATCTTATTTTATTTCAGAAAATTTCACAGCGGAATGTCAAATAAGTGCTTAAGTTTCCCAAAATGGGTTTCCCGAAACGGGTCAAAACAATAATTATAAAACCAACTAGAAAGTTAGAAATAATATAAATGACGTTCGAGCAAAATCCCTTATACGTCTTCTTATTTGAAATGTCAACTGCAACCAAGTAGCTCCACTGCATGCCAAGGCGTCCCTTTTATTCATCAACAACCTGAAATCAATCTAACGTGTATGCAAAAGTCAGCTACGCTGAGTGAGTTCAAGTTTTATAAGTTTCAATAATAAGTAAGTTGTTAAAATAAACAATAACAAAATACTATAACCTTAGAGTCAACAATACGCGCAATCCGCCTAATTGTTCCCTAAGCAATATTTAAAGTCTAGCATCAGCGCAATCCGCCTATTTAACCAAGACTTCAATTTCCAACTGTAATAAGCGCATTCCGCTTATCAACACAAAGCACAATCAAGTCTATTTAACTAAACCAGGTCTAGAGATCACAGCAGACATCTCCCACCTCTGTCATGGCTCAGTTTATAATATCTCATACAACATAAACCATGTAACAACCATGACACAAAACTAATACCGCAAATCAGAGCAGGCGTATCCCACTTCTAATAACACATAAGCCATAAATTATGTGAACCATGACAAAACTATACCATAAATCAGAGCAGGCCTATCCCACTTCTAATGACACATATAACTCAAGCCATATAATAACGCATTAGGCGCATTCCGCCCACTTACGTTTCATACCAAAAAAAAATATGTATGAGCTAATATGTATTTCGATCGTACACAAAAATATTTATAACTTGATAAAAATATTTTGTGACTTCATAAAAATAATCTTGCTAGATTAGCATGCACGTCAGCCCAAAATATTTAAAAATAATAATAATTAAAAGGATGGGCACAAGAACTCACCGGTTGAGAAGTTTCTAAATCCACCGCTAACACGTCACGAATTACGTCCTCAAGTGAAAAAAAAACTTCTAAAGTCGAGTCATCATTCAATAGATCGCCCGAACCAGATCTAAATCAAAATTCCATGAACACAGCAACATCTCATGCAAAAACCTCACAAGCCCCATATTCGTCAACAAAAACCATTATAATCAAGAAAGAGATTTAAGGTGTATGTATGCTTGGTTAATTAATTGAGGTGTATGCATGCTTGCTTGTCTAAATCTCGATGTTAACTAGAAAAAGAATTGAGCCAGGTGCATGCTAGGTTAACTAATTATGTAGTGTGCGTGCTTGCTTCTTCTAATTCACCACAACCTGTTATCACCTTCAAAACATGCATACACATACACCATAAAATCTTCAAACCACGAGGTTCTCATGCACACATGCATCACAACGATAATATGAATCCATAACAGTGATAACTCTCTAAAATTCACATGAACCAATGCATCAACATACTCATAATCCGTTTTCACGCCCTCACTAAGGTTACCGTCACCTCCGTACACCGCTACCATCTTCATCGGCCCCATCAGCTTTAATCATTTCCATAACTAGAATCGACACCCAACCCTAGTTTCGAACCATACGATATCCAAGAAACTAACGCAAGAGAAGCGGAAAAGAGGTTACCTTGTCGCGATTTGTATGCCGGATCGCTGACTTCACCGAGCCATAACCATCGCCTTCCGCTTCCTTTCCCGCTCGTTCTCCCTACCGTCGCACACCCACGAAACAGAAATCCCTCTCCGTAACAACGTAACCACAACGTCTGGAACCACCACCGTTCATCACCAAACAACCATCACCGTCTCGTACACGTCTATAGCCACAACCCTCACCTTCATAGTCATAGGCAAGCTACCGTGCACTCTCTCGATCCCATCATTTGGTAAGCAAACCAATGATCAGGTTACTCGCAAACCACATTGTTAGCCGCTTCCATAAGAACCCCAGTTGCCGTCAATTTTATTGAGAAGATGATTATGTTGGCGAGAGTAGGGTTTTAAAACAAAGATTGTTATCAAAACTTTCACTCTAGTCCTTTTTATTTAGAAATCATTCAAATTGGTCCCTTGTCTCTTTTGACAATAATTCCTAAAGACCCTCCAATCTTCTCTGGATGCATATGGCCCCCTTTGGTTTCAATCTCGCGCATTTCGTTTAAAACAAACTATAAGGTCCTATAAGTCTGTTAATGGAACCTTGCTTGGCAAAACCCGTTAACATATACACTCGACAAGTCCCGGTTAGTCATTTTGTCTAACAAAAATAGTTCGCTAAATTTAGGGGGGACGGGGCACTACCAAAAATGGTCACGGGTACCCCACTGCCATCACGGTAACACCGCCGCCGGAAGTGTTGTTAGTGGATCCGTGAACCATTTGCTGGTTGCATCTAACGGATCGTGAAACCCAACTAATCTCTCCTTCTTTTCTCTCTCTCTATATTATTTTAATCTCTTCTCTCTCTCTTTGTTCTTTTTTGGTTGCAAGAATGCTTTTTTTTTTTTTTTTTTTTTACATCAGTGGATAATTTGAAGATGTATGAAGAAGGAGATAGATATTGGAACACCCCAACCGATGGCGAAAACATCGAGGTGTCACGTATTGACGATTGTTCAGTAGCTCATGGTAAATAATAAATTTCATTAAATGTTTTAAATAACATACATACAATTGTTCTAAGAATTTGTACATCAAAATGAAAAAAAAAAAAAAATACTAGCTACACATCTTCAAGCATTAACTCTAATCTTCAAGCAAGCTATAACCTGAACATGTTAAGTTTGAAAATATTTTGGGTCAACAAAAGTTGGTGAGAATTACATAGGTTTGAATATTGAATAAAATTTGTACAATTCGAGTGTCATGGCAAGTCTAGTCCATATGTGAAAACAACACTACCCGGTAAATCGTGTGCATAATCAAACCTTGTGACTAGAATATTGTGGTCCATCCCATACGCATATGGTTCACTCGTTTATGTTGCGATAACAATCACCCACGCTACCCATACTGGAGGTAACATATCCGGTGGGGTTGTCAGTCCAATAGATCTATCATTGTGTATCGTTGGCTTGTACGAAGTTAATGATTATGCTAGAATAATTGTGCTTACCATAGTAATGTTTAAGGCATAATGCAACATAGAATAACACATAGACACTTATGTTGAATTGTAAATTGATGTTGTAACATGTTTCACCCCAAAATAGTGAAAAGGTAAAAGGGACTATGTAAACTCCCCTTAGCACAAGTCTTGACTCCTTTGAAATAGTCTAAGTGTGGCACAAACGATTCCAAGTATTACCCTAAGTTCAAGGCAATTAAATAAGTCTAAGTTTTCTAGTCTAAGGTATTCTAGGGTTCATAATTTGGGGATTGATAATTGATTAATCGTTACTTTAGATAAATTGTTAATGAAGTAATAAATAAAAGAAATTCGAAAAATAAATAAATAAAAGACTTTTTGTAGATTTTTGATTAAGGATGGTCATATTATAAGATTTTAGATATGAAAATAATTTTTATAAAATTATTTTCTCAAAAATTGAATATTTACTATAATTATTTTTGTTTGTCAAGATATAGTTTTAATATCTAAAAACATTAAAATTAATGAAGTTTTAAATTAAAATTTATAATTCTGTTCTAAATGAACAAAAATAATTTATGTAAAATTTTGGTATAAAAATAGTGAAAAATGAATTTATTATGATTTATTTATGATTAAAATTATAAAAATTAATTAAAAATATTAAATAAACGGATTTCTGAAATAAAAATATATTTCTGAAAAATTTATTGGTCTACAAGTTTAAAATAATTTTTGTGGAATTTTATAGACTTGTTTAGATATTTTTTTTATAAAATTGTCAATTTATAATTGAATAAACTTGTAATATATATAATATATATTAAATAAATGATTTTTGAAAAACTAAAAATTGTATTATAAACTTCATCATTAGAATAACATAATAATTTTTATAGATTTTATACAACACTTTTAGTATTTAAAAACTATTTTTAAAAGATTAAAAGGTTAAATGTATAAATAAAAGGGTTTAAAAAAATAATGTGGCTGTCCGGAATCGAATCCGAGCCTCAGGCCGACTCAGTGTCTTAAAATCACAAGTCCAGCCCATCTGGTCTGGACCCTGAGAACGAGTGTGTTAGGTTTTGATTAATTATAAAGGTTTCTTAGGTTTTAATTTATAATTATAAGGAAAATAAAAACATGGTGCCAGGGTTCGAACCTAATGTCACGGCCGACCCAAACCTTAAGTATTGACTGTTTAACCAACTGATCTATGGATCTGTTGTGTGTTATTTTCGTTATGTTTTAAATAAAAGGCTTTACTCGACTGTATCATCTGCCCCAACTACTTACGAGCCTAGTTTCACAATGGATCTAATTATCAAACAATAACCATCGGGTTATTGTTCGTATACTGTAAACTAATTAACCCAAAAGAAAAATTATAACTTACAAATAGAAACCAATGCAGATTTTGCGAGTCAACCCTCAAGTCAAACGCGATGGATTTGCAGCTTTTGAAGAAGGTTTAATAGAAATTGAGGGCAAGGGTTCTGTGATCGGTGTGTTTTGGTTCTAAAGAAAAGTTTAATTTATAGATTAATACACGAATTTGATAATTTGGTAAGTTGACCCATACCTTATATTAAACGTGTAATTGACATATGTTTGGTAAGTTTTAATGGTAATTTTAGCGTGTAGCACACACGGTATGATCTAGCAGTCATCATCCTTCCAAAATCAGAACTCGTAGACGTGGGTTTTTGAATCAAATTGAAAGAGGGTGCTGCAATTGACTTTTGGTTTGACTAGTTATGTTTTAGGAAGGTGTTAAGTTCTATTGGTTTCTGGATATATCACAAAATGGACCTGTGGCTTAGTGGTTGGTGCATAGCTGGTGAGCTGGTTGGATGCGGGTTTGAGTCCCGGTTCAACCATTTTTTTTTGTATTTTAGACATATAGGCTACATATTATAACTATAAAAGGTTAAAATGTTACGAAATATTTTTAAGATACTCAAAAACGTCGAGATCCAATGATTTATTACAACATTTATTAGTATAAGGTGTTTAAAACATATATTGTTTAAAAACAAACATTTTTTTTATTAAATAAAACTTTTTTGGGGAAAATATGCGATGTTACAGATATAAAAGTCTATGCATAGGTTTATTGTGTATTTGAAATATATAAATAGAAAAAAATAAATGATAGGTTGGCCCCAAGTCTCACCTAAGTCTCACCAACCTTAAAAACGAGTTACTAAAAAAAATTATCAACTATACTTTTATGTGTGTTTGCATTTCTATATTTTTATTAGTTTTAATAATGTAAGTTTATTTTATTAGTTGAATAATATGTTTATTTAAAAAAATAGAATAAAAATACACTTTTCAGTGAAGTGAATCAGTGAAGTACTGCATCTAAAAAACGGTTTCAGTGAAGGAAATCAGTGAAATAATGTGGCAGTGTAGGATTGGTTGAAATCAGTGAAGTTAAAAAAAACTCACAGGCAATGCCCCTCCTCCTTATAACACTAAATTCACTAATACAACAAACAAACTTTCTACACACAATCTCCCAACTATTCATTATTGACCCACATATCCTTGTACTATTTGCCACATATCATGTCATCATATTATTGGTTTACTCTTTGCTTTGAAACCATAAAATCATTGTAAGGCTCCTACTGGTTTACTCAAAAAATCATTGTACGAATCCCTTATTAAACCATAAAGCCTTAATATATGTTAATATGGTTGGTTAGTAGCAATAGCATCCTCTTTCTTGGGCCAAAAAAGGTATATCATAAAGCGTTTATCTTAAAGGTTGATATGGAGAAGGCTTATGACTCCATCAGTTGGGGATTTATTTTGGCGGTGATTCATCAGATGGGCTTCCCAGAGAAGTGGATATTATGGATCAAAGGGATTCTCGAGTCGACTCGAGCTTCGGTTCTCATTAATGGCTCTCCGACTTGGGAATTCCAATGTTTTTGGGGCGTTCGTCAAGGCGACTCCATTTCGCCTTTTCTTTTCATTAGGGCCATGGAGGCGCTCACATGGTTCACACATAGGGCAGAAGAGTTGGGTATGATTAATGGCGTTCGTTTGCCGAATGAAGGTCCAATAGTATCGCATCTTATGTATGCGGATGATATTATGTTCATGGGAGAATAGGGTGAAAGTAATATACGAAATGTAATGCGACTTATGAGGTGCTTTTATTTGTTGTCAGGATTGAAAATGAATCATTCCAAAACCCACATCTACGGTGTTGGTGTAAATGGGGCTGAAGTGGAGCATATGTCGAGTATCATAAAGTGTAAATCCGGGACCTTTCCGTGCAAATACTTGGGTTTATCAGTGGGGGTGAGTATAAATCAGATCCGCTTCTGGAATCCGGTGATTGATTGCTTCAAAAATAGGCTCTCTAAGTGGAAGGCAAGAAGATTGTCGTTTGGTGGTCCCCTTGTTCTGTTGAAGTCAGTGCTGGATAGTCTTCCCTTATACCTCTTTTCAATATTCAAAGCTCCCAAAACAGTGCTTGATAAATTGGAGGCGATTAGAAGACGATTTTTTTGGGGTGGCGATGAAGATGAATCAAAGACCAATTGGGTCGCATGGGATAGGGTCATTGGGCCAGTGGAAAAAGGGGGGCTGGGTCTGTGTTCGTTAAAGGTAATGAATGAGAGTTTGATCCTAAAGTGGTGGTGGAGATTCAAGCAGGAAAAAGGAGCCTTGTGGCAGCGGGTGATTCGTTCTATTCATCATAATCCGAACTCATGGTCTTACATCCCTATTAGAACCGGCATATCGGGTACTTGGAGTGCAATTTGTAAGCTAGGAACCGAGCTCTTTGATCAGAATGTGGATGTTAAAAATATTATAAAAGGCAAAGTTGGGAATGACGAAGACTGGTGGACCGGGAAGTGTCCGTTAATGCATAAATTCCCTGCGCTTTTTGCTATTGAAAGATGTAAAAACACTTCTCTGTCCAGCAGGATGTATGGCTGGGATTGGAGGCGTCAGCCGATTACTGTTACAGAGCTGCATCAGCTACAGTTGTGCTTGGAGACTGTTTCTGCAGTTGAAGTGGGTCAAGGCTGTAATTCCTGGGAGTGGACAGCTGCATCGGATAAATTATTCTCGGTGGCTGCGTGTAGGAAGTTGCTGAATCGTAATGTGGTACCCTTTTATCCTTTCGAATGGGTTAAAGGCGTCTCGCGTAAGGTCTGTATTTTGGGATGGAGGGCGATCCAGGATAGGTTACCGATGTTGGTGGGTTTGAAAAGGCGTAATATTCCGCACGGTTCTTCTTTATGCAAGCTGTGTGGAGATATGAACGAAGACGCGGACCATCTCTTTACTTCATGCATAGTGGCGTCAAATGTTTGGCAAAAGGTGAGTTCGTGGGTTGGTATTCCTCCTATTTTCGCATTTACTGTCAAAGATCTATTAAAACTTCATAAACACATTAATGCGAATATGGCGAAAAGAAATCTGGTGAGGATAGTGATATTGACGACATGTTGAATGATATGGAAAGCACAGAATGAGGCTATTTTCAGCGGCAAAAGAGCAAACGCAGCTGGAGTGTTTGGTGAAGTTCAGGCCACAACGTTTACGTGGGTGAAACATAAAGACAAACAATCCGGGTGGACGTGGGAAAATTGGGTTGTGTTTAATAGTCCGGTAACATGAGTATTTATGTAGTTTTGTTATGTGTGGTGATTGTATTTGTGTTGTATGTTGGTACCAACATCTTGCTAGGCCTCTTTCTGTACATATGTTTTGGGTGATGAATGAAGTTGAAGTTTGCCGATAAAAAAAAACAATAGCATCCTCATGTCATCATATTATTCCAAACTATCAAAAAACGAGAGCCGCCGCTATTCCTAATTCACCGATGTCAACAATGTTCAAGTTTGGGATTGGATCTATTATTATTTCCTACATTTTATTATTATTAAATATTTAATAACAATAACAATAAGATTTGATGTGGAAAGATGTGTGTCGTATTCATGGTTAGGATCAAAAAGAGAATTAGGGACTCTCAAATTTCACATGTCAATCTTGCTCTTTATATGATTCAATCGAACAATGAGGCGTTAGACTACAAATTCTATTAGTTATAAACTTTTTTTAAAATACACATTACTTACTTTACAAGTTTATATAAAAGTTCTATAAATGTAAAAGATCGTTTAAAAAGAACAAGTGACGCAAGATCAAGTTGCAACTCAATATGTGTCACGCGAGAAGGAAACAAATATAGAAAACATGAAGGTTTTTCTATAGTGAATTCCTGTTATCAATTTTATATAAAAGTTTAAACAACTCTATGGGAGGCCTCACCAATTCCTACTTTGAAGCGTCTTTAACGTAGGTGAGTCGTATCAACCCGGGTCTTGTGAGTTACATGCACGAAACCACTTGATCTAGCCGTTAAAAAAGTAGCTAGTAATAAAGTTTAGGATTATAAAAAGATCTTTTAAAGTAGTTTATGACTTGTCATGAGTTGAATCAATGCCGTGTAGTTACTATTTTTCCAGTTTAAAAAGTAAACTTAATCAATGACTTATGAGATAGATTTTGGGTCATTAATATTAGATTTAAAGGGTTTAGATTGGTTTGATGGAAAAAAATTAAATATTAAATTAGAGGAATAACATAAATAGAAAAGACATATGTGTTATGTTGATTTTCTCTATCAATTTCCCCATCATTTTAAAGCAACTATAACTTTTCATACGATTTTTTAAAAAAAAAAACTAACTGTTTTAACGAGCGTTTTTTATGTTTAATACAATTATTTTTTTTTAAAAAAAAAATCGTATGAAAAGTTATAGTTGCTTTAAAATGATAGGGAAATTGACAGAGAAAATCAACAAATATGTCTTTTCTATTTATGTTATTCCTCTAATTTAATATTTAATTTTTTTCCATCAAACCAATCTAAACCCTTTAATCTAATATTAATGGCTCAAAATCTATCTCACCCTTCTTATCAAAAAGTCATTGATTAAGTTTACTTTTTAAACTGGAAAAATACTAACTACACGACATTGATTTAACTCGTGACAAGACATAAACTATTTTAAAAGATCTTTTTATAATCCTAAACTTTATTACTAGCTACTTTTTTAACGGCTAGATCAAGTAGTTTCGTGCACACTTGTAACTCACAAGACCCGGGATTGATACGATTCACCTACGTTAAAGACGCTTCAAAGTAGGAATTGGTGAGGCCTCCCATAGAGTTGTTTAAACTTTTATATAAAATTGATAACATGAATTCACTATAGAAAAACCTTCATGTTTTCTATATTTGTTTCCTTCTCGCGTGACACATATTGAGTTGCAACTTGATCTTGCGTCACTTGTTCTTTTTAAACGATCTTTTACATTTATAGAACTTTTATATAAACTTGTAAAGTTAGTAATGTGTATTTTAAAAAAAGTTTATAACTAATAGAATTTGTAGTCTAACGCCTCATTGTTCGATTGAATCATATAAAGAGCAAGATTGACATGTGAAATTTGAGAGTCCCTAATTCTCTTTTTGATCCTAACCATGAATACGACACACATCTTTCCACATCAAATCTTATTGTTATTGTTATTAAATATTTAATAATAATAAAATGTAGGAAATAATAATAGATCCAATCCCAAACTTGAACATTGTTGACATCGGTGAATTAGGAATAGCGGCGGCTCTCGTTTTTTGATAGTTTGGAATAATATGATGACATGAGGATGCTATTGTTTTTTTTTATCGGCAAACTTCAACTTCATTCATCACCCAAAACATATGTACAGAAAGAGGCCTAGCAAGATGCTAGTACCAACATACAACACCAATACAATCACCACACATAACAAAACTACATAAATACTCAAGTTACCGGACTATTAAACACGACCCAATTTTCCCATGTCCACCCGGATTGTTTGTCTTTATGTTTCACCAACGTAAACGCTGTGGCCTGAACTTCACCAAACACTCCAGCGGCGTTTGCTCTTTTGCCGCTGAAAATAGCCTCGTTCCGTGCTTTCTGCTTTCCATATCATCCAACATGTCGTCAATATCACTATCCTCACCAGATTTCTTTTCGCCATATTCGCATTAATGTGTTTATGAAGTTCTAATAGATCTTTGACAGTAAATGCGAAAATAGGAGGAATACCAACCACGAACTCACCTTTTGCCAAACATTTGACGCCACTACGCATGAAGTAAAGAGATGGTCCGCGTCTTCGTTCATATCTCCACACAGCTTGCATAAAGAAGAACCGTGCGGAATATTACGCCTTTTCAAACCACCAACGTCGGTAACCTATCCTGGATCGCCCTCCATCCCAAAATACAGACCTTACACGGGACACCTTTAACCCATTCGAAAGGATAAAATGGTACCACATTACGATTTAACAACTTCCTACACGCAGCCACCGAGAATAATTTATCCGCTGCAGCTGTCCACTCCCAGGAATCACAGCCGTGACCCACTTCAACTGCAGAAACAGTCTCCAAGCACAACTGTAGCTGCTGCAGCTCTGTAACAGTAACCGGCTGACGCCTCCAATCCCAGCCATACATCCTGCTGGACAGAGAAGCGTTTTACATCTTTCAATAACAAAAAGCGCAGGGAATTTATGCATTAGCGGACACTCCCCGGTCCACCAATCCATCCAAAATATTATGTCTTCGCCATTCCCAACTTTGCCTTCTATAATGTTTTTAACATCCACATTCTGATCAGAGATCTCGGTTCCCAGCTTACAAATTGCACTCCAAGTACCCGATATGCCGGTTCTAATAGGGATGTAAGACCACGAGTTCGGATTATGATGAATAGCACGAATCACCCGGTGCCACAAGGTTCCTTTTTCCTGCTTGAATCTCCACCACCACTTTTGGATCAAACTCTCATTCATTACCTTTAACGAACACAGACCCAGCCCCCCTTTTTCCACTGGCCCGATGACCCTATCCCATGCGACCCAATTGGTCTTTGATTTATCTTCGTCGCCACCCCAAAAAAATCGTCTTCTAATCGCCTCCAATTTATCAAGCACTGTTTTAGGAGCTTTGAATAATGAAAAGAAGTACAAGGGAAGACTATCCGGCAAGGCAACCACCAAACGACAATCTTCTTGCTTTCCACTTAGAGAGCCTATTTTTGAAGCAATCGATCACCGGATTCCAGAAGTGGATCTGATTCATACTCACCCCCACCGATAAACCCAAGTATTTGCAGGGAATGGTCCCGGATTTTCACTTTATGATACTCGACATATGCTCCACTTCAGCCCCATTTACACCAACACCGTAGATGTGGGTTTTGGAATGATTCATTTTCAATCATGACAACAAATAAAAGCACCTCATAAGTCGCATTACATTTCGTATATTACTTTCACCCATTCTCCCATGAACATAATATCATCCGCATACATAAGATGTGATACTATTGGACCTTCATTCGGCAAACGCATGCCATTAATCATACCCAACTCTTCCGCCTTATGTGTGAAATGCACCTTAAAACTCCCTTAGACCTGCAAAATGCAAACCATCTCAAAGTAATGCATCCAAAAACATAAAATCACATAAAAATGCAATATTAAATACGAAAAACTTTAGACTTTCAACCACGTATCAGCGCACTAGCTTCTTCCCCGTCGGTAGATCCATCACCATCGATACAGCCACAGCGATCGTGGCAAACTATTTCATTGTGATTATAACAATTACTAAAATTTATTGCTATAGTAATGGTTAATTTACCTTATCGATCGTGGAGCCACATAGTGAGAAAACTACTTTTAAATCTCCTCAACGAAGCACAATAAGCTCCAGAAGCATACGAAAACCCTAAAAAAACATAAAAAGTAGAAAACTGAGTAAATATTGATGGGCGTGATTGACAATTGTAAGTTTTTAAAGATCATTGAAAAATATACCTGGTTAAGTGAGACATTGAGGAGTGGATTAGTGACCAGGTGTGTGGTGGCCGTTGGTTTCACTGTCTCCGAACACAGTTTACGTAAAAATTCTCATCTACAGGTTAATGAAGGCGTCTTATATCTATCAATAAACAATAAAAAAATATAAAAAATACTAACACCAATCAAATTCAAAAGCATAAACTAAATCAAAACATATTTGACTTACCTAACATGTCGAGTTTGGTTTCATATTCATCCATTAACACATATCTGTGACATGCAATGCTTGGTCAGTTCATCAGAGCTTCACCGGAACCCTAAGTTTGGTCACCGGAAGTTCAACTCTACCAAAAAAACACTCTCTAACATCTTGCTAAACCTATAACCACTCCACACATCTTCATTGGACCGACCTATGGGTCGTGGTCACCGATTTACTGTCAATCTACAACCGTCACATAGTTTCACCCACCATCGACGAAACACAACATCCCGCAAAACCGCTTTCTTGGGCTTTGCAAGAAGCAAATCTTCAGCAAAAGTAACTGGTGAAACCAAAGAGAGAGATAGGGCATTTTACAGAGAGAGAGAGAGAGAGAGAGAGAGAGAGAGAGAGGGAGGGAGATGGATGGTGAGAGTAAAAAAGCCGTTTTAATATCCAAGCTTCAATAACACGTGTAAGCTCCCAAAGCTACCCACCTTAGGGACAACTCAAACCCACGAAGCAAAAAAAAAAAAAACTCTCTATGGAAAACCCTCGCCGCTGGTGGGCACCTTTACTGGAGAATATTCAACGTCGTATTACAAAGATTTTCGTAACTAATCTTCCAAAAGGCTGTAGTGGGACAGATTTGGCGATTCAAGTTCGATTGTATGGACAGATTTTTGATCTCTATATTGCAAGGAAAAGGGATAAGGGAGGTAACCGATTTGGATTCGTTTCTATGTTGGATATCAAAGACAAGGGGGAACTTTTGAAGAACCTTCGTGGTATTCGTATGGGAGATAGTAAACTTTGGTTTAATATCGGCCGTTATGTGTTAGAAGATGGTGAGATTAATACTTCCGGTGACACGCATATACCGTCAAATCACGTTAATGCACCAAAAAAGTTGGAACTGATAACTCAGGGACGAATCCAAGTGTGGCAAATACAGGTGTGAGATCGTTTAGAGATTTGATTGCTTGCAAATCCTTTAACGTCGATAGTCAAGTCAATGCTTTTGCTACGTTGCATGGGAAAGCTTTGAAGAATATTTATGTGATTTTACATTCAATTTTCCAAGACTCTGGTTTCGTCCAGTACATTGGTGGATTGGACGTGTTGCTGTCATTTGAAGATGCTGAAACTGCTTTAGCCTTCAGGGATGTTGCGGTCAAGATAAAAGATAAGTTCTATGATATTATCGTATGGGAAGGTCAAGCTTTAAGTTTCGAAAGGCTGGCTTGGTTAAAGATACAAGGCATACCCTTACACTTATTAACCAACGATATCATCGATATGATTGGGGGCTCTTTTGGAAAGATAGTTCACAAAGCTAACAGGTTGGAAAAGGATTCGGATTTATCATTCGAATACGTGGGCGTCTTACTTGGAGATGGCAAAAGAATTTCTAAAGAGATAACTTTGAATTGGAAGAATCACAGATTTCGGGTTTGGGTTTCCGAGGAATTACGAGGCTGGGTCCCAGATTTCGATGCAGTTAATATTGAGCAGCCGAAAGACGGTTCTTTTAAGGAGGATGTGGAAGATGAAATTGCGAGTGATTCGGATTCAGAGTCTGAAGAGTCACCGGAGGATTGTTCAAATGATTCGGAGAAATCGGCGGATGATGGTGATGACGTCATGGCTGATGATGTTATTACTAGAAAGGAAACTAATGATTGTGTAATTAATGGTATTGATGATGTTCATTCAATGCCATTAAAGGTGGGGAATTTGAATAATAGGAATGTCGCTGATGATTTCAATCCTACAGCTGACTTTGACTTTGAGAAATCGTTTGATAATAACATATCTAGTCCCTCTACTTCAAAGATTGTTAAAAGAAAGAAAGGTAAAAAACAAGATGTGGGCCGGTCCAGTTTATTATATACTAGTAGCAATGATAGTCTTAAAGTGGTTAAGAAGCCCAAAAGTGAAGAGGGTATCTTTGGGCTAGATGCTTTGCTGGGCCTAAATGTTGACAACCACTCTACCAGTGTTTGTATTGATGTCGAACACCATGGTCAGGAGATAGACCTTAACAGCCAACCTGCTCAGCAAATGAAGTAGAGGACACCGGTGAGAAGGATTCTACAGCTGCGGATCCACCTGATGATGTTGTTGACGTTCAAGCTCAGATGTTAGAGATCGAAGCCACAAAAATTTTGGGAGGAAAATTGGGAGTAACTTTGACCGATCAAGATGTCTTAATATGAGAGTCGATAATTCAAGAAGGGTTACAATCAGGTAAGCCATGAATCTCCTGTCTATTAATATTCAAGGGATTGGGTCTCGGGGATAACTGGGATGGGTTAAAAAAATGAAGAGTGATTTTGGGATTTCATTTATAGGGTTACAAGAAACCATGTCTAGCAATGTTTCTACAGTCCTGATAGCTAGCTACTAGGGTGGTTTGGGTTTTGAATTTGAAAGTGTTAATTCAGAAGGAAATTCAGGTGGTATCCTCAGTGTTTGGGATCCGAAATTTTTGTCGAAGGATGCGGTTTTGAAGGACTTGAATTTTTTACTTGTTTCGGGTTTACTCGCTGACGGTAATATTCGTATTAATATTATGAATGTTTATTCTCCACAAAACAACATAGAAAAAAGGAACCTTTGGGATAAAATTACCCGGGTGATTCGAGCAGGTCAAGGGTGGTGGATTATTTTTGGGGACTTCAATGCAATTAGAAATCCCGATGAAAGAAAAAATTCTGTTTTTGATCAAGTTTGTGCGAGGGACATTAATGATTTTGTTGAAGAAGCAGGTCTTTGGGAGTTTGATCTCAAGGGGTTGAAGTATACGTATTTGGTCAACCGATGTGGTGAATGTAAAATGAGTAGAATTGACAAGGTTTTCGTTTGTGATAATATGTTTAACAAATGGTCGAATGCTTATGTTAGAGCTCTCTGTAGAGAATTGTCGGATCACACTCCGTTACTTCTATCCCTGGTAGATACAAATTTTGGCCCGAAGCCGTTTCGTTGGTTCGACTCGTGGTAGGAGAGGACGAGTTGTATGGAGGTGATTAATTCAGATTTGGATGGGTGGGTTGATGTTGATCCGCCAGATTTGAATTTGGTAAAAAAAACTCAAAGTGCTACGGAATAAACTTAAGATATGGAGTAAAGAGAGCCGATCCAAAGAAAAAGAAGAGGAGACCAGATTTAAAAAA
Organism: Ambrosia x helenae; assembly: GCA_030844895.1. Taxonomy (NCBI): domain Eukaryota; kingdom Viridiplantae; phylum Streptophyta; class Magnoliopsida; order Asterales; family Asteraceae; genus Ambrosia; species Ambrosia x helenae. The sequence continues at coordinate 115,721,080 of CM061224.1, read as the reverse complement.
GAAAAGGAAGATTTAGAGGTCTTGATGGAACAACAGGAGCTAGAAGAATCTGATTTTTGGGTTTGGTCGGAATGCACCAGGTGTCTTCAAGAGATTGAATTCTATAGATCCCGTGATTTTAAACAAAAATCTTGGGTTAAATGGGCCTCTCTTGGTGATGAAAATTCTAGCTATTTCCATAGTGTGGTCAAAGGAAGACAAGCGCGAAACGCGATTTCGGGTCTTGAAGTTAGAGGTGAGTGGATCTCGGAGCCGGCTATCGTTAAACGGGAAGTCCTTCGCTTTTTCAGAAACCATTTCAAAGAAAAGCAACCTATTTGGCCGATTATTATTTGTACGGGTTTGAAACAGATTTCTGAACAAGATGGAGTTTCTTTAATTGATGTGTTCTCCAGACAAGAAATTAAATAAGCGGTGTTTGATTGTGGCTCAAATAAGGCGCCCGGTCCAGACGGGTTTAATTTTTGTTTTGTGAAGCGATTTTGGGATTCTTTGGAAGACGACTTCTTCAACATTTTACAGGATTTTCATAACACGGGTACAGTTAACTCGGGTTGTGGGTCGGCGTTCATTACTTTGATCCCTAAGGTAAAATCACCTTTGGGTCTCAAAGATTACAGGCCCATTACCCTTATTGGAATGATTAGTAAGGTTATTTCAAAAATCCTTACTAACCGTCTCAAGAAGGTTTGGGGAAGTGATTTCGGAATCTCAGTCGGCTTTCTTGTCTAATCGGTTTATTCTTGATGGGCCTCTCGTGGTTAATGAGATTATGGAGTGGTTGAAAAAACGGAAGAAAAAGGCTTTTCTATTGAAGATTGACTTCGAGAAAGCATATGATAATGTTAATTGGGAATTCTTATAGTCTATGATGAATCAAATGGGCTTTCCTTCTAGATGGTGCACTTGGATTAAAGGTATTCTTGCTTCCAGCCAGGCTTCGGTTCTTGTTAATGGTTCGCCTACCTTTCAATTTAAAAGCGAAAAGGGTCTTCGTCAAGGTGACCCTTTGTCGCCTTTTTTATTTTTAATCGTTATGGAATGCCTATCTTGGATGTTGGAGAGAGCTAAAGCTTTAGGAGATCTCAAAGGCATTAATCTTTTGGCGGATGACGTGGCTCTTAGTCACCTATTCTATGCGGACGATACTCTTATCTTGGGAGAGTGGTCTCTTGATAATCTCCAAAATACGGCTCGGATCCTTAGAGTCTTTTATTTATGTTCCGGGCTTCGTATAAATCTTCATAAATCTAATCTTTTTGGGTCGGCACCGAAGACATAGAATTGGATAATGTCTGTGTTGGGATGCAAAAGGGGGGCGTTTGTAACCTTATGTATTTTACCCCAAAATTTAACTTAAATTCTCATCTTTTTGTCAAATTCTTATCTATCTTATATTAAACTACTTGCCATTCTTAAAAATTGTAGACATGTCAAAATCAATAATTTTCTACAACTACAAGACGTTTTTTTTCTCAATAAAGCGATGTATTTTAAACCTTCATAATAATAATAATAATAATAATAATAATAATAATAATAATAATAATAATAATAAAACAAAACACATATATATAAAGTTTAATTTTATAGACTTTTGAACCAAACAAAACTTAAACAACTTAACTAAACTAAACCTAACCCTAACCCAAACCAAACCAAAGCTCTACCACTTGAGCCCATTCTAGTGTTGGCCCAAACCAGAGCAGCCTAACAGTGCCTGCCCAAATTTTTGCTGCACAATCTTGTTCCCTAAATCCCTGCCTTCCTTTTTTTTGTTCGTTGCATACTCGACCGAGCATAATTCAAGAATTCATGTTTTAGTACTGTTTTTAGAAACAATGATCAGCCTTTATGACGGACACATTAATTTCGCTTCAATCCAACGCATAATTGACGCGTTTACAGCTCGTTTTCGAGCTTGATTGTCTTGTTTTGACCAACCCACTATCAAGATTTAAAACATACCATAACCACCTCGGCCTTATAAATTGAACGCCAAAATTCATTTAGACAGACCGAAAAACCCACCTACGCCATTAAATCCTTCCCATGATCTTTGATTTGAGCGATTGAAGCTTCGTTTGACTTTTTGTTGACTCGTTCACATCGACCCTTTTTGCAAACTGTAAGTTCGTATCAAGCATTCCAGTTCGTTTTATACTACATGCTGATCATTAGCCCTTTACTTGTTGATTGTTTCTGGGGCTAATTGATTGATCTAAGATCTAGGGTTTCCTTTATATGATTTGGGGAAGATGACTAATAGTCATAACTGTTTATTTATAAAACGAACAGAAACAAAACACAAACTGACCAGTAGGGCAGTTGGTTAATCTCGTGTGGGTAAAGAACGGGCCGCCCAAGGTTAAGAGTTCGAACCTGCTAACCTATGTTTTTATTTTAAGGATTTATCTTCCAAGCCAAACTCGGTATACGTATAAGACGATTTGATATAAACTCGTTCTCAGGGTCTAGACCAGTTGGTCTAGACTTGTGATTTAAAGCTTTGAACCGGCCACTGACTCGAGTTCGAGTCCCAGCAGCCACAATACTTTTTTTCTTTTGTTCAAAAACCTTTTTCTTTGTATATTATGGTTATTTTCCTTTTGAAATGATTTTAAAATACCAAAACCACTTTATAAATTCTACAAAATTTATTTTATGTTATTATAATGGTAAAGTTTATCATGCAATTTTTAGTTTTTCAAAAATCATTTATTTATTATATATAATAAATATTACAAATTTATTCTATTATAATTATAAAATTTTATAAAAATATCTAAACGATTTTATAAAATTCCACAAAAATTATCCTAAACTTATAAAACAATAAATATTCCAGAAATGATTTTTATTTCTGAAAAATCATTTATTTAATATTTTTAATCGATTTTTGTTATTTTAATCATAAATAAATCATAATAAATTCATTTTTCATTATTTTTACATCAAAATTTCACATAAATTATTGTTAATCATTTAGATCAGAAATATAAATTTTTGATTCGAAAATTTATAAATTTTAATATTTTTAAGTATTAAGTCTATATTTTGTCAAATAAGTATTAATATATAAATATTCATTAATTAAGAAAATACTTTTATAAAAATTATTTTCACATTTATTACATTATAATTTAACTACTTTTAGATAATATTGGTCAGAAAACATTTTCATTAATTATTTCTTTATTTATTTAAATTATTTAAATTTAATCATAAATCAATTATTAATCCCCAAATTAAGAACCCTAGCACATTTTAGACTAGAAAACTTAGACTTATTAAGTTTTCCTCAACACTTATTTATTACCTTGAAATAGGGTGATATTTGGATACACACAAGCCACATTTACTCATATAACAAGGGTCTCCATTCTAACACTAAGGTGAGTTTTACATAGCCCCTTTTTATTTCACTATTTTGCGGTGAAACATGTTACAACATTCTATCTACAATTCAATCATAAGTGTCTATGTGTTATTCTATGTTGCATTATGTCTTAAACATTACTAGGGTAAGCACATTATTCTAGCATAATCATTAACATTGATCAGCCGACGGTATACAATGATAGATCTATTGGACTGACAATCCCACCCGGATATGTGTACCTCCTACATAGGTAGCGTGGGTGATTGTTATCGAATTTATAACATAATCGAGTGAACCATGAGCGTATGGGATGGACCACAATATTCAAGTCACAAGGCTTGATTATGTACTCGATTTACCCGATTGTTTTGTTTTCACATATGGACTAGACTTGCCATGACACTCGAATTGTACAAGTTTTATTCAATTATCAAAACCTATGTAATTCTCACCAACTTTTGTTGACCCAAAATATTTTCAAACTTAACATGTTTCAGGTTATAACTTGCTTGAAGATTAGAGTTAATGCTTGAAGATGTGTATCTAGTATTTTTCATGTTGATGTACAAATTCTTGTAGAACAATTGTACGTAATGTATTTAATTCAATTATTGAAATTTATTATTTACCATGAGCTACTGAACAATCATCAATACGTGACATCCCGATGTTTCCGCCATTGGTTGGGGTGTTACAGATTGGTATCAGAGCCATGGTTATAGGGAATTAGGTTATTAAAAAAATAATCTAGTCTATAACCATAGGATTTTAACTAGTACTTGCTCCTTTTACTTGCAACCTTACTTATTTCTATTCTCTATCTCCCTCCTACTTCTTATCCCTACTTTAATCCCTACAAGAAGATTGTGCTCCATTACTGGATCTACTCTTAGACTAATAGGACAAAATCCTCAGGTTTAGCCTGAACCACCTTGAGATCTCGTCGAAGTTCTAGATTTTAATAACGAACACGTGCAATCTGGAAGGGTGAACGCCTGTATTCTGAGTTTTCTGTCTAGGACTGGCATTGCGCATATATCCCAATCAGACGAGGGACCCGGATGCCTACCTGGGAATTCTCGGGATGAGTGTTCACTTATAGGCTAAAGCATGTCTTCACTATGTTATTAGAATCTAGAAGTTTTGATAAGTCAACGTTTTCGTTTATTCGTTTTAATTAATGAATAAATGATTACACTCACTTCCCTTGAACTAAGCTTTAAAATCTCAAAATTATACAGCTTAAATCAATCTCATTTCATAACCATCTATGGATTTCACAATCACACTTCACCTTACCATCTTAGCCACTTTTTAAATATTCAACACCCTACCCAAATCATATTATTTCATTTCTCCACATGTTACTTATTTTTAAAAACTATAACCTCATACCTTAGCACAAACTAAAGATTTCTAAATCTTGTTGTATTGTCATTACCTAGAAACTTTGCAAAGTACATATTTTTGTCAAAAGATGTCCTCGAACTTAAATTTAATTGTTTATTTATTGACGTAACAAACGATTTTCTATATAATGCTTTAAACTATTAAAAATCACTTAATAGAACCTTGATCTTCAAAACCTAATGTCATGTTTGAAATCTCCAACTAACGGGAATATTTTAATCAAAGCCCACTTAGCTTGTACTATTTAACAACTTTTGCTTTATGTACAAAACCAATTTTGAAAATAAAATTTTTTTAATCCGTAGGAATAATATCTAGTCTCTAAATTCTCCATCGACACTCACTCATTTTCAACTTGTTCAAATTTTTACAATATTTGGCATATACCATAATCATGTTTTCTTATACACTTGATGATAACCTTCGATCCAAACCCCAAAATTTACACTGCTACATAATCTCCTTACTATAAAATAAACTCTTTATCAACTATCTACACATTCACTATCTCTCACAACCTTGATTCTGCTTCAAGATTTTTCATCATCCTCTCAAGAACTAAATTCATATCCTTCACCTTCTCACACATGAGCTAGTTACCCATGATAACCAAAACTATTGAAACTTGATTGTGTGTTGCATCAAACATAATCCTTAGTTGTACATGAGGATTCGACTATCTACCATATTTAAACATTTGAAACTAGAATTCATGGAATATAAACTATTTGCTATAGACACACCTAGAGTCATTAACCTTGTCTAGGGCAACTCTATTACAACTCGTATACTATACTTGATACTTGATTGCTCACATGTACATATTATCAATTTGCAACTTATGTGTGTAATAAATGCTACATTTAATCAAACAGCCGATAAAGGATGAAGTACTTGCTCAACAGTTAGTTGAGTATCAAATAACCTACTCAACGATTGGTAGAGGTCATCATGCCTTTTCAAACAGTCGGGAGAGGCCCTACAACCTGCTCAACGACTGGTGGAGGCTATCGAACCTGCTCAACAATCGGTAGAGGTTCCTACTCACTAACTGGTAGAGGAGTCTTTTTCCTGCTCAACAGTTGGACTCATTAATACAAAGGTTCAACCACAGGATTATTTTCGCATTACTTACATGTGAGTTAGAGTCATTGAAGGACACAAAACCCTAATGTAAGGTAAATTGGTGATTGCAGTCCGGAACGTAATCACGAATTTACAGGTACGTTAAGGTAGTGTGAAATTCTATCAAAGTTTTAGGTATATAACCAATTATAAACTTTAGTTACCTGGTGGTTCATTTAGTTTTTCTATAGTCCATCAACTCATTTCTTTTAGGACTCCTAAAACTTAATGCTTTGCTAGATTCTTACCCTCCTTGCGATTTCAGACGAACCTAATCCAACCCTTAAAGCTCACACATACCCGACATCTTACCCAAATTATTCAAAACGGATTATTCTATTACCTATAAATTCTTGTCGTGCCTTAACTCAAATTTTCCAAACCACAGTTGTCTTAATTTCTACCTAATCATCCTTAACCTTATGTTTCTAATAACTTCGGGAAGAAGTTCCCAAAAGTAGGGGAGACTGTAACCTTATGTATTTTACCCCAAAATTTAACTTAAATTCTCATCTTTTTGTCAAATTCTTATCTATCTTATATTAAACTACTTACCATTCTTAAAAATTGTAGACATGTCAAAATCAATAATTTTCTACAACTACAAGACGTTTTTTTCTCTCAATAAAGCGATGTATTTTAAACCTTCATAATAATAATAATAATAATAATAATAATAATAATAATAATAATAAAACAAAACACACATATCTATATATATAAAGTTTAATTTTATAGACTTTTGAGCCAAACAAAACTTAAACAACTTAACTAAACTAAACCTAACCCTAACCCAAACCAAACCAAAGCTCTACCACTTGAGCCTATTCTAGTGTTGGCCCAAACCAGAGCAGCCCAACAGTGCCTGCCCAAATTTTTGCTGCACAATCTTGTTCCCTAAATCCCTGCCTTCCTTTTTTTTGTTCGTTGCATACTCGACCGAGCATAATTCAAGAATTCGTGTTTTAGTACTGTTTTTAGAAACAATGATCAACCTTTATGACGGACACATTAATTTCGCTTCAATCCAACGCATAATTGACGCGTTTACAACTCGTTTTCGAGCTTGATTGTCTTGTTTTGACCAACCCACTATCAAGATTTAAAACATACCATAACCACCTCGACCTTATAAATTGAACGCCAAAATTCATTTAGACAGGACCGAAAAACCCACCTACGCCATTAAATCCTTCCCATGATCTCTGATTTGAGCGATTGAAGCTTCGTTTGACTTTTTGTTGACTCGTTCACATCGACCCTTTTTGCAAACTGTAAGTTCGATTCAAGCATTCCAGTTCGTTTTTCACTACATGCTGATCATTAGCCCTTTACTCATTGATTGTTTCTGGGGCTAATTGATTGATCTAAGATCTAGGGTTTCCTTTATATGATTTGGGGAAGATGACTAATAGTCATAACTGTTTATTTATAAAACGAACAGAAACAAAACACAAACTGACCAGTAGGGCAGTTGGTGAATCTCGTGTGGGTAAAGAACGGGCCGCCCAAGGTCAAGAGTTCGAACCTGCTAACCTACGTTTTTATTTTAAGGATTTATCTTCCAAGCCAAACTCGGTATAGATATAAGACGATTTGATATAAACTCGTTCTCAGGGTCTAGACCAGTTGGTCTAGACTTGTGATTTAAAGCTTTGAACTGGCCACTGACTCGAGTTCGAGTCCCAGCAGCCACAATACTTTTTTTCTTTTGTTCAAAAACCTTTTTCTTTGTATATTATGGTTATTTTTCTCTTGAAATGATTTTAAAATACCAAAACCACTTTATAAATTCTACAAAATTTATTTTATGTTATTGTAGTGGTAAAGTTTATCATGCAATTTTTAGTTTTTTGAAAATCATTTATTTATTATATATAATAAATATTACAAATTTATTCTATTATAATTATAAAATTTTATAAAAATATCAAAACGATTTTTATAAAATTCCACAAAAATTATCCTAAACTTATAAAACAATAAATATTCCAGAAATGATTTTTATTTCTGAAAAATCATTTATTTAGTATTTTTAATCGATTTTTGTTATTTTAATCATAAATAAATCATAATAAATTCATTTTTCGTTATTTTTACATCAAAATTTCACATAAATTATTATTAATCATTTCAGAAATATAAATTTTTGATTCGAAAATTTATAAATTTTAATATTTTTAAGTATTAAGTCTATATTTTGTCAAATAAGTATTAATATATAAATATTCATTAATTAAGAAAATAATTTTATAAAAATTATTTTCACATTTATTAAATTATAATTTAACTACTTTTAGATAATATTGGTCAGAAAACATTTTCATTAATTATTTCTTTATTTATTTAAATTATTCAAATTTAATCATAATTCAATTATTAATCCCCAAATTAAGAACCCTAGCACATTTTAGACTAGAAAACTTAGACTTATTAAGTTTTCCTCAACACTTATTTATTACCTTGAAATAGGGTGATATTTGGATACACACGAGCCACATTTACTCATATAACAAGGGTCTCCATTCTAACACTAGGGTGAGTTTTACATAGCCCCTTTTCTATTTCACTATTTTGGGGTGAAACATGTTACAACATTCTATCTACAATTCAATCATAAGTGTCTATGTGTTATTCTATGTTGCATTATGTCTTAAACATTACTAGGATAAGCACATTATCTTGCATAATCATTAACATTGATCAGCTGACGGTATACAATGATAGATCTATTGGACTGACAATCCCACCCGGATACGTGTACCTCCTACATAGGTAGCGTGGGTGATTGTTATCGAATTTATAACATAATCGAGTGAACCATGAGCGTATGGGATGGACCACAATATTCTAGTCACACGGTTTGATTATGCACTCGATTTACCCGATTGTTTTGTTTTCACATATGGACTAGACTTGCCATGACACTCGAATTGTACAAGTTTTATTCAATTATCAAAACCTATGTAATTCTCACCAACTTTTGTTGACCCAAAATATTTTCAAACTTAACATGTTTCAGGTTATAACTTGCTTGAAGATTAGAGTTAATGCTTGAAGATGTGTATCTAGTATTTTTCATGTTGATGTACAAATTCTTGTAGAACAATTGTATGTAATGTATTTAATTCAATTATTGAAATTTATTATTTACCATGAGCTACTGAACAATTATCAATACGTAACATCCCGATGTTTCCGCCATCGGTTGGGGTGTTACAGCGTTTTCTTGCGTTTATTTGGGCATTAAAATTGGAGCTAAAATGTCCAGAATTAGTAGCTGGGATTCGGTCATTGAGGTGGTAAAAAATCGTTGGGCCTCTTGGAAAGCTAAAAACTTATCCATTGGGGGTCGTATTATTCTCTTAAAGTCGGTTTTAGAGAACTTGCCTATACACTATCTTTCTCTTTATAGAGCCTCTCGAGCGGTTATTGAAAAAATTAAGGCGTTAATGAGGAAATTTTTTGGGCCGGTTCGAGCGATGACAAAAAGATTAATTGGATAGCTTGGAGTACTTTAACTTTACCAAAGAAGATGGGAGGATTGGGTTTCTTAAAGCTGCAACAGGTTAACGACGCTTTACTCCTTAAATGGACATGGCGTTTTAAAAAAGAGGGACAAAGTCCGTAGAAGAAAGTCATTTGGGGATGTCATGGGTCGGGCAGGAAGTGGTCTCTGCTACCATATTCTCCTTCGGCTAGAGGTTGCTGGAGACAAATTGTAAAGACCAGGGAAAAACGAATCTGGAACGGTAATTCTCTCAACAACTACTTTCTTGGTATTGTGGGTGATGGCTCATCGATTAACTTTTGGTCTGATCCTTGGTTGCTTAATGAGCCGTTGCGTTTTACTTACCCCAACTTGTTCAGAATCGAAAGAAAGAAATGGTGACTGTTTCAGAAAGATTGCTCATTGTCAACGGTGAGAAAATCATGCATTGGGACTGGGCCACAACCCCCTCGTCTGAGATTCAGGTTACAGAGTTATTCAATCTCCTTTCCGACATCCATGACTTCAAATGGAAAGGAGGACGCGATGATTGGAAATGGACAGCAGATGTTGAAGGTTTATTTTTGGTTAAAAAGGCTAAAACACTGCTGTCTTCAGGCCCTGTTTAGCAAGCTATTTGGCGTATGAATTGGAAGAGTTGGGCTCCCCTGAAGTGCAAGGTGATGGCTTGGAGGGCTGCTATTAATCGGCTTCCTACTAAGTTAGAATTGAGAAAACGAGGTGTTCCTTTGACGAATGATACGTGTGATCTTTGCAGCAACAACGAAGAAACAACATCGCATCCTTTTACTGGATGTATATTTGCTGCAGAAATTTGGTCGAGACTGGAAACATGGTGCCGTTTACCACCTATTTTCGCTTTTGAAGTGGCCGACTTTCTAAATTTAGCAGATGGCCAGCAGCTTTATAAGATAAACAAATAGATTTTGAAAGGGATTTTAATTACTGCTTTATGGGCTTTATGGAATGAGAGGAACAATAGAGTCTTCAAGAACAATAGACGGAAAGCCATTGAAATCGTAGAGTATATAAAAGCGACTTCGTTTTTTTTGGATTCGGATTAGATCTAGATTTAAAGAGTTAGATTGGAATGTTTGGACAAATTATCCTTTCTTGATGTAATTCGTTTTTGTCCCGGGGGTCCTTACTTTGAGGACCGTCCATGGCGTTTTTTTAATGAAATTTAACTTTCAAAAAAAAAAATATATATATATATATATAAGTATACAACCCATAATGCAAGCCTTACAACCCACAAATGCGAACACCACCGCCACCCTGGCGTGGAGAGGGCAGGAAGGAGGGGGGGGGGGGGCAGAGTCCTTGGCGTGGGGCTTGGGGTGATGGTGATGTGTCACCATTTGATTGGCCAGATTTTTTTTAACTTTAACACAATATAATATTATTTCCTTCCCCCCTCCACTCCCCACAATCCCCCCTCCCCCCCACATGGGTCCCACAAATGCCACATGACGCTTCATCCCCCCCTTCCCCACCACTCCGAGTAGTCTAATTGTTTTTGGTAAATAAATAAGTTGTAATATAAAAAAAGAATAAATTATTAAAAACGTTTGATTTGAAATGATTAGTATATGAACATGCAATTTTCTCAAAGGCGTGCTTTAAGAAAATGAATAATATAAAGATACATTATTTATTAACTTAGAAAGGTTAAACTTTTGATTAGATATTGATTAGTATGGTAGAATTTCTTACCATTTGTTCATGGAGAAACGCAATAATAACAACCTAAATGAAAGGCGTTTCATTTGCTTTTCAACTTAAGCCACCTCTATATTTGTTCGGTGATAATTACCCACTTGTAATATCATTCAGGAATTGTTTAAGGTACAAACTGTGTTTTGTTAAAAAATAAGTACGGTAAAAAGTGATATATTGGCAAGTGACAATAACAGCCATACTAGAACATGCGGTATGCCAACTATTGGTAAGTGCTAACCATGGCTCACATCCATGCCCATAACTTGAACAACAAAAATGTTACAAAATCTTTGACAACTAAAGAACATACGCATTCGGTTTATCAAAATGTCATGATTTAAGAGATTTGGAAGAAAAGAGAAGGAGATATTAGGTTAAAGTCGATGCACTAAATACTAATACTAATTAATACTAGTATTACATTAAATTCAATGACGTTAATTTTGAATTCAGAAGATAAAGATCAAGCGGATTCCGGATGATGCTTGGTGAAAAATTTATTGAGTCTTGAATAAACTACAGTTTGCGTACTTGGGGCTCTTTGGAACGGACGTTAGGCTCATGGACGCACAGAAGTGAAACCATAGGGGCTCATTGATCATTTTTTTTTCCATTGGAGGCTTAACGTGCCTTTTACACGGAACCCCAGGGATGCGACTTGTAGTTTACTCTCGAGTCTTTTATATTTAAATTAGGGATAAATTGTTACTTTGAATTAACCGGATTATTTATGAGTTATTTAGGACTAGAATGAGGTTTAGTATCAATATATAATATGTGAAGAGTTCAAATGAGAAGAAAAAGTATTATAAGAAGAAAAAGAACAAATTTAAACCAATAGGAATCCTCTATATAATAATTGTACTTAATGTTAAATAAATGATTAGTTTTTTGTAACATCCCCTAAACTAGTTAAATTAACGAAACTCATAATTCAATTTCAAAATATATTCTTTCATATCAATCCTAATTTACAGTGAAGGATGATTTCGATATGTGTAGGACAAATGTTGGTTGAATTTCTATAAGTGTATGATTAACGTATGATAATTTCGATATGTGTAGGATAAAAGCGTGATAATTTCGATATATGTAGGATGAATTTTGATATGTGTAGGACAAAATTTGATAATGTGTAGGATAAAGTATTAATGACTAATTAATTAAAGTGACAATAATTAATGTAATAAGAGTTAAAGTATTTAACATTTCATTTTCTTCTTTTTGTTCTCACATTATGTTTCTTCTCATTTGATCCTTCCCTATATAATATATGACAAGGGTCATTGTACTTTGTGTGCTTTCATTGATTAATAATAAAAAAAGATGGAACGATTTTATTTTTATTGCGTATTTTATTGTTCGATTAAGGACTTAATTTTCCAACAAAATTCTTAAATGATTAAAAATAGTTTTCAATGTTTTTTTTATCTTAATTGTCGCAAGTTATTATCTTTTTCTTAATAATATGTTTTATGTTTAAAAAAATATATCTATCTCCTATACCTATACTTTACTAAAATAGTGTTTCGTATCGTATCATATGAATATGAATATTATTGTATTGTATCGTGTCGTATCGTATCGTATTATATTACAAATACGATATGCTATTATTGAATACTGTATCGTATTAAATCATATCATGTTGATTATAGTATATTATATACGTTACTACTACATCTACTTGAGTAAGTTGGCACTTTAAAGTATCTTATACGAAATTAATCTCACATGAAACACAACATCTCCATAAAAACTTCTTCCTTACTACAGGTGCATGCATACACTCATATAAATACCCCTTTCTCAATCCCCTAAATTCACCACCACATCGACACCATGTATGCTCCATCAACCATCATCAAACCGCCTTCGGTCGACGATGTAGACATCGTCATACCCACCATTCGAAACCTCGATTTCCTTGAGCAGTGGAGGCCTTTCTTCCAGCCTTACCATCTCATCATTGTTCAAGATGGAGACCCATCGATAAAGATCCGAGTGCCCGAAGGATATGATTACGAACTCTACAACCGTAATGATATTAATCGGATCCTTGGTGCTAAAGCTAGCTGCATTTCGTTTAAGGATGGCGCTTGTCGTTGCTTCGGGTTCCTTGTTTCCAAGAAGAAGTACATCTTCACTATTGACGACGACTGCTTTGTAAGCTCTCATAAATTGTTTCTATACATTTTACACTACTAGAAAACTGAGCATTTTGTTAAAAATGATTGCAATATTAGCAATCAATTTGTGACCAAGTCAAATTGGTCACAAAATTAGCTATTATAGTCGCAAATCAAGTTTTGTGACTATAGTCGCTAATTTAAAACCGTCTAGTTTAGTCAGAATATCAGTCGTAAAAATAATAAAAAATAATTAAATTATATTAAAATATATAATAAATATCAGTTGTAAATATGTGAAATAAAATTAGAATGCAATTGCAAAATTGGCCAAAAAAATAGCGATTTAAGACCGTCTAGTTTAGTCAGAAAGTTGGTCGCAAAATTAATAAACAATAATTAAATTAAATTAAAATATAAAATTAATTAAAATAAAATATAAAATATATATTAGTTGTAAATATGTGAAAAAATAGAATGCAATTGCAAATCGGTCACAAAAATTACGAATATAGTCACAAACCAAGTTTTGTGTTACACGTGTTAGAACATTTTTGGCATCAATTAAGGTAGCTTATTATATATACATGCATTTTTATTTTTTTTAAAATGAAGGTTGCTAAGGATCCAAGTGGAAAAGACATAAATGCATTGGCACAACACGTTCACAACTTGTCAACACCATCAACACCCTTCTTTTTCAACACATTATATGACCCATATAGGGAAGGTGCTGATTTTGTGAGGGGATATCCCTTCAGTTTAAGGGAAGGTGTCACCACAGCTATTTCTCATGGCCTTTGGCTTAATGTCCCGGATTACGATGCCCCGACTCAGCTCGTCAAGCCTCGTGAGCGCAACACTAGGTCTAACCGGTCAATTTTTGCATCAAGTCTCGAGGATTTAATTGTTTTTTTTTTTTTTTTTTTTTATGTCTAGACATGTAGTAATGTGATTGAAATTTTTTATATTTGTAGGTATGTGGATGCTATCATGACCATTCCAAAAGGGACCCTTTTCCCTATGTGTGCAATGAACCTTGCTTTCGATAGGGAACTCATTGGACCCGCCATGTACTTTGGACTCATGGGACATGGTCATCCTATTGGTCGATATGATGACATGTGGGCTGGCTGGTGCGCTAAGGTATTTTAGTGTTTCATTGTTTCTAAAGGTGGGCAAAATGGACGGGTTGGTTATGTCAACGGGTCCAAATTGATACCTTTGGTGGTTTTGCTTCATCACTTTAGACCTTTTACTCCATTACTTAAACCTTTTGTTTTTACCTATTTGACCAGTTAAAACTAAACATAACTCGAATCAACCCGTTAATAAATAAACGGGACTAAATTAGAAACTTTGAAAGTTTTCGTTCATTACTTCTATAATGGATGTTATTTTGGACTTCTAGTTGATTAATAAGCTATTTGGGGTCCATATATTGATCAAGTTATTGTGAACTTGTAGGTGACATGTGACCATTTGGGGCTAGGTGTGAAAACAGGTTTACCATATCTTTCTCATAGCAAAGCAAGCAACCCATTTGTCAACTTAAAGAAAGAATTCAAAGGCCTCTTCTGGCAAGAGGAATTGATTCCATTTTTTCAAAATGTCACACTCCCAAAAGAATGCACAACCGCACAAAAATGCTACATCGAGCTCTCCAAGCTCGTGAAGGAGAAACTTGTCTCGATTGATCCTTACTTTGAGAAGCTTAGTGATGCCATGGTTACATGGATTGATGCTTGGAATGACCTCAACCCATCGTCCGATGGTGCAGCCACAGTCAAGGTCAACAAGTCTTCTAAGCCCAAGTAGACTTGTCCTCGAATAATGTCTACTTGCATTAGCATGCTATATTTAGTTTTCTTTGCTGTTGAAATAATGGGCCCTTTCTGGATTTGTCGTTGGTCATCGCTAGCTTTGCTTAGTCTAGTTAGCGAGTTTATTTAAGAGATATTACATATGTTTTTCACTATAAATAAATGACCTTATTGTCATTTTGATGGTGTTTATGGTTTTAAAAGTTAATATATGACATTGAATAAATTGCAGTAGTGTTTTTAAAGAGGTGAAATCGATTCGGTTAGAATGGAGCAAGTCGGTTGGCTCGGTCAGTTTGAGATTTATACGGTTTGTTTTGACGGATTGCTAGTTAAGGCGGAGAATATTTTCTAGGGCTGTAAACAAACCAAACGTTCGGTGAACAGTTCGTAAACCGTTCGGCGGGAAGTTCGTTTGTGTCCGTTTGTTTAATAAATGAACGAACACAAACAAAAAATTCTGTTTGATTAACTAAACAAACAAACACGAACAAATGTCTCGTTCGTTCGATTGCGTTCGTGAACGTTCGGCAATGAGTTTGTTTACGTTCGTTTATTTATACCCATTCGTGTATGTTTGTTTATGTTCGATCACTAGTTAAAACTTAGGATAATTATGAACTTTTGAATTAGGAATATCATGTATTCATGCCTATGCCTAAGTAATTTTAGATAATTATGTCTAAGTTAGTACAATTTGACTTATCGACATCGTTTAGTAGATATACTTTGTCTAACGGTTAATATTAACAATGTTTTTTAGTTAGTTGCATATTAAATGTTTTTTTTTTGTTTGTATGTGTTCAAAACCCGTGTTCACGAACAGTTCGCAAACAACTGAATTTCTTAACAAACAAACACAAACACAGAATTATGTTCGTTAGTGTGTTCGTGAACGGTTCGTTTGTCCATGAAACCTTAACAAACAAACACGAACAAAGCCTTGTTCGTGTTCGTTTGGTTCGTTTACAGCCCTAATATTTTCTATATAATTCAATCCAAGGACCTATAACCATAATTATTAAATGACCAAAAGATCTTTCATTGACCGATTTAACCCAATATATATGCAACCTGTAATCCTATTAACTGGCCCATTTAGCCTGTCTGTGGAACCCATTTAACCATTTAGTGCAAATGTGTATTTTATAAACAAAGAAAACCTTTTTATTTTTTTATTTATTTGTTGAACCATGTACTAACTAAACGTACTTTTAACACTTTGATTTCACCATAAAAACCAAGTTACATCTGGATGATGTGTAATGTGTAAGCAAGCAACAACCTGCGCCGTTATCCCTTTTTTAATCGCAAAGCATATTCTACTAAATAGAAACCCTTGTTTCCAAGGGCTATGCGAGTCATTGTGGATCACCTTCTGTACCCGCACCAAAAAGGGAACCGCCTCAAAGGCTAGGGATCCAAATGTGTCGAAGCCTATTTATGATTCCTTTAGTATAATATAAAAACTTTTCGTATTGGTGGAACATCAACCAAAGGAAATTAGAATTTCTTAAGATCAAATACTAGATGAAACATCAACCAAAGGAAAATAGAATTTCTTAAGCTTAAGTAATAATCACTTAATAACAAATTAAAATTTGTATATAAGTAGTCTCATAAAAGAACAAACTAACTTATGTTTTATAAATATTCAATTTTGATAAAACATTAAGGTCAAACACAAGTAACTTTCGTAAGAAGATGTCTAACATCATTTAGAAGACAAACCATACACATTTTGTAGGTATTGTACTATAAAAAGGTAATGTGTATCTCTATAAACAGTGTATTAATCAGTCTCAATTTGTAGTTATTGATTGTACTCCCGAAATTTTAATAGGATGATGCATGCTATAAGAGTTGGTAGAAGCTAAAAAGAAACAAAGTAGACGAATCTACACCATTAATAGCAGCACAACGCAAGAGTGTGAAGCGAATGACGTTTGACTGGGATTTTGAAATGTTTATTTGGCCCAACCATCATCTTAGCAGCCTATTAAAAAAACAACTATATAGCCCGTAACCATAAGGGCGGACAGAGCGGTCCTTGAGATTTATATGGTCTGGTTCTGAGGGTTTATTAGTTCGTTCTACGGTTTGAAACTTGGAAACAAATGTTGTTAACCTATACAAACCGGTTCCTATGTCGGTCTGTTCCATCAATGAGTTAGATTATATTAGGGGTTAAAACACCGAACCATCCTAACTAAAGCAAATCAACTCGTTTGAGATTTATATAGTCTGACCCAATATATCTTATCCATTCAAATATCCATTCATCCAACCAGAGGTGTGCACAAATAAATAAAATTATCAAGTCAAATGCAAGATGAAACATCAACTAAAAGCAAATTAATTAGAATTTATTAAGCTTAAGTAATGATAAAAAAAAGGGTCAAACGAACTAAGGTTTTATAAAAGAAAATATTTCATTTAAAAAATAAAGGGGTAAACAAAGGTATATTTCATAAAAGGTTATATCTCTAAACATATTAACGCAGATGGAATAATGGAAAGCACAGCCTACATAATTTTTACTAAAGATTACACAAATTGTACACACATATTTGTTGCTTTAATCTTGATAAATTAGACATCCCAATCAAATTTATATCTTTAACAAAGTTGTGCAGGTCAATAGAGACTTATAAAACGGTTATAAATTAGCAATTCTAGATGAAAATAAGTTTTGAGTGCCTTTTTATACATAAAGTGATTGTAAAGGTTATTCATATGTAAATTAAACACTAACACAAAAACGTTTAGTTAGTGGGTTACACAACATGACAAATTTTACATGATTAAAGGTAACTAATTCAAAACACGGATGACACTACACGACTCACTTACCTTGAATAATATTAGAAGTTTTGTAAATGATCATCGATACGATTCAATAAACATGGTTAAAAAACTAGTAAATTGTAGTTTTGATAAACTTGTTGTGTTAACCTATTAACCTATCTAACATGATAAGTTAAATGTAACTTATGCGTGTCATTAATGGTTAACTGGCTTGAACCCGTATTGATACATTATTTAGACCATGTCATTAATGTATCGAGGACTATCGAGTTGTTTATGACCCCAAACACGAGGGCTACATGATATGGATTAAAGGTAACTAATTCAAAACACGGATGACACTACACGACTCACTTACCTTGAATAATATTAGAAGTTTTGTAAATGATCATCGATACGATTCAATAAACATGGTTAAAAAACTAGTAAATTGTAGTTTTGATAAACTTGTTGTGTTAACCTATTAACCTATCTAACATGATAAGTTAAACGTAACTTATGCGTGTCATTAATGGTTAACTGGCTTGAACCCGTATTGATACATTATTTAGACCATGTCATTAATGTATCGAGGACTATCGAGTTGTTTATGACCCCAAACACGAGGGCTACATGATATGGATTCATGCCCCCCTTCAACATTTTCACTAACAATAGCACCTCCCAACTATTTCCTGGGCGCCCTTCGGGGGGTTATTATAGTCGTGAACACAATACCAATGGCCACCGACATAATAAGGTGGGCCTTCTTTATCACAACCAATCAAAAAGTTGTTTTTCTTTTTTCCTTTCTTTATAATTAAATGGGATTTATTCTATTATATGAGTCTTATTGAATGAAATCCATATCTACGTGACACAATAGAGCCTCTAGGGGCTCTGTTCCATGTTTGTTTAGTATGGGATAATGGTATGGATAGTGTAATAAAATGCATCATCACCATTCCATGTCTTGTTTGGTGGGTTGAAAAAAAAATCGACAGTGGGTGCCTGTGGTGGGTGATAACGGCGGGTGATGGTGAAGGGTGGTGGTGACAATGGTTGTGGGTTATGGTGGTGAGTAGTGAGTTCTGGTGGTGTTATTGGATGGTGAAACAGAGAATGAAATATGAAAATAGGATAAGTGAAAGTTATGATTTCAAGGGAATGAAATATTTTGTGTAATGAGTGATTGCATTTTATAAATTCAAATACTTGAATTGTCAAACTTCAAACATGGCAATTGTCTTTCTATCAATAATAGTTAGGCTGAATGGGCTGGTGTTCATGGCGTGAAAGAGGTCCCCCCACACACACTCAAAAGGGTCTTAGAAGGAATCAATGATAGTGCTTAGATGGTAGATAGGCTCTATTCAATACCATTAAGCCTTAGATTAATAAATACAATAATAAATACATTATATATATTTTGAGATGAAGTTTATTGTACAAATGGTTCTTATCCTACAAATAGCCCTTAACGTGAGAAGTGAAGATGGATTTTTTTTTTGAATTTTTTTCCATACTGTTAAACATGTATTTTAGTACTGAAATCTAAAAAAAAAAAAAGTGTAGAGTAGGAGTGTTCTTTGGGTTATTTTTTTGGGTTTTGGGTTTTTCGGGTCGGGTTGTTCGGGTTTTTTGTTGAGAAATAATGACCCGATAGCCCTTAACGTTTATTGTACAAATGGTTCTTATCTTACAAATAGCCCTTAACGTGAGAAGTGAAGATGGATTTTTTTTTTTGAATTTTTTTCCATACTGTTAAACATGTATTTTAGTACTGAAATCTAAAAAAAAAAAGTGTAGAGTAGGAGTGTTCTTTGGGTTATTTTTTTGGGTTTTGGGTTTTTCGGGTCGGGTTGTTCGGGTTTTTTGTTGAGAAATAATGACCCGATAACCGAACCATTTAAGGTTTGGGTTGGTCGGGTTGAGGTTATTTGGGTTTAGGTTTTTCAGATATTGTCTAATTCAGGTTTGGGTGGCTTCAAATTCGGATCAAGTTTCGGATAAAAAAGAACAGCCCTAGTGTAGAGTAAGTACGTAATTACTGTTGTAGTAGAGTAATTACGTAATTACACTAAAAAGGGTATATAGTAATTTTATAAATAATCAACTTTCTCAAAAATCAATTCTCACATTTATGAGGAGAGATTTACGAAAATAATACCATTTCAATAATCTTCAAATCTCACAAAATAATATCAAGATTTTATTTATTTTTGTTTGTTCAAGCCTGCACCAATATTGTTTATCTTTTGTGTTTTATCATCAACTAAATACCTTTTGTGTTTTAACCACATTTGTGTTTTCGTATCTTGAGTGTGTTTTTTACCTATGTTAAGTATTGTGTTATTTACCTATTGTGTTTTGCTAATTGTGTTGTAACCAACATACATCTAGTGTATTGTAACCACATTGTGTTTTGTCATCAAAATCATCAATAGTGTTTACTACACAAAACACAATAACCAAACACCATCAAGATGTGTTTTATAAGAAACAAACACTTAACAAAAACACCTACTATTTTGTATAATACACATACTGTGTTTTATCACCAACGGGCTTTGCAAAGAAACCAAACCGTTCTTCTTTTCTAAACCCAAAAATGAGTTTCGATCTTAGTATTTTTTTCTAGTTTAAACACCCATTTAAAACAAACACCCCCCCAAATATACAATCTCACATTCCTTATAAAAAACACAACCCAAACGATGAACATAAAACACAATAGTATGTAGCCTGAAGATTAACAACACAACTTTTTCACTCAAACCCATCAATCGAATTAGGATTGGGATGTGGTTTTTATAGATCCTTCTAACACTACAAGAATTTTGAGCATTAGGGGTGACCCACTGTTTGGTCGCCTCTAAAGGTCAATCCCCACCAACCAGCTCCCCAACCGTCGGATCAACGGACTAGGTTTTATCGTACTTAAGGGTATTAGGGGCGACAGTCGCCCCTAAAGTTCAAAAAATAATAAATTACCCGCCTGTTAACTTCTTTCCCTCCTTTCTTTTTCCTCTCTCAAACATCTCTCTCACCTCTCACTCTCTCAATACCTCTAACTCTCTCAATCTCTCTCTACTCTCTCTCCTCTCTCTCCTCTCACTCTCTCAATCTCTCAATCCCTCCCTCTTTTCTTTTCCCCTGTCACACCCTCAAATTTCCACCTGCGGAGTTCTACCGCGAGGCGTGTGACACACCAGGATCCAAGTCAACGGTCACAATAAACGACGTCTAAATGTAAAAACATACGTAAACCAAAAACCATGCATAAGTTTAAAACCAACATCCAAACAGTGCGGAAGCATTTAAAGTTTACAAAAGTCATGCATAAATAAACATAAGTTCAAAAGTTCATAATCCCAAAACGTGCAGATGAGACCCTAGACGCGAGACGACTCCAGTGCGACCACGTGCGCCTATCCATATGCTGCTACCTTAGCGACCTGAGAAAACATGCTAAAAGAGTCAACATATAATGCTGGTGAGTTCACAGGTTTTAATTAAACGTTTACAGTGATCCTTCAAAAATGTTACCATCACAATTACTACTATGCTTGTGAGAACGCCAAACCAGGCGCAGAATGAGATACTCATACGGGTGAAACCATTGCTGACTAAGTCGAGTGTTACCCTTAGTTCCTATGGGCTACCGTCATCGCCGGTAGACCTTGTTTTATTAGAGACAATATGCACCCGCACGGCCTCCAGCCGTCGAGTGGGGCTTGTCAGTTCCCAATAGCGCTATCCACATTTCCCCGCCATATACCCATGTTAGTGGTTTCTAGGGATTTTTGATGAACCGTATAGTAAGATAAGTAAGCCATAGTATAACGTGATAACAAGTCATAAGTCATAAAAGAGTTTGTAAGCATGTTTCTCACCCCGAAAGCAAAAACTGTAAAATGTGGGGCCGTGAACTCACCTTAAGTTGTGTAATCCGTATGCGTGATATGAGTAAACCGTTTATGAGATATGATAGCCCCAACTATTGGCGACCTATCATAAGATATGTGTTAAGTTAGACTAATAACCCATCGGGTTCATTAGTCCCTACGTCCAGTCCATGACCATTATGTATCCGAAAAGCATGTTTGGCCGACAACCAGACTATGTAAGACAAGACTCGACATCCCATTGGTGACCCGACATTCCACGTGTTAAATAAATACAAGACATCATGCCACATATGCAATTAAACACTTAATACGCGCAACAGTTCACGTAGTCTAGCATAATATCCGTTTAACGCATAAACAGGTCCGAATACGTGTTACTAAGTCATTGGGTGAATCCCGGGGTTCCTATCATGTTCCTAGGCGTCAAATCATGTTCCGGGATGTTAAAATATACATACAGCAGCATTACACGCGATTGGGAATCAAACTAGCAATTAGGAAAAGTCAACACGTGATTAGGGTGGGTCAACAGGCGATTACAAGGCTAATCGCCTATATGTACACACGAGTAGGCTTCCCTTCAGGCGATTACACCCCTAATCGCCTATACAGTCATGCGATTAGGGTGCTACTCGCCTGCAGTAGCTGTACAATGCAATTTCGCGCGTTTAACGCTCCAGATCAGATCCGAAACATGTAAAAACATCCAATAATCATCCTAACACATTAACAAACATATTTCAAGCAAAACCCCTAAGTTTTCATCATTCTAACAGTCCCGAATGCGAGCGTTTTCCCAAAATGGCAACTTAGCATGTAAACATCACATCAACATGCAAGAACTTGCCCTAAATAGCAAATATCTAGATTAAATCACATAACCACGTTGTCCGATAGCATCCTACTGTTCTAGCATCATCCTAGAGCAAACCCTAACATCACACAATCAACAACACACCTCATATCATCCTTAATCATCCAAAATCCTTCAAACGGGTCAAAACATCAAGTATCAATAATACACCACCAAAACCATTCAAACTCCTAGGACATCATCATACTAACTTATAACAGCAATAAACATCAAAACAACACAAGAATAACCATGATTCAACCCTAAAAATCCTACCTTTAACACATATAACACATATAACGCATGTAAAGGTGTAGGTTTGTTTTAAAAACGGTTTTAAATGGATTTTCAAAGACAAAAACCTTTATAAGTCAGGTCTGGACGTTTAGGGAGCAAAACATAATCATTTAAAGGTTTGGGTTTGAAGAACACACCTTGTAATCAAGAGGTGATGATGGAATAAGCTTGAAAATGATGGTTTTGATGCAAAAACGAGTTCCAGAGGGTGTTTGGGTGTTGGGTTATGTTATGGGACGGCTAGGGTTGTTATTATGATGTTTTGGAGGTCAAGGGTGGTATTTATAGGCGTTTTTGGTCGTCCAGCACGTTACACGCGAGTATGCAGACTTACACGCGATTAGGGAGCCTAATCGCATGACTGTTCATGCGATTGGGGCCTAATCGCATGAACAGTAGTGTGATTAGCCCCCTACTCGCTAGTAACCACCTCCAATCGCCCCTATACAGGCGATTAGGCAAGCCTAATCGCCTGTAACCCCTGTGTTGGTGTGTTTTGCGCGTTAAACCCCGTTTTAACACATGTTAGCACATATTCACATACCGACAAGTCACATAATGATTGTAAACATATAATACATGATAAATGACACGTTCCCGCCCGATCACCAATTCCCGGGACCCGAGACTTGCGTATGTTAAAACCCTAATGATGTGCGACTCGACTCGACCATGTGTAACGTATGCGCGACTCGCTAAGGTAGACTTACTAAGTTTTCAAAAGTTAGTTACCGAAAGTTGCCGGGTGTCACATCATCCCCCTGTTGAAAGAATTTTCGTCCCGAAAATTTCCCGAAGTCGAGGAGAGAAAAAACAAATAAGAAGAAAATTTTCCGGGTCGTCACATCATCCCCCTGTTGAAAGGAATCTCGTCCCGAGATTCTTTCGGCTTCAACAGTAATGTGTGTCGACCTCTGTGCCCAAGTAACGTATCCCCAAAATGCAACAAGTGAAGGTCATGAATCAAACGTGCCAGTAATAACCGGGAAACCACTTTCCCAAATGTGAGTATGAGACAAGAGACCCCCGATGAAAGCCTACTGGAGTCTACTATGATCGGTATAACTAATCCACTGGTACCGTCCAAGTAGCATCCCCAAAGGACCCTCATCAACCCAAAGAATGAGAAACAGCGACCAAACCACAAAGAAAACACCCGAAACACGAACGCACAACAATGCGGATAAAAGTATGACCAAAGCGTAACAAGAGATAAGAGAGAATACGTACGGGTAACAGTGTCTGGGTCCACCTGGTTCTCCCTAGTACCAATGACATCGTCACGAGCAGCTTGACCGCCACCTTCATTGTTTCCACCTCCGCCTACGGCCCTAGCTTCAGCTTGATTCAACTCTGGGCAGTCCTTCTTATGATGTCCCGGTTGACCACAATGAAAACACCAACCACCCTGCTCTGACTTAGGGCAGGTACGCTTGACATGTCCCAACTTGCCACAATTAAAGCAACCCTGATTTCCCCGTCGAACGGGAGCAGCAATGATAGTCCGAACCGGCCGAAGAGTCGTCCTACAATCCTTAGCTAGATGACCATTCCGGTGGCAACGATTACAACGAAACGTATCACAATTCCCAACATGATGGTACCCACACTGGTTGCACTTGGGGTTCTTCCCCACATACCTACTCCGTTTCTGCCCTGAATCTGACCCTGAAGCTTCAAGCCTCCTCACCTGTTGAGGCTGAACTGATGCTGACCTCTCTCCAACATTATCCCATTTCCTTTTGTTGTTCTCACTCGCACCAAAGATATGGGGATCGCGTTCCATGAACACCTTGAAAGTACACACCTGCTGACCGAGAGGGGGCGGCGGTGGAGGGGGTTGTTGATTGTCGGCGTTCCCACCTAGGCCATGTTGAGCGAACTGGAAGGTAGCAAGAGCAATGGACACCTGTTGCTGGATCAAATTGTTCAGCTCTTCTCGGGTTATGCTGATGTTTTCCCGACCCTCGCCACCATTACGAACACCACGATCACCAGACATCTTCTGCCGAAAACATGAGATGAGACACTCAGTACCGCAAACAAACCAAGCTACAAGTGACCAAACGAACTCAGAATGCGGTTCCAGCATGACCGTTAATCCGAACACAAAGTCCACCAAGATTTTCATGCATTTCGATTTGTGATTTCGTGTGCACCCGAAATAACAAATCGCTCTACATGGTCCCCTAGGCGTGCTCCGAGCTAGAACTTCAAGTCACCCGATAACCACATCCCAGAATGATATAACTAACTCAAAAGATCGATAAGTAAGTCCCCTCGGCTGTAACCCAGAGGAGGAAATAAAGTGAAGATAAAAATAGCCAAGAATGAGATAAGTAATGTGACACTGTGTGGTAAGGAGACCGACACCCCGACAAGGTTAGTATGTTTGCCCAAAAGGCACGACTCAATTGTATGTGACCGTCTAGTGTGTGTGACTCGGCTATAGTCTAGACTCTACATGCAGTCCTAGTTCACTATAACCATTGGCTCTGATACCAATCTGTCACACCCTCAAATTTCCACCTGCGGAGTTCTACCGCGAGGCGTGTGACACACCAGGATCCAAGTCAACGGTCACAATAAACGACGTCTAAATGTAAAAACATACGTAAACCAAAAACCATGCATAAGTTTAAAACCAACATCCAAACAGTGCGGAAGCATTTAAAGTTTACAAAAGTCATGCATAAATAAACATAAGTTCAAAAGTTCATAATCCCAAAACGTGCAGATGAGACCCTAGACGCGAGACGACTCCAGTGCGACCACGTGCGCCTATCCATATGCTGCTACCTTAGCGACCTGAGAAAACATGCTAAAAGAGTCAACATATAATGCTGGTGAGTTCACAGGTTTTAATTAAACGTTTACAGTGATCCTTCAAAAATGTTACCATCACAATTACTACTATGCTTGTGAGAACGCCAAACCAGGCGCAGAATGAGATACTCATACGGGTGAAACCATTGCTGACTAAGTCGAGTGTTACCCTTAGTTCCTATGGGCTACCGTCATCGCCGGTAGACCTTGTTTTATTAGAGACAATATGCACCCGCACGGCCTCCAGCCGTCGAGTGGGGCTTGTCAGTTCCCAATAGCGCTATCCACATTTCCCCGCCATATACCCATGTTAGTGGTTTCTAGGGATTTTTGATGAACCGTATAGTAAGATAAGTAAGCCATAGTATAACGTGATAACAAGTCATAAGTCATAAAAGAGTTTGTAAGCATGTTTCTCACCCCGAAAGCAAAAACTGTAAAATGTGGGGCCGTGAACTCACCTTAAGTTGTGTAATCCGTATGCGTGATATGAGTAAACCGTTTATGAGAT
The DNA here is from genome assembly GCA_030844895.1 of Ambrosia x helenae. Classification (NCBI taxonomy): domain Eukaryota; kingdom Viridiplantae; phylum Streptophyta; class Magnoliopsida; order Asterales; family Asteraceae; genus Ambrosia; species Ambrosia x helenae. The sequence continues at coordinate 115,694,793 of CM061224.1, read as the reverse complement.
ATGATAGCCCCAACTATTGGCGACCTATCATAAGATATGTGTTAAGTTAGACTAATAACCCATCGGGTTCATTAGTCCCTACGTCCAGTCCATGACCATTATGTATCCGAAAAGCATGTTTGGCCGACAACCAGACTATGTAAGACAAGACTCGACATCCCATTGGTGACCCGACATTCCACGTGTTAAATAAATACAAGACATCATGCCACATATGCAATTAAACACTTAATACGCGCAACAGTTCACGTAGTCTAGCATAATATCCGTTTAACGCATAAACAGGTCCGAATACGTGTTACTAAGTCATTGGGTGAATCCCGGGGTTCCTATCATGTTCCTAGGCGTCAAATCATGTTCCGGGATGTTAAAATATACATACAGCAGCATTACACGCGATTGGGAATCAAACTAGCAATTAGGAAAAGTCAACACGTGATTAGGGTGGGTCAACAGGCGATTACAAGGCTAATCGCCTATATGTACACACGAGTAGGCTTCCCTTCAGGCGATTACACCCCTAATCGCCTATACAGTCATGCGATTAGGGTGCTACTCGCCTGCAGTAGCTGTACAATGCAATTTCGCGCGTTTAACGCTCCAGATCAGATCCGAAACATGTAAAAACATCCAATAATCATCCTAACACATTAACAAACATATTTCAAGCAAAACCCCTAAGTTTTCATCATTCTAACAGTCCCGAATGCGAGCGTTTTCCCAAAATGGCAACTTAGCATGTAAACATCACATCAACATGCAAGAACTTGCCCTAAATAGCAAATATCTAGATTAAATCACATAACCACGTTGTCCGATAGCATCCTACTGTTCTAGCATCATCCTAGAGCAAACCCTAACATCACACAATCAACAACACACCTCATATCATCCTTAATCATCCAAAATCCTTCAAACGGGTCAAAACATCAAGTATCAATAATACACCACCAAAACCATTCAAACTCCTAGGACATCATCATACTAACTTATAACAGCAATAAACATCAAAACAACACAAGAATAACCATGATTCAACCCTAAAAATCCTACCTTTAACACATATAACACATATAACGCATGTAAAGGTGTAGGTTTGTTTTAAAAACGGTTTTAAATGGATTTTCAAAGACAAAAACCTTTATAAGTCAGGTCTGGACGTTTAGGGAGCAAAACATAATCATTTAAAGGTTTGGGTTTGAAGAACACACCTTGTAATCAAGAGGTGATGATGGAATAAGCTTGAAAATGATGGTTTTGATGCAAAAACGAGTTCCAGAGGGTGTTTGGGTGTTGGGTTATGTTATGGGACGGCTAGGGTTGTTATTATGATGTTTTGGAGGTCAAGGGTGGTATTTATAGGCGTTTTTGGTCGTCCAGCACGTTACACGCGAGTATACAGACTTACACGCGATTAGGGAGCCTAATCGCATGACTGTTCATGCGATTGGGGCCTAATCGCATGAACAGTAGTGTGATTAGCCCCCTACTCGCTAGTAACCACCTCCAATCGCCCCTATACAGGCGATTAGGCAAGCCTAATCGCCTGTAACCCCTGTGTTGGTGTGTTTTGCGCGTTAAACCCCGTTTTAACACATGTTAGCACATATTCACATACCGACAAGTCACATAATGATTGTAAACATATAATACATGATAAATGACACGTTCCCGCCCGATCACCAATTCCCGGGACCCGAGACTTGCGTATGTTAAAACCCTAATGATGTGCGACTCGACTCGACCATGTGTAACGTATGCGCGACTCGCTAAGGTAGACTTACTAAGTTTTCAAAAGTTAGTTACCGAAAGTTGCCGGGTGTCACATCCCCAACCGCCGAACCACCACACCTTTCCCCCACCACCGGACCACCCTCCTCTCCCTTCGCTCTTCTCTGAACGTAAGTTTTTTTTTGTTTTTTTATTGAAGTATATATGTTTAATTTTTTTTAATAACAATAAGATGAGTTGTAGGAAGCTCCGATATACCAAACCCTCTGAAGATTCGCCCCTAATACCGGTTAGTAGTCGTCCCTAATTATTATTTTTTATTATTTATGCCTTAGATTTTATATATAGGTTTGTATGTGTGTAAATAGGTATGTATGTGTGTATTTAGGTATGTATTATGTTTTTTTTATGTTTTTTTTTCTGGTTTTTTTTATTTTTTTTGTTTTTATAGTTTTTTTGTTTTTTTATTTTTTTTGTTTTTCCTGTTTTTTTTGTTTTTTTTATTTTTTTCTGCTTTTTTATTTTTGTATGTTTTTTTTATTTTTATGTATGTATGTATGTATGTATGTATGTATGTATGTATGCATGTATGCATGTATGCGTGTATGCGTGTATGCGTATGTATGTATGAATATATGTGTGTATGAGTGTATGTATGTATGTATGTTTGAGTATAGGTATGTATGTGTGTATTTAGGTATGTATTATGTTTTTTTATTTTTTCTGTTTTTTGTTATTTTTTCTGTTTTTTATATTATGTATGTATGCATGTATGTAAGTATGTATGAGTGTATGTATATGTATGTATGAGTGTTTGTATGTATGAGTGTATGTATGTATGAGTGTATGTATGTATGTATGTATGTATGTATGAGTATATGTGTATGAGTGTATGTATGTATGTATGTGTGTATGTATGTATGTATGAGTATATATATGTATGAGTATATGTATGTATATGTATGTATCAGTGTATGTATGTATGTATGAGTGTATGTTTATTTATATTTATATGTTAATACATATTGAGACTAGTAAGACATGCCCGAAAATGAACCCCCATTTAAAACATAGTGAGCTTAGAAATACCCGCCCGAAATTGATTTAGTAATTAATTTCGGGCAGTCCCCGTTTTGGGACTGCTTTTTGAATACTTTATCTCATTTAGGATGTGAATGTGTACTACATGATTGTTTGTTTTTGAAAGATTCGGTTGGCGTTTCCTCTTTGCTCCTTGGGTATATATTTATATTATATATTTGGGGGCTAAGGGAAATGTTGCCGAATTTTTCTTAAACAAACAATCATGTAATACACATTCATATATGAGATAAGGTATTCAAAAATTGGGTTTAGCAGCCTACCATTTAGGTGTCAAAAATATGTTTCATTTAAATTATCGTGCCTTAAACCCAAATTATGTTTCAGTTACATTATCATGTCGATCGATAAAAGCTGGATTAAACTACAGAACCGTTTGGACGTTGAGTACAAAAAAGGAATTGACAATTTCATTGAGTATGCCAAACCATTCGTCAACTCATATGGAACGATTAGATGTCCGTGTAGAAAGTGTAATAATTCTAACTTCATAGACTTCACAACAATGACATATCATATTCGTATAAATGGTTTCAATAAGGATTACACTGTGTGGATCTATGATGGTGAAAATCCAATTAGGCCGTCTCCTGTAGTTGTAGATGAGGTTAGGGGAAGAAGCGATATGAATGACGTTATCGAAGACCTTATAACGGAGCGTATGGAAGAGGATACAGACCTTAACGAAGTGTGACATCCGTCACTTTTTATATTTTTTTTTATAAAAATAATAATAATAATAATAATGATAATAATAATAATAATAATCATAATCATAATTTTTTTTTTTGGACTAACTAAACCCACACTTGAAACCCATTATCAACCATAACCAAACTACAACCAAACCCAAGCCCAAAATCCCTTTTTCCTTAATCATTTCAGAGCCCACATGAGCTGAGCCACTCATCAGCCCAAGATCCGGCCCAACCTTCCCCTTACCTGTTTAAAAAAAAAAACACGCCTCCCAGGACTCGAACCCGAGCCTGGGGGCGGTTCAATCCAACACACACACGCTGGAAACCAGTTGAGCCAAGGCTCATTTCTGAAATTAACTCGACTCTAATTATATTTAAACCCTTACTAATCGCTGACCTTTTCCCTTTGTCTGCTACGTACAGCAGCAACAGCAAACACCCACACATATTCTTGTTCGTTTGACTCTGATTGATCTTCATATGGAAAGCTTTGACTGATTAATTTCGCCCAACGATTAACACGTTTATTACGCGTCAATTACACATCAAACTTACGACTAATTATCATTAACTTGTATCATTTCACGCGTTTAGTATTAAAGCTTAGTCAACCCTTACCATTTCAATGATTGGGACCATAGCACTATAAATTGAAGGTTGCTGGACCTTCTAACCTCGCCATTATCTCTTTCCCAATCTTCAATTCTTCACAACAAACCTCTGTTCATGATATATTGCTTCGTGTTTGACTTTTAAGACTGACCGAGTAATCGTGCACCAAACGTGATTGTAAGTTTAATTATTGTTGTGGGTTTTGTTAATCGGCATCTGTACAATGTTTGCCCTATGGTTAATTAGATTAACATTGTGTGGATTGTCTGATTGTAGAAGCTAGGGCTCGATTTCAAATATTTGGGGAAGAACACTTCTTATCTTGGTATTTATTTTATATAAACCACAACCAAACACAACCACTGGTCTAGACCAGGTGGTTGTGTCTGGTGCTCGGCTGCTGGTCCACGCGGGTTCGAGTCCCGGGTTGGACAAACCTTTTTCTTGTTTTTGTTTTTAAGCGAATCAATTAATTATATATAATACATTTAATCTTATAAATTCGTTTTTAAATATTATAACTCTTTTATAAATTCTAAAAAAAAAATTACTTTTAGTTAATCTGATATAAATGTTCCACCTACAATTTTTAGTTTTCAAAAAATTCATTTATTTAATATATTTAATAATTAAATCAACTTTATTCTATTTTATTTATAAAATTCTATAAAAATATCAAAACGACTTTGCAAAATTCCACAAAAATTATCCTAAACTTGTAAAACAATATAAATTTCGGAAATAATTTTTATTTCTGAAAAACCGTTTGTTTAATATTTTTAATCAATTTTTGTTAGTTTTAATCATAAATAAATCATAATAAATTCATTTTTCAATATTTTTGCACCAAAATTTTACATAAATTATTTCTATCCATCTAGAAGTGAAATACAATTTTTAATTCAGAAATTCTTTGATTTTAATATTTTTTAGATATTAAAGTCATAATTTGACAATTTGAAATAATTAGATTAAATATTCTATTTTCAAGAAAATAATTTTATAAAAATTATTTTCATACTTAAAACCTTATGTTGTGACTATATTCAACTTAAAATTTTACCAAGAGACTTTTATTTATTTATTTATTAAATTTCTCATAATTAATAATCAATTTGTTTAAATAAACAAATAAACATTTATCCCCAATTCGAAGCCCTAGAAATACATGTATCCTAGAGTTATTTCCCTTACACGTTATCAAATTCTTTAGGTTGATCCTTTGGGATAATTCGAACACATATTTCGTTGTCAAAGTTCAATTTCAAGCTATTACGTAAACAGTGAGTATTTCCTACCTCTTTTTGCTTTTATACATTTTTGGGGTGTTACATGTACACTATTACAATTTCAAATACAAGATTACATTTTTACAATACAATTCTAGTACTATGTGCATTGCTTACAACGTGCTTTATGCTTAGACAATACATGTGGATTACATTTGTACTTAGTGAAATCATTAACATGGTACAAGCCGACCTTAACATTGGATAGCGCTATTTGGATTGACAACCCGCCTAGATTGATTCTCCCCCTTTTTCATCGGAGAATCCGTGGCCATTGTTAAGTTATCACCCATTTATTGGATGAGTACACCACCGTTCATACAGTACATTATACAGTCACAGGGTTGATTTCGCTCATTTGTATGATACATAGTTTACATAATTGCACTGTAGCTTGCACTTGAATTGTATATCTTTTAACCTACTATATATATCAAAACTAGGAATGCTCACCAACATTTCTTATGTTGACCAAACCTATTTTGTACATGTTTCAGGTGCAGTTTGATATAGTGCTTAGCAAGGGATACTTAGTGCATTATTTTAATCAGTTATTTCATTATTTACATTTCCTTTAAGACTTTGTATTTCCATTTCAATGTAAAACAGTTTTTGGTTTATTCAATAATATTTACATTTTAGTACCATGTGCTTTTGAACAATCGTCGCTACGTGGCACCTCGATGATTCCGCCATCGGTTGGGGTGTTACACGAAGGGGGCTCGGATACAGAGAGTAGTGATGTTCGTGATGAGTTTGAAGCCCTGATAGATGAAGTCGAATCAGAATTATATCCTGGGTGTACTAATTATTCCTCCCTTGACTTTATATCAAAGCTTATGAATATGAAGGTAAGACACAAATGGACTAATAATTCGTTTGATGAGCTTCTTGGGTTTTTCCAGTCTGCACTTCCGGCAGGTAACAAGGTCCCCCCCTTCGCTTTACAAAGCCAAAACGATATTAAAGAAGACTGGTTTGGCATATGAGACGATAGATGTGTGTAAATGGGACTGTGCTCTCTTCTGGAAAGAACATCGATCGTTGCAGAACTGTCCTATTTGTAATGAGAGCCGGTGGGTAAATAAAAACACAAGTGGCAAGAAGGTACCTTACAAGGTGTTACGATGCTTTCGTTTGACCCCCAGACTACGACACTTGTATGGCTCAAGGCACACAACAAAAGATATGATATGGCACAGTACCGGACGATCAGAAGATGGTATTATGCGTCATCCAGTTGATGAATCTTCATAGAAGGACTTTTATCTAAGGTACCCTAACTTCTTGAAGGAACCCCGAAATGTTCGCCTAGGGCTTGCAGCTGACGGTTTTAATCCTTACGGCATCAAAAGCTCGACTCATAGCATTTGGCCGGTTATACTCACCACATACAATCTGCCTCCATGGCAATGCATGAAAGAGTGCACATTTATGTTGACCTTGTTGATTCCTGGCCCTAAATCCCGTGGGAAGGACATGGACGTTTTCCTTAGGCCGTTGGTGGATGAGCTTAAGGATTTGTGGCAGACAGGTGTACGTGCTAAAGACGCTGCGACAAACACGCACTTCACAATGAAGGTGGCATTGTTATGGACTATAAATGACTTTCCAGCTCGTAGCAGTCTATCACGTTGGAGCGGGCAGGGATACAAAGCATGCCCGACTTGCAACGAAGACACCCCTTCAGTGCGCGTAATAGGTAAATGCGTGTATGCAAGCCATCGACGGTTCTTAGATGCCAACCATCATTGGAGAAAAAGTTATGAGTTTAACGGGGCATCCGAGACAAGAGCCCCCCGAGACAGTTTAGTCCCGCTGACATAGATGCTCAACATGCTCTTCTACTCAATCGTCTACTAGGCAAGCATCCACAATTTGGAGGTGCTAACCCTAATCGGGAAGACTTCGAGTTGAACTAGTCCAAAAGAAGCATATTTTTTGAATTAGAGTATTGGTCTTCTTTGTAGTTGAAGCATAACTTAGATGTTATGCATATCGAAAAAAATGTGTGCGACAACTTGCTTCATACTCTTTTGATGAATGAAAAGACGAAAGACAACTCAAATGCACGAAAAGACTTAGAGAAGCTGAAAATTCGAAAGACGCAATGGTTGAAAGAAGAAGGAACCAAGTGGACCTGCCCACACCCAAAATACCCGTTCACCCGGCGTGACCGAAAGAGTTTCTGTCAGTTTATAAAAAATGTTAAGCTACTAGATGGGTTCGGATCTAATATTAGTAAGGGGGTGACAGATAACAATACTAACATTACTGGTTTGAAATCACATGACTGTCATATTCTCATGCAAAAAATGATACCAATTGGGGTTAGAGCATTTTTGGACAAAGATGTTTATACACCAATTGTAGACCTTTGTGCGTCCTTTAAACAGCTCTGCTCTAGAACACTGGCATTGGAAAATATGAAGAAAGCGAGGGATGCCATTCTTATGATCTTGTGCAAGTTAGATTTGATCTATCCCCGGCCTTTTTTTTGACATAATGGTTCATTTAGTTATGCATTTACCCGATGAAGCGATTCTTGGCGGTCCAGTCTATATGAGATGGATGTATCCCTTTGAACGATATATGAAAAAACTAAAAAACTATGTTAAAAACCCGTCAAGGCCAGAAGGTTGTATAGCTGAAGGTTATGTAGCTGAAGAAGCTCTTACATTTTGCTCAATGTACCTGCAAAATGTTAAGACTAAGTTCAATCAGCCTGAGAGAAATGAGGACACCGTTGTAGAAAAAAGAAAGTTTTGGGTGTTTGAGTCCCAATGCAACCCGACCAATTCAACGAATGACAAGCTACTTTTAGTTAACAGCAAACTCAAAATAGAATGGGTTGTCCTTGATAATTGCGAAGATGTCAGGGGCTACATGAAGCAAGTGCTCCTATCCTTTATATATTTACCGGACATCCCAAAGATATAACTAAGACTAATTTTTCTTGCTTTTATATATTTTTCTTCAATGCAGTGAATTCAAATCTACACATCCCCAAGATGATATCAAAAATAAATTTCCGAATTGGTTTCAACACAAGGTAATACATATATAACACCCGTTACTATATATTTGTTAGGTAATGCATATATAACAAACAATATTATTTTAAATTTGTTAGGTCTATAATATGAAGAAAGTAAGTTCTTCAGAATTCCACCCAGAGTTATATGCTCTTTCGTTGGGTGCACAATTAATGGCCAAGACTTACACCGGTTGCATAGTCAATGGTGTTAGGTTTATGGTGGCTTCACGTGATGCAAAACGTGCAACGCAAAACTGAGGGGTTATGGTGGAGGGAGAGAACGGTGAGAAATATTTTGGCATATTAGAAGAGATTATTGAGATCGGTTATCCTCATTGGCATACAACTATCCTATTTCGGTGCAAGTGGTACGATACTCGAGTGGGTGTTACATATGAAAACAATATCACCAGTATCAGCACATAACACCAATAGGTCAAAGAAGATCAGCTCATATTTGCCCGGCAAGCCAAACAAGTGTTCTAGATCCCAGAACCATCTCAAGGAAACCAAAATAATAAACATAGGTGGGTCGTCGAAAATGTTAATCACCGGCGAATTTGCGATCAACCACCACAACCTGAGAATGTTCAAACGTAGACAATGAGTTAGGCGAGGATGTTGACGTCGTTCACAATAACTATTCATCTAATATCGGCCTAATTATTGACTTCCGCCAATACATTCAAAACATATCTTCTCATGCTACTGAGGGTAAGAGTGTAATGGAAGTTGATGCCCCGAGCAATGACGACAGTGAAGTTGCTGATGCTAGGACATATTTTGACGAGGACGATCCCGATTATGACGACATGGTGTCTGATAAAAAAACAGTAATTGTTGATGGTTTCATTTATTATAATAAATCAATGTTTACTATTTGTACTTCATTTATTACATATAATAATGTGACTAATAATTTTTATTTCTAATTGCGGGACTCATGATTTCGATTTGGTTTGTGGTTGTTTATTTGATGGCCGATATTATCGGCCTTAGCCATGGTGAAGACGGTGCAGGGGCGCCGCCACCGCCATCAGGTGGTGATGATTGGTGGCACAACCACCAGGCAGACGGTGGTAAGTGATGCGTTTGGTTTTAGCAATAAAAAGATGTCAATTTCCCCGGTGCCAAAAACTTTGATTTATCAATCCCAAAATAGTGGTTTGGGGGAAAAGACTGATTTTACTAAACCCTAATTAACAAAGTTTTAAATTTATAAAAGTAAACAATATTTACTTCGGAAACTAAAACCAACACATAGGCAGAGAACCTGACGTGTATAGTATAGTTTCGGCGGTAAGTATTGAGTATCGTATTCCAAGGTTCACACTTTCCCCTACTCAACCATTCATCAATTGACCTATCAAGTTTCGAAAAGAAAAATAAAACGGAGGGGTTCTTTAAAAGAGTTTTTGAAAAAGGTTTGGTTTGGATAAAAGATAAGGTGGGACAAAATAGTAGATAGATATGCACATCTCAGGACCCTTCACCTAAGTAGTTAAGTTTACTATTATAATTAATAATTTAGATTAATTAATTGTGTGGAAGATGAGAGTGATCTTGAAGTGCCGACTCCTTAATAGAGAAGCGAAGGAGACTACTAAGTAGAATGCAAAACCTCTCCAGCGTGCGTCCACCTGAGGTACTTCGCCAAGGCCTCGCGTATAGCGGGCTCCTCGAACCGCGGTCAAGTCTTCGGGTCTTCTAACTTATCATCTTCTTAAATTGGAGGCTTCACTCCCAACCAGGGACACCGTACACCTTACCTTAGTTCTCGCGTTCCGTACCGAATAGTCTCGTTATCCTGGCAACCATGTATCCCCATTGGTTAACGGTCAACGCCGAAAGATCTCTCTTACGATTGTCACAGGAAGGCGGTCTCTCCATTGGTTAACGACTTTTTACTAACGAGAACTAGATAAAGAATCTTTATTTTATTTATCTTAATGACACTTTAATATTTATAGGTCTAGAAACTATAAAATTGGTTTTAAATAAGTGATGACTTAATTACCCAACCATAACCTCCCAAGCTGAATGAAGTCCTTAACAAAGGCGGCACATAATCCTAAAGACGTGTGATACAAAAGATCACTGGTGCGTCCGTAAGGAAACCATCCTTAGCCAAGAAAATCATTCAGTCATCTGGTATGAACCAGAAATGTGTCACTCAGATCTGGTCCATGGTCATTACCATAGACCTTGTTTCTCCATCCGATTCTGAGTCGGATTATTTAGTAGACGAACCTCAGGAGGACGATTTGCCATTTACTCAGCCAGTTCCTGCCCCCCGAGTCCTCACATCACGGGTGTGGATGGATCTCAGACTCCGAGATGGACATCGCCCCTCCACCGGTCATGAGGCGTACTTCTGACGACGACACGGACGACGACGCCCCACCTTCTCTAGCCGCCCCCGACACTCACCCCTCTATTGTCCCTTATGCTTCACACACTCCAGCTAGCCTTAACCCCTTCTTCCGCCTAAACACTTCGGGACGTACACTCACCAAGTGTACGCCTCGAAAGAGGGCACGACCAGCTCTTGTAATTGCTATACCCGCTAGAGCCCCGATCTTTCCCCTTCCCGCTGACCCTATCCCGATTACTGAGCCTACCCAGCTTGTCGACCCCATGCTAAGGCCCTTAGCAGTGGAGGTGTACGAGCCATCGAAGAGGCTAAAGAGACGCTCGTAGGCCCACAAGCGGCCTTTCCTACCTAGCCTTACTAGCGACCTCGCACATAGGGACGAGGAGGATGATCCCGAGACTATGAGCTTGGGAGGCTCGTCTGGGAGACCCCTCCGCCCGGAGCGTAGCGTCATTATATCCCATGATGTGCAGCTGGTGGCGTTAGGAGACCGCATTCGGGAACTCGAGGGTCAGTTGACTGAAGCCGAGCAGGGGAGATTAGCTGCTGTGACGGAGCGAACCGAGATGGGGAGGCGTGTCGAGATGCTAGAGCGAAGGATGACGGAGACTGACCGACGTATGAGGGAGGCGATTATTTATCTCACTGCTTCTTTTTCACCCCCTTCTTAGATGATGTTTGTATGTTGTTTATGCATGTATTGACTTGTGGTGTTTTATGACTTTGGGATGTGATGTTCTAAAAACTAATTGGGGTTCAACCGCCCGTTTTGTACTAAAACTTAACTACTTTTGGGATTCATGTATGGATGTTATGTTATGTTAATATATTATTTCGATTTAACTTATATGCATGATTGTGTTGGTATTTTATATGATTACATATATATATATATATATATATATGCATCACTTATGTTTGTTGTGTTCTTTCTCTTAGTTATGCATACCTGACAGTCAGCACGGACAACCGAAGGTGGACCACTACCGTCCACTCCCGCCGAGTTAGCTAGAGTAATTGTCGAGGCAATTGCTCAACATGATGCAGCTCGGGCTGACTCCAGGGGAGGTACTGGAGGTATCGGTCGCCGCCGAGGGAGTGAAATAGATCACGAGGCTGAAAACTCTATTCATGGTTGTTCGTACAAAACCTTCATGGCATGCAAGCCATGGAATTTCCGTGGTACTGAAGGTGCTGTAAGAATTGTCGTATAGATAGAGAAGACCGAATCAGTCCTCGACATCCGTGGTTGCTCCGAGGATCAAAAGGTGAAGTACTCCACTTGTACCTTTCAAGATGAAGCCCTTACCTGCTGGAACCTGCAAGTGCAAACCCTGGGCAGAGAAGCGGCATACAACCTTGCTTGGGCCGATCTCAAAACACTGCTCATGGAGAAGTACTGCCCTCGAAGTGAACTACAAAAGCTGGAAGCCGAGTTCTGGAATCTTGCCATGTGGATGCCAACGTGGCTGCATATACCACTCGTTTTCACGAACTCTCTCGACTTATCCCACACATGGTCACGCCCGAATACAAGAGAGTCGAGCGGTATATCTGGGGTCTGTCACCAAAGATCCACAGTATGGTCATTGCATCGGCACCCTCCACTATCCAGGCTGCGATTACCCTAGCTCAAAGTTTGACCGACGACGCTGTTCGCATGGGTTCGTTGAACCAAAAGGTTACGGTCATCAGTGAGACTTCCAGGAACAAGCGCAAACGTTCCGACAACCGAAAAGGTAAGCACTCCTCTCAGCGACCACAAGATGCTGTGAAAGTCTTTGCTGCCACAACTGCTGAGGAGCCTAAACGCAAATACAACGGGCCCCATCCTCACTGCAGCAAATGCAACTACCATCACGTAGGTACTTGTGAAAGCATCTTGTGCAAGAACTGTAACCGTCGTGGTCATTCAACCGCCAACTACAAGGCCAAAGCCACAAACACTCCTCCTGCCAAAAATGAGTATTTTGAATGTGGTGCGACTGGACATTTCCGGAAGGACTGTCCCAAGGCCAAGGATCAAGCCCGTGGTAGAGCGTTTGTGCTGGGAGCCAACGAAGCACGTGATGATCCTAACGTAGTTACGGGTACGTTTCTCCTTAACATCATTTTGCATCGGTACTATTTGACTCAGGCGCAGATTTTAGCTTTGTGTCCACCGACTTTAAGAAATCCCTTGGATTAAAATCTAGTAAGTTGGAAACACGATTCACCATAGAATTAGCCAACGGTAAGTTGATCTCGTCTGAGGAAGTTGTTAAGGATTGTGTTCTGGTACTTGGCGACCATGAATTCCATATCGATTTACTGCCTATTCGACTGGGTAGTTTTGATATTGTCATTGGCATGGATTGGTTATCCAAACATCGTGTAGAGATCGTCTGTCATGAGAAGTTGGTTCGGATCCCCTTGTCAAATGGTGAAACCCTATTGATTCGAGGAAGCCAGGGTTTACCCACTCTTCGAGTCATATCCTGCATTAAGGCGCAAAAATATTTAAGGAAATGTTGTGTCGCATTTTCTGGCACATGTCGTTGAACAAAAAGCTAAAGATCGGAAACTCGTGGACATTCCAGTGGTGCGAGATTTTCCTGAAGTCTTTCCAGAAGACTTGCCAGGACTTCCACCACCGCGACAAGTCGAGTTTCGCATCGATCTTGTCCTGGGAGCTGCTCCAGTAGCCCGCACTCCGTATCGTCTAGCACCATCCGAAATGCAGGAACTGTCTAACCAACTTCAGGAGTTGTTGGACAAAGGTTTCATTCGTCCGAGATTTTCTCCATGGGGAGTGCCTATTCTGTTCGTGAAGAAGAAAGATGGGAGTTTCCGCATGTGCATTGACTACCAGGAGTTGAACAAGCTGACCATCAAGAACAAGTATCCGTTGCCAAGAATTGACGACCTGTTCGACCAGTTGCAGGGTTCCAGCTACTACTCAAAGATCAACTTGCGATCGGGATATCATCAGTTGAGGATTCAGGAAGACGATATTCCGAAGACTGCATTCTGAACTCGTTATGGGCATTACGAATTCCTAGTCATGCCATTTGGGTTGACGAATGCTCCTGCCGTTTTCATGGATCTCATGAACCGTGTCTGCAAGCCCTATTTGGACAAGTTCGTTATTGTCTTCATTGACGACATCTGGATCTACTCACGAACTCAAGAAGAGCACGAACAACATCTTCGACTGATTTTGGAGTTGCTCAGGAACGAGAAACTGTTTGCCAAATTCTCGAAATGTGAGTTCTGGATTTGAGAAGTCCATTTCCTCGGTCACGTTGTGAACGAGAAGGGTATACAAGTTGATCCCGCAAAAATTGAATCAATCAAGGATTGGGCTGTGCCCAAGACGCCAACTGAAGTGCAACAATTTCAGGGATTAGCTGTTTATTATCGTCCGTTCATCGAGAATTTCTCCAAGATTGCCCAACCATTGACTATCTTGATGCAGAAGGACAAGAAATTCGATTAGGGAGTCAAGCAGGAGAATGCATTCCAAGTATTGAAAGACTGTTTGTGCAGTGCTCCAATTCTTTCACTTCCTGAAGGTACCGATGATTTCGTGGTTTATTGCGATGCTTCTCATCAAGGTCTTGGATGCGTACTCATGCAAAGGAACAAGGTCATTTCCTATGCATCCCGACAACTCAAAATTCATGAGAAGAATTACACCACTCATGACCTAGAGTCGGGTGCAGTAATCTTTGCCCTCCAGATTTGGAGGCACTACCTTTATGGCGCTAAGTGCACCATCTTCACTGAGCATAAGAGATTGCAACACATCTTCAACCAGAAGGAGATGAACATGCGGCAACGTAGATGGGTTAAATTGTTGAACGACTATGATTGTGAGATTAAATACCATCCGGGAAAATCCAACGTTGTGGCCGACGCATTAAGCCGGAAGGAACGGGTCAAGACCCTGCGTGTACGTGCGCTAGGTTTGACCATCCATACGAATCTCACTACCCGTATCCGCGACGCTCAGCAAGAAGCTCTGAAAAGTGAAAACCTGAAGAATGAGTCGTTATTTAAGATGGTTAGTCTATTGGAACCAAGGGCCGACGGCACAGTTTATTTTGCCAACCAGATCTGGGTGCCACGTTTTGGTGGTTTACGTGATTTAATCCTTGAAGAAGCCCACAAGTCTAGATACTCAGTACATCCTGGTGCCGACAAGATGTACAAAGATGTGAAGGAACTTTACAGGTGGCCCAACCTGAAAGGTGAAATCGCCACGTACGTCAGCCGCTGCCTTACCTGTTCGAAGGTCAAAGCTGAGTATCAGAAACCGTCTGGTCTGCTTCAGCACCAGAAATTCCTGTTTGGAAATGGGAACAGATTTCTATGGACTTCCATCTCCAAGCTACCTAAGACGTCCAGTGGTCACGACACGATATGGGTAATTGTTGACAGGTTGACTAAATCCGCGCATTTCTTGCCGATCTAGGAAACCGACAAGTTGGAGAAACTCGTCAAGCTATACATCAAAGAAATTATGACTAGACATGGTGTGCCTATTTCAATCATTTCCGTCCGAGATAGTCGATTTACTTCCTGATCCTGGCAAACACTGATGGGCGCATTAGGCTCTCGCTTAGACATGAGCATGGCCTATCATCCTCAAACTGATGGCCAGAGTGAACGCACAATTCAAAAATTGGAAGACATGCTTCAGGCATGTGTAATCGATTTTGGTGGAAACTGGGATTCTCATTTACCATTGGTTGAGTTCTCTTACAACAACAGTTACCACACCAGTATCAAGGCTGCTCCGTTTGAAGCCCTGTATGGACGTAAAATTAGATCTCCTTTGTGTTAGGCAGAAGTTGGCGACAAGTATTTGGCAGACCCCGAGCTCATTTAAGAGACCACTGACAAGATCTTTCAGATCCGTGATCGCTTGAAAGCAGCTCGAGATCGTCAAAAGAGATACGCTGATCGTCGTCGCAAACCACTCGAGTTTCATGCTGGCGATAAGGTACTCTTGAAAGGCTAACGCTGGAAGGGTGTACCATGATTTGGTAAGCGTGGGAAACTTAAACCCCGATACATTTGTCCATTTGAAATACTTTCTAGGGTTGGTCCAGTGGCATACAAGCTCAAGTTACCTGCAGAGCTAAGTGGTGTTCATGACACTTTCCACGTATCCAATCTAAAGAAGTGTTTGTCCGACGAATCTTTGATCATTCCTCCCGAGGAAATTCACATCGATGATCAGCTCCATTTTGTCGAGGAGCCAATCGAGGTGACTGATTGGAAAGTACAGAAATTGAGAAGGAGCCGCACATAACTTGTGAAAGTCAAATGGAATGCAAAGCGTGGTCCCGAATTCACATGGGAACGCGAAGACCAGATGAGACACAAGTGCCCAGCTCTCTTCCCTAAGACTAAGGAAACTAGTAGGGAAACTCGATTTCGCAGACGAAATTCCAAAACTAGGGGAGAATGTGACAACAGTCAACAAACTAGGTCAACATCCGTACGCATTTCATTCATTTTCATCGTTATATGTGCATAATTACCCATTTTTGCATACAATACCCCCCCTAACATATGATAACTCTCTCATTAACACATGTATCACCATACATAACGTGTGTTCAAAATACATGTTGATGTCGTCAACACCCGACTCATGATCACCTACTTAGATGTCCCTACGTCTAAAGTAACCAAGACATGATCGTACATAAGCACCAACTCGACCCCGAAACCAATTCTACCAACACCATGATTGGAAAAGAGATTGTGTAACTTGATAATCACAAGGACTACCATGTGTTAACACCGAGTAAATACGAGCTCACGGATCAAACAAAAACTAATGCATATTGATATCATGTACACAACTCATCCCTAAGAACATTTGTAACATGCCAACACCTAGCTACCCAACCCCATTTGCAACCGTATATATATATATACACACACACACACACATACATACATACATACATACATACATACATACATACATACATACAAGTGCATGTGTGTGTGTGTTTACAAGATAACAAACAAAAAGCCTATGCTTACACATCTAGGAACATGAAAGGCCTACACCACCTACACACATACACAAAAATGGATAGAACATGGAAACACCTTTGTAAAACACCAAGTCAACCTTCCTTTTCCTTCTTTCTTTTTGGCTACCCACGAGCAACAACAACAACCTTCCAACTTCCAACTCACTTGCATAAGAAAAGGGTCTTTGTGGATAACAAAACTCCTTCCAAGAACTAGAATCTTACCTAAATAATGATCTTTCCTTATCCCTTGTATTTCGGCCGAGTATGATGATCACAAGACAAAGAGAAGTCACTATCATGGAATGTCCATATCTTACACAAGAATAGGCATGACAAGCCTCTACCAACGCACTCACTAGGATAGGAGACTTCCTAGCATAGCCTATATACTAATCAGAATTCAAGGAATGGAACAAGAGAGGACACATCAACATCACATGGATTATCACACTTGTCTTGTACTTAGACGATTACAACTAAGAGAAAGCAATACATTGGTTGTCAACTTTCACTAAGATGGATAACAGGACAACAATGAACACTCTCCTATGCAAGTCAACTACCCTTTTGAACCCCTATGTGTTGGATCAGTGGCTCAACTTTTGCAGTTCTTTCTTATGAACACTTGTGTGTTATAAATGTATCAAAGTAAATTGCACAGCGGAATATTAAAGTGTTCAAGTTAAAGCATTACTTTTATCAGGAGTTATGACTCCCCCTCAATCAATGAACTAGGAAGTTAAAGATGAGAATCAATAGTAAATGAATATAACAGTAAATGCAAAATGATTCTCAACTATATGAAATGTTAACTACAAAGTAATAAGAAGGAAAATGTTCAAGTCTTAAGATTGATGAGTGAATGAACTGTTTCTATAATAGGGGGAGTGATCCCTCTATTTATAGAAAAGATAACATATAGACTAAGTAAATCAAAAAGCTTAAAGTAATAAAAGATATTTCTACAACAGGCTGTAGTTATTGAAACTTGAACAAAGACTTTAACAAAACTAATATAATACTAAACTGCTGAGTTTAAGGTCGGTTTAATACAAGTGCTGATACTTCTTAAAAGATCTTCAGGAGTTTGCCTTCAGTAGTTTGTTCTTCAGATATTTGTCTGGTTTATCTTCAAAACTTCTGATGCTTTTACTCTTCAGAACTTTTGGATATCTTTCACTTCAGCAGTTCTTCAAAATGTGAAGAGGATATAAGACTAAGGTTTATAACTGACTTGTCAATCCTATTTGACCCTACAATCTCCTCCTGGATTGATGAAGCCAAAACCTTTGTCTATCTTTATTTATACGATCCTCTCTTCCTTAAGTCAAGAACTCTCCAGATTTCTTTAACTGTTAGATGTCTGAGTTATCTGACCACTGATTCTAAAAGTAGTCCTTGTTCTGGTATCATATCCTAAATGGTCATCAGATCTTCATCAGATAATTTTTCCGATTCAGTCAAGTCATGAAGGACTTTTGTTGAGAAGTCTTTTCTTATTAGAATCACGGAACTAGACTTGTGGGAGAAGCACCATTTGACAATTGGAGATTTGGATTTGAAGAAATTGTCTTTGTATGGTACTATTTGAAGGTTTGAATATAGGTCTGCTGTTGGAGGTTTTTCTTTTTCAGCATTAATCAGATTGGATCTCCTCCTATTTTCAACTATCACAATAACAGGTGTATCACCTTTTGAAATAGGCATGTGATGTTCAGTGGACCACCTTGGTATGTTTTTGTTCTTTGATGGTTTGTTGTAGTTGATAGGCAAATGTTGCAGGATCCCTATATTGTGTCAACAGAGGTCTTTTCATCAACAGTGAAATCATCTTCAACAATGGTGTTCTTCTCAAGCAAAACCATTTTGAAGTTAGTTGTTGTGTTTTCCCCTGGCTTTTTGGTAGTAGGCTGTGTTGGTTTGTATTTCTCCGGATTTGCAAGTGTTTCAACCTTGAACTTTTTGTAAGTTTCATAAAGTACATCTTCTTTCCACTTACATATCTGTTGTTTTGAACCATATTTGTTCTCTACCAATTCTTAAATGATTAGGGTTCTTTTCAACTTTCTGTCCTTCTCTTTGGCCAGCCTTTCTGATGTAAGCTCTGCCTGTCTTGTTAGATCTTCAGTTGAAAGTCCCTTGAGTGAGAATTTTCTTGTCTTGCTGTTTTTGCTGATATAAGTAATCAGCTGTTGTCTTTTATCTTCTTCTGCAGCAAGGATAGTTTGCTCAGCAAGTCTTTCTTCTGCTTCTAACTCATTCAACTTTTGTTCATAGATTTTTAACTTTTCTTCAAGACTTAAGTCATCCCTTACTTCTAAGCTTGCCCATATCTTATCTTCCTTTGCCTTTCTTTCAGCTTTTATTCATTCTTCTTCTGTCAGTTCTTTTTCTTCAGTTCGATCTTCTGTAACTGGTATAGAATAAATGAGAACAGGCTTTGGAATATCATATTGGTTTGTTTCTGTTGCTTTAGAAGGTTGTTCTGGTTTAGTGTAGGAAATGTCAACTACTGAAGTGTTGATCTGAGCAGCATCAACTACTGAAGGACTGTCATCTGTACTTTTGGTCTTGTCTTCAGCATCAGCATTAGCTTCACTATGGTCTTGGGAGGACTTTTCAGCCTTTTCTCTAAGGTCTCTCTCTTGTTTTTGATACCAGTCTTCTCTCTCTTTTAGAGCTTTTTCTTGTCTGGTCATGTTTGTTAATTTTTGAGATTCCTTGAGATTCTGTGCTTCTCTAGCTCTTTTTGAAGCTTCAAGAGACACAGTTTCAGGTTCCTTTGACATCTCCCCCTTTTTGGCTTCATCCACTTCTGGAAACCATGGAGGTGGAGGTGTTACACCGGATAGATGGGCTAATTGTCTTCTGTTGTCGTCCATCTTTCTTGACAATTCACCAAGCTTATGATCAATAGCATTGTTAATCATCACAATTTGAGTGTTGTTCTTTAACTCCATAGCAGTCATAAAGTCTTTGAGATGACTAGAAATAAGTTGATGTACCATCTGATATAGGGGACCATCTGGGCTGCATAGTTGGTTCAGGTCTATGCTTGTTGACCCAGAGAATTGGGTAGACTTTTGTGATTGTGGAGGGTGTGTTTTTGGGTGATGCTCAGTGTGAAATGGGGATGCCACTTTTGGGGAATTGGGGTGTAAGTGGTCTTTAACAAGTTCTTCTGTGATTGTCTCCTTGAGTACAGATACATTAGAATTAGGACCTTCACAGTCAGCCGTCAATTCATTTTGTGGAGATTTTGATCCATCATCCAAATTAATGGAATCATCTGAATCATTGACATAGTTCTCAATGAGAACAGTATCAGTTGTCTCATGAGCTAGGCCCAACCTTGTTGTCTCATGAACCTCTTTTTCTTGGTACTGAGGTTTTCCTACTTCAGGCACAGGGCCTTCATCGGTAGTTGCCACATTTGAGGTCTTAGCTATGGTACTACTGTCCTTAAATCCATCACTGGATGATATATGAGTAGTAGCAGCCTCAAATACCTAAGGAATCTAAGTTAGGGCTTAGATGCCTTGGTCCCTCCTCATCTCTTTGGTTAGGACTGAACACATTCACATCCATGTCCATTTCTGTGTTTTCATCCCATGTTTTATGTGGTGATTGGGGATTGACATTTTCAGATGGATTGTGTTGTTTTAGTCCAGAGAGAATGTTAGCTATCGCACCTGCTGGTGATATTTGTGGGTCAGTAGTTATGGGATCAGCAGTTGAGTTTTGTTCAGTTGATTCAGTTGTTTAGAAAGAAGGGTCGGTAGTTATGGTCTTTATGAGTTTCTTTCTTTTAAACATGATGGATATAGGTGTTCTTTCGGGTATTGGAGATGAATGAGACTAAGATGAAGTTTTAGTCACATCTTTTGAAAGTGCAGATTGCACATTAGCAGCTTCAGGCATCTCAACTTCCTGAGTTGCTTTTCTTTTGGGGTTGGGGAGTTTTGATTTTTGTTGTTTGGGTTGTTTTGGCCTTTTGGAAATGGGTTTTGAGGATGTTGGTTCCTTAGGGACTGTGACATGTTCCCCTTGGTCATCCTCTGGCAAGACTGCTGGTTTGTTATGCCTAGAGTATGCTTGTGAGGTTAAAGGGTTTAAAACAATTGTTTTACCCACAAGCACCTCTTGTCCAAGTTCTTTGATAATACATCGCATGACGAACCTTGGATACAACAAAAATTTCTTTTTATCATTTTGGTGATGCAACACCAACTCATTGAAAAAGAATGAAGATGCCCTATATTTAGTTTCATTAATGATTGAATGAAAAATTGGTTGCATGGTTGAGGACATCTGATCAGAAGATCCAGTCTTTGGACTTAAGCACATGATAATGTAGTGAAACAAAAGTTTATATTTTGCATCAAAATATTTCTTGTAAATTGTAGCATGTGATAATGTACCTTGGTAACCACACTCAATTATGGTTGACTGAATTGTTCCACTGGGAATTTGATCAAGAGCTTCAGCATCATCAAGACCCAATCTTTCTCCCAGGCTAGCAGGTGTGATTGCCATTTCTTTCCCTTTGATCTTTGTCTTCAAGGAAAAGACTTTACCATCTTTGGTAACAGTCTTAGCGTTTGCCCAAAACTCATTAAGAGTGTCAGTATGGATTGGTGGGTCAATGGTGAACGCCGTGTAATATTGAGATTTTACGATCAAATCAATGATTTCATCGTATTGGCACCAGGCTTCAGCTTTTTCGAAGTAGCCTCTTTGGTTGTGTCCCTGTTTAAGAACTAGAGCCATTGTTTTTGATATAACAGTTGAAAACATTCAGAGAGGGGTTGAGAGAGAGGGAACTTTTGTTTTTGAAGCGATAATAATGAAAAGAGGGGTTTGAGAAGTTTAATAGTCCTTTTAGGTCAAACTTCTGAGAATGATAGGAAAAGACTGTTTTGTCCATTTTGTCTTAAACCTCTGATGAATATTTATTCATCAGGAGTTTCCTATTTTGTTCTTCAGTAGTTTTAAACTACTGAGTAAAATTACCCCTAAAATCAATATTTGATGATTTTATTATCATCGGCAGATTTTTCTTTTCAGAAATTTTTCCCTTATAGATGTTTTTGTACATCAGTAGTTTTTCTCTCTTTATGTTTATAAATAGAGGTTTGAGACAGAGTGAGTAAACAGGTAAGTGAAAGTAAAATTTGTACAGAAAAGAATGAAAAACACTTACAGAGTTTACTCAAAGTTTAGCATTCCAAGCATGGAAACTAACCTCTGAAATGTTGATGTGTCAAGGGGTTTGGTGAATATATCAGCTATTTGATTAACAGTTGTGACATGTTTCACCTCAATCGTGCCTTTTTCATAGCAATCCCTGATGAAATGATACCTGATTTCTATATGCTTTGTCTTTGAAAACTGAACAGGATTTTGAATGATGCTAATGGCAGATTTACTGTCTACTAAGAGTGGAGTCTTGGTCTCTTTGATTCCATAATCAAGAAGCTGATATTGGAGCCATTGAATTTGTGATGTACAACTTGCAGCAGCAATGTATTCAGCTTCAACTGTTGAAGTTGCCACAGATGTTTGCTTCTTTGATTGCCAGGACACCAGACAGTTTCCTAAGAATTGACAACCACCAGATGTAGATTTTCTTGACATTTTACACCCTGCATAGTCACTATCTGAAAAAGCTGTTAACTTGGTATTGCTTGAAGCAGGATACGAAATTCCTAATGTAGGAGTTCCTTTCAGATATCTGAAAATTCTTTTGACAGCAGTTAGGTGTGATTCCCTTGGTGCAGATTGATATCTAGCACAAACACAAGTTGAGAACATAATATCTAGTCTAGAAGGAGTTAAATACAGAAGGGAACCAATCATACATCTGTACATGGTTTGATCAACCTATTTTCCTTGATTATCTGGTTCAACTTGTGTGGAATGTGTCATGGGAGTGGAACATGATTTACTATCTTGTAAAGAAAACTTATTTAATAATTCCTTAACATATTTAGATTGATGTATAAAAGTTCCATTTGTTTGTTGCTTGATCTGCAGTCCCAAAAAGTACTGCAGTTCTCCCATTGTACTCATCTCAAATTTTGATTGCATGAGTTTCTTAAATTCATCACACAATTTTGTGTTGGTTGAACCAAAAATGATGTCATCAACATAAATTTAAACAAGTAAGACATGATTTCCAACATGCTTTATAAAAAGTGTTTTATCAATGGAGCCTCTTGTAAAGTGATTTTTGAGTAAAAAGTTGGAAAGTGTTTCATACCAAGCTCTAGGATATTGTTTTCGCCCATAAAGAGTTTTGTCAAGTTTGTACACCCAATTTGGATGAGAAGGATCCTCAAACCCAAGTGGCTGACAAACATACACTTCCTCTTTTATTTTTCCATATAAAAATGCACTCTTGACATCCATTTGAAAAACTTTAATTTTGTTGGAAATTGCATAAGCCAAAAATAACCTGATGGCTTCAAGCCTTGCAACTGGAGCAAAGGTTTCATCATAGTCAATTCCTTCTTCTTGTGAATAACCTTGTACTACCAGTCTTGCCTTGTTCTTGATAATCATACTAGCTTCATCTTGTTTGTTTCTGAAGACCCATCTTGTGCCAATTGGTAGCTTGTTTGGTGGTAAGGGACAGATTTTCCAGACCTGTTGCTTCTTGAATTGAAGCAATTCTTCTTGCATAGCTTGAACCCAATTGTTATATTTGAGGGCTTCTTGATATTTCTTTGGTTCCAACTGAGAAATGAATGCTGAGAAAAAGCAGAAGTTGAAAAGCTGGTTTCTTGTAAGTACCCCTGAAGAAATATCACCCATAATTTGATCCAATGGATGATCTTTGTGTTCAATCAGTTGTTGTAGCCCTGTACTTGGTGATGGCTCTTGAACTTATTCAAACAGACCACTGAGGTTGATGATATCTAGTTTAGCTATATGTTGTGGTTCAGGAGTCTGTGGAGCTGAATCAGTAGTTTGAATTTGTTCATCAGCAGTTGTTGAAGTAGAAGTTTGTAAAACTTCTGATGGTTTGAAAGTTGATTTAATGACTGTGTTTGGAGTCCATGATGGAGGACTATCATCATAAAACCCTTGATCACCATAATAAGTGGATTTAGATGATGTAACAGTCTTTTAAGGCCCGAAATGGAAATTGTCAAGGTCAAAAAGTTCAGCAGGATGTGCTGGAACCCAATTTTCACAATCAACCTTGGTGTCAGCAAGCTCTTTTCTGACATTTCCTAGGTCTTCTATCATAATTTTAATCTGTGCTTGAGTTTCAATGGCATTATTTGT
This sequence comes from Ambrosia x helenae, assembly GCA_030844895.1. NCBI lineage: Eukaryota > Viridiplantae > Streptophyta > Magnoliopsida > Asterales > Asteraceae > Ambrosia > Ambrosia x helenae. The sequence goes on along the minus strand of CM061224.1, from coordinate 115,670,617 downwards.
TAATTTAGAAATTTCTTTAGTTTTTACAGCAAGTTTTCTTTCTAAATCACATTTTATCTTAGTATATTTTCTTTCTGAGTCATTTGCTTTGCCATGTAGATACACATTGGTCTCTCTTATGAGAGCAAAAGATTCTTTGCAAGAAGTTGAACAAAGTTTTAACAAAGATTCTTTTGATACCTGAGACAAGGCAGATTTGGAGCTGTGACATCCGTCACTTTTCCTTATTTTATTTTGTATATAATAATAATAATAGTAATAATAATAATAGTAATAATAATAGTAATAATAATAATAGTAATAATAATAATTTTAATGGTTTTATTAAAAAAAAAACTAACTAAATCAATTCAATTTATACATAAGTTCAACCAACCCCCTTTTCCTTTCCTTTTGAAGCCCAGCGGCCCAGCATCCAAACCCATAACCCACGAGAGCCCAGATCCAAGGCCCATTTCCCCTCCTTCCCTTCCCTTATCTGTTAAAAAAGAAAAGAAAAAAATAGCTGCCTATGCCGTGACTCGAACCTGAGTCACTGCCGGCCCAGCATACACAACACACACACGCTATTACCAACTGAGCCACAACACAAACTTGTTTTAATCCCAACACGAATTGTATAAAACCCCTTCTACGACGATCTGTCTTCTTCCTTCTTGTTCGCTGCTGTGTAAGCAGCCGAACCTTTTTATTTATTTTTATTTTTTTCCCCTTTTCCTTCTTTTGTTTGACTTTAGATTAATCCTACATATGGAAACAAATTAGCAATTGATTCCGCTTGACGACTAACACCTAAATTTCGCGTCCAATCAATCTAGGTTTGCTATATATACATTCATAATGGGAGATTATTACTCGGCTTTGACCAAATCACGGTCAAAAATTAAAACTTTCTAATGATACGATTTCACTATAAATTGTACCTTCTGTCAAGCTCTAAAAGGGTCGAAAACATTAACCCCACTATCAATTCTTTCGTTCGTTCACTAAGACTCACGGATTTAGCTCGGTTGACTTTTTATTTGACTCGTGTTCTTGCTTCAAAGCTGCTTGGGTGATACTTGGCAACGTTGGAATATACTTATTCAATTACACAAGACTCACCACCTTGCTAATGTGAGTATTACTTATCCCTTTTTTTTTTCGTTTTTACAATTTTTGGGGTGATTCATGCACAACTATACAAAGCGTTCATATTCATTTACACATACATTTTTATTCATTTATAATTCATATACGTGTCTTGATTATCTTTGTGCTTATGCTTGAACATGAACGTAGCTTACATACAAAATCATACATACAGACATAACTTATGTTATGGTGCTCTTTACATACAGACATAACTTATGTTATGGTGCTCTTTACATACAGACATAACTTATGTTATGGTGCTCATTTAGACGTAACTTATGTTACGGTGCTCATTTAGACATAACTTTGTGTTATGGTGCTCTTTTAGACTCACACGTGTTGAGGTGATCATTATCAATTACATTGTACAACTTTACATGTGATCTTTGTCTTGTTTGGTTACTTGCGTGTTTACATAATGCCTTGGTGATGCTAGACACATGAATTGTACTATTTTTCAAAACTTATACTATACGTACAAAACTAAGTAGTACTCACCAACATCATATGTTGACAAAATTATTTTCGTGCATGTTTCAGGATAAGCTGCTTGACGCTTCACATAGGACTTTGGACTTAGATTAAATCAATCAATTAACTTTATTTTGTTGTCTTGTATTTATTTCACATGTTGTAAAACAATATTTAATATCCATATATTTACATTTTAGTACCATGAGCTTTTGAACAATCGTCACTACGTGGCACCTCGATGATTCCGCCATCGGTTGGGGTGTTACAGATTGGTATCAGAGCCATGGTTATAGGGAACTAGGTTATTAGATATGATGACCTAGACTATAACCGAACTTCAACTTTCATGCATTATATTTCCTAAATTACCTTACCCTCATTTCCCTCTACTTCCTTCCTCTATCTTTCTCTTCTTCTCCATCCTTCTCATCTTTCATCATGGTGCATAGAGATGGTGTCCTACAAGGAGTGGAAAGTCTACATCATCCTGGAACGGGAGTAGTGCCTTTCATAAAGACACTCTTAGGCATAATGCCTACTCTTATTTTCCTCCTTCAAAGTTGTTGAACTTTAATGAGTGTGATAAGGCACGTGCAATCTGGAAGGGTGGATGCCTGTACACTGGGTTTTCTGGCATAGGCAAGCATAGCGCATAAATCCATTTACGGACCTGTTATGCTTACCTGGGGATTCCTGGAGTGAGTGTCCACTTATAGGCTAAAGCATGTCTTCTTTGATCACCATTGGGTCCAATTCCTTTGAAAAGTCAACGTTCTTGTTGGGCTTTACAGCTAGACAAGGGCACTCCAAGCATTTATGCAAGTTTTTCAATAATACTCCCTCGTTTCATATACAATACTTTGCATATCATGATTGCTTACAAGAATCATATCTTCATGATTATCTGTACGATTATACACTTACATTTTCTAAACTCATGATTAATCATTGACTACCTCATAGATGTCTGCTCGCCGCATGCTCCGTGATGCCAGCCAACGCCCTGTTCGTGCTTCTGGACAGCGTTCTGATCGTCGCCTCGCATCTTTAGTCGCTGAGCAAATTGCTGCAGTGATCCCGAACCTTGTCAGTGAGATAACCCAGAATAGTAACAGTGCCAACACAGGGAGCACGACTCAATTTCGGTGCACTTTCAAACACTTTAACTCCTGCAACCCCACAAAATTCACTGGTGAGGAGGGTGCTACTGGCCTCCTCCAATGGTTTGAAAGCATGGAAAGCACCTTTGTGAACAGTGAATGCCCTGATGAACTCCGCGTTCGCTATGCTACTAGTGTCCTTCAAAAGGGGGCGCTAACCTGGTGGAATGGCGAAAAGCGCAATCGAGGAGCTGATGTTGCTTTATCTTTATCTTGGGCTGAGGTTAAGGAACTCATGATCGCCAAATTCTGCCCTAGGAACGAAATCAGGAAACTAGAAAAAGAGTTCCATGGGCTGAAACAAGACAGTGGTGAGAATCTTGCGTATAATACTCGATATCACGAACTTAGCATACTGGTTCCACACATGGTCACCCCAGTCTCTCGAGCAATCGAAAAATATATCGAGGGATTACCTGACCTGATTCAAGACGTTGTCACTGGAGGCAAAGCCACTACGGTAGAAGAAGCCATTCAACTTGCAGCCACATTAACAGACAAACACGTAAGGAAAGGAAACTTGGTTAGGAAGGGCACCAAGACATCTACTGAGAAAACCACCAATGCTGTTGAACAATCTAAGACTGTTTTAGCAAAAGCCGCCACTACTGCTTCGAACTCTAAGAAACGAATGGGCGATAATCTGAATCATACTGTTGTGGATCCTGTGGCTCAACCCCCTATCAAGAAAGCCTACACGGGAATCCATCCTCAATGCAGCACTTGCAAGTATCATCACCCTGCAAATCTTCCATGCCGTCAATGCACTAGATGTGGAAGGTTTGGACACTTTGTCACCACTTGTCGAGTAATGGTTGGGACACAAGGTAATCATCAAACAGCTGCTCGGGAACCACTACAGATTACTAACGGTCGGGCATGTTATCATTGTAGAGACCCTAACCACATGCGACCTCAATGCCCTAAATTGAATAATATAAACCTGGTGGCACATGGACGAGCTTTCAATAACAATATCAACAAAGCAAATGGTCAGGATGACGTTAATCCCACTGGCTAAGTCATGGATGGAATCTTCTTAAGACTCGAGAATCCAATACTCGTGTTTTCATTTTCTTGATCCTATTATCATTTTGTACCCAATTTTGTCGCACTCATTAGTATACTACATCTAGAAATTTCCTTGCATACTATTGTGTACGAACACAGATTGGAAATTTATCATATTGGTTACGTTTATTTTAATACAAAACTCTACCTTACATTTATTTGAAACATTTGGACTTGATACTTAATCTTACAGAGCTTTTCTTGTTATATGAAACTTGATTTTTTCCCTTAATTTGACTATTCGTTAAACATCTAATTATTCACGATACTCGTAAACTATTTCTATAGGCAACACTTACACTTAATGGTTGTAGTACTTACAAACTTACTTGCATGTGTGTATTACCCACGCAACTCAGATAAACATTTCATTTAAAGGGCTCCTCGGACGAGTGGTAGCCCATACTTAAATACTGTTATGCTTACAAATCATTGCAAGCCAATGCAATTAACCTCATTATTACATGGCCTCATTGCATTGATAACATCTCATTGTAACTCAACGTGCTTGTTGTATCATCTTCTTGTGAAACTTATTTGCTTTAATGTGTGTTAGATTAGGATCATAGAAGGACATAAAACCCTAATGTAAGGTAAATTGATGATTCCGGTCCGGAACGTAATCATGAATTTACAGGTACGTTAGGGTAGTGTGAAATTCTATTAGAGTTTTTGGTAGGCGTCCAGTACGTTTTCAAGGTATCAAAGGTGTGGTGGGTTAGCTGCGGTACACCCTGTATACAAACACTAATGATGCATTGAAAGTGAGACTGGAAGTCGGACCAGGAACAAACTCTAGTTACTTGGTAGTTCATTTAGTCTTTCTATAGTCAATCAACTTATGCAATTATTTTAGGAGTCCTAAAACTTGAAGTTTAGTGTCTTACTAGATTCTTATTCTCCTTATTATTTGAGACGAACCTAATCCAAATCCTTAACTCACACCTATCAAACCTCTTACCCAAGATCATTCAAATTTTCCAAACCACGGTTATCTTAATTTCTACCCAAACATCCATAACCCTATGTTTCAAATAACTTCGGGACGAAGTTTCTAAAAGTAGGGGATGCTGTGACATCCGTCACTTTTCCTTATTTTATTTTGTATATAATAATAATAATAGTAATAATAATAATAATAGTAATAATAATAATTTTAATGGTTTTATTAAAAAAAACTAACTAAATCAATTCAATTTATACATAAGTTCAACCAACCCCCTTTTCCTTTCCTTTTGAAGCCCAGCGGCCCAGCATCCAAACCCATAACCCACGAGAGCCCAGATCCAAGGCCCATTTCCCCTCCTTCCCTTCCCTTATCTGTTAAAAAAGAAAAGAAAAAAAGAGCTGCCTATGCCGTGACTCGAACCTGAGTCACTGCCGACCCAGCATACACAACACACACACGCTATTACCAACTGAGCCACAACACAAACTTGTTTTAATCCCAACACGAATTGTATAAAACCCCTTCTACGACGATCTGTCTTCTTCCTTCTTGTTCGCTGCTGTGTAAGCAGCCGAACCTTTTTATTTATTTTTATTTTTCCCCCTTTTCCTTCTTTTGTTTGACTTTAGATTAATCCTACATATGGAAACAAATTAGCAATTGATTCCGCTTGACGACTAACACCTAAATTTCGCGTCCAATCAATCTAGGTTTGCTATATATACATTCATAATGGGAGATTATTACTCGGCTTTGACCAAATCACGGTCAAAAATTAAAACTTTCTAATGATACGATTTCACTATAAATTGTACCTTCTGTCAAGCTCTAAAAGGGTCGAAAACATTAACCCCACTATCAATTCTTTCGATCGTTCACTAAGACTCACGGATTTAGCTCGGTTGACTTTTTATTTGACTCGTGTTCTTGCTTCAAAGCTGCTTGGGTGATACTTGGCAACGTTGGAATATACTTATTCAATTACACAAGACTCACCACCTTGCTAATGTGAGTATTACTTATCCCTTTTTTTTTCGTTTTTACAATTTTTGGGGTGATTCATGCACAACTATACAAAGCGTTCATATTCATTTACACATACATTTTTATTCATTTACAATTCATATACGTGTCTTGATTATCTTTGTGCTTATGCTTGAACATGAACGTAGCTTACATACAAAATCATACATACAGACATAACTTATGTTATGGTGCTCTTTACATACAGACATAACTTATGTTATGGTGCTCTTTACATACAGACATAACTTATGTTATGGTGCTCATTTAGACGTAACTTATGTTACGGTGCTCATTTAGACATAACTTTGTGTTATGGTGCTCTTTTAGACTCACACGTGTTGAGGTGCTCATTATCAATTACATTGTACAACTTTACATGTGATCTTTGTCTTGTTTGGTTACTTGCGTGTTTACATAATGCCTTGGTGATGCTAGACACATGAATTGTACTACTTTTCAAAACTTATACTATACGTACAAAACTAAGTAGTACTCACCAACATCATATGTTGACAAAATTATTTTCGTGCATGTTTCAGGATAAGCTGCTTGACGCTTCACATAGGACTTTGGACTTAGATTAAATCAATCAATTAACTTTATTTTGTTGTCTTGTATTTATTTCACATGTTGTAAAACAATATTTAATATCCATATATTTACATTTTAGTACCATGAGCTTTTGAACAATCGTCACTACGTGGCACCTCGATGATTCCGCCATCGGTTGGGGTGTTACAGGAGGTGCATCCCTCAAATGCCATTATGGCAAAATTCTTTCTTCCATTATAAGGTTCTCCCTATTTGATGTCATAGACTTTGTTGTCTGCATCTGGACTGCATTCAGATGTGTCAAAAGGAAGACTGCTCCAATCAACATACCCTGATGTAAAAAGACTTTGTTGAGAGGGTTGTTGAGTTTGTGGAGGATATTGAGCAGCTAGAACAGGAGGTGTTTGTTGTTGGCCCTGATGTTGAGCAGGCATCTGAACATATTGTATTTGAGGCACATATTGAATTTGTGGAGCTTGTGCCTGTACAAAATGAGCACTTCCTTGAGTTCCATTATTCCTATTATAACTAGAGTTAAATTGATTTCCAGACTGTGGTTGGTTAAAGCTAGAGCTTCTACACTCTCTAGCAAAGTGTCCCAACTTTTGACACTTATGACATCTAAGTTTAGATTTGTCAAAACCAACTTTTGTAGAACTGTTCAGTCCTAGAAATTTCCTTCCTGACCTTTTATAAAATTTATTTGTTTTTATGCTTAACATGGCCAGTTGATGTAGTATGTCCATTTCTTCTAAGTCATCACTACTGAAATTTTTTAAATCATCCATTATAAAACACATGTTATCAGTAGTTTGACTGTCTTCTTCATTGTCATAACCTGGATATGACCTTTTTGATGAGATCCCAGTGGTTATGTCAATGTGGTCAAAAGATCCAAAATCATTTGGACAAGAAGGTGAGTCTTGTCCTAAAAGTGTTGTACTACCTGGAACGTAGTCATCAGCAGTTTTGCCAGAATTTTGTAACTTTTTCTTTTGATTTATTTCTCTTTCAAAAGTTAACAATCTCCCATGTAATTTTGTAAGAGTGAGGGAGTTAAAATCTGATACAGATCTAAGAACTATTGATTAAGTTTCCCATTTTTCTGGTAAAGACCTTAAAAATCTATGAAGCATAGATATTGTTGTATAGGTGTGACCATTTAACTTTAACTCAGAGATTAATGAGGAAAATCTTTCAAATTGTTGTGTCAAAGTTTCTCCATTAATGTGAGTAAATGTTTCATATTGTTGAGCAAGAATTTCTCTAGTGTTGGCAATCACCTCTTCAGTTCCTCCAAACTGTTCTTTTAGGCAGTCCCAAAGCTCTTTGGCACTTTCACAATGTAAAAGTCCAGAGTAGATATCATTTGGGAGAGGCATTGCCAATGCTGAGAATGCCTTAGCATCAAGCTCAAGTTTTAGGAAATCTTCATCAGTATAGTCTTTTGGGTCTTTTGGAATTGCTTCCTTAGTTTCAAGATTTATATTTACTGGTTTATGAGGTCCATACATGACAGATCTCCAACAACCAGTGTTGGTCTGTGACAGAGTATGTGCCAATATTTTCTGCCAGATATTATACTCATTTCTAACCAGCATAGCATGTTTAGTGGCAGATCCAGTATTATGAGGATCCATTTTTGAGAATAGAAATGAACTTTTTATCCTTAATCGAATATCAATAAGAGCCTGATTCTGATTCTCAATTTGTTAGATTGATTTTTGATCAGATAAACCAGTGCTCTGATACCAATTGTTGGATCAGTGGCTCAACTTTTGCAGTTCTTTCTTATGAACACTTGTGTGTTATAAATGTATCAAAGTAAATTGCACAGCGGAATATTAAAGTGTTCAAGTTAAAGCATTACTTTTATCAGCAGTTATAACTCCCCCTCAATCAATGAACTAGGAAGTTAAAGATGAGAATCAATAGTAAATGAATATAACAGTAAATGCAGAATGATTCTCAAATATATGAAAGGTTAACTACAAAGTAATAAGAAGGAAAATGTTCAAGTCTTAAGATTGATGAGTGAATGAACTGTTTCTATAATAGGGGGAGTTATCCCTCTATTTATAGAAAAGACAACATACGGACTAAGTAAATCAAAAATCTTAAAGTAATAAAAGATATTTCTACAACAGGATGTAGTTATTGAAACTTGAACAAAGACTTTAACAAAACTAATATAATTCTAAACTGCTGAGTTTAAGGTCAGTTTAATACAAGCATTTATACTTCTTAAAAGATCTTCAGGAGTTTGCCTTCAGTAGTTTGTTCTTCAGATATTTGTCTGGTTTATCTTCAGAACTTCTGATGCTTTTACTCTTCAGAACTTTTGGATATCTTTCACTTCAGCAGTTCTTCAAAATGTGAAGAGGATATAAGACTAAGGTTTATAACTGGCTTGTCAATCCTCTTTGACCCTACACTATGCTACCTCACGATCGGCCTACACAAGGAGAAGGCATGCACACTTAACAATTCACCAAAATGATTGAAAGCTTGGATCATTACATAAACCAAGAAGCTAAGACTTTCCCCTTTTAATCCGTGTCCTCACCTTGGCCAACCTCTATATAAGAGGGCTTGAAACCATCTTCATTCTTGCACCAAAACACACACTACTCTCCTTCCCTTGAACCTCTCGACCGAAGCTTCCCAAGAGGAGATCCTCACCACTTTTTTTCGGCATTCATCCATACATAGGAGCTCCCAAGGATCACAACACTTTCTTGTCTCACCGAGTCTTGAGGTAAGTCTAACCCACCTTCGTTTCCTCACTTTTTTCGGCCCTATTGTGAAACCGGGTTAAGTACACTTAAGGCTTGAGTAATTGACCATAACCAAGTCTAGGGAGGTACCATTAGTCGGCTAACATAATCACATCACCTAGCTTCTTACTCACAAAATACACTACACACACACTAAACTCATGGACACATGATCAGCTATAGTTAAACACAATGTCGTGTAACATTGCAAAGTAATACTAATCGGCTATGGTAAATCAAAGGATGTTTTCAGAATCAACTTTATAAACCGGATTTCATAAAAGTGTTTGGTTCATATTCAAAATAAAAGTCCATGATCTAGGTGATATAATCGGCCTTAGCACTCAAACACCTTGTTATGGATCGGTAGTATGGTTGAGGCAAGATCCATCGATTTTAATGATCACATATCAAACACACGACATGTGTTAGCTTCGGCCCTCACTTGTTAACACATGTCAATAAGACTCAAACGTATGTTAGCACAACTTGAGTACATTAAAAGGCTAAATAAAATGAACCTACATGATGGATTAGAAACAATACGTGGCCCACAACTTTACATGGGGCCCATATGAGTCCACTTCATGATCCACTATAAGCCTTTCATACATAAACACCATCCACAACTAATGACACGGTTCACAAATACGTGTGTCCGAACTTGTATGATAAACAAGAACACACAACTTACTATGTCCTTAATAATCATAGGGCAATTTCTACCTGGACGATAGTTGCTTCATATTTCGACGTCACCAAACCACATACTACTCCATCAGGTGAGTTCTTACGGCCCCATTTTACTAGTTTTCATTTCGGGGGAATAACATGCATCAACACTAGTGTCATTTTCAAGTGTGTGTACATTCTATCGTGACTACCATGTGGAACATGAGACATATTGGTTGATGAGCTCATTAGTCCTCGTACAACGTGTACTGTAACCATTAGCTATCAAAAGCCATGGAACACTTTAATAGATCTACTGGGTTGACACCCCCACTCTTGGTTAGTCGCTCTAACTGGTTACATACAAAAGAGTGTTAGTATTCTACTATACATACATTGTCTTTAGTGTACAATGCGCGAGGCACAACAGTCAAGAGGTTTGGTTATGGGACTCATGGTTCGCACAGTAATCATTCGCTTAGCTAGCTTATAGCTAGCTTATGATTGGTCATACACGAATTACACATTGGTTTTACTTGTACATTCAAAACCCGTGAACTCACCAACATTATTGTTGACAAAACTCGTTATGCATGTTTTTCAGGTAACTAATGGAGGGCCGCAGAGATTTGAGGGAGGGGTTTGAGCATGCACCACGTGGTACCACTTTGATGGGTCTTGTCAATTCCATGATGTTTTGTTTCTAATTTCCATGAGTACTAGACATTGTCTCATTTTCCAGTTATTATTATGTCATTTTAAATAAATTAAGACAATATCCATCTTCTATGGTGGTACTATTTAATGAAATGTGTGTGTTGCTTGAACCTTGTGCTTGAAAACCTTTCGATGGTTCCATCCCCGTGTTTCCACCTTGGTGGGGTGTGACAGATTGGTATCAGAGCACGAGGTTATAACGAACTAAGATTCTTTTGAGTCAACTATAACTTAAAACATTTTTCGAAATGTTTTCACGAAGTACCACGCTATCTCGCCTTGCACCTCTCAAATCTCAAGCCGCTCCACGAAGACATACGGGTACAATAGTTCATTTATTTATTTACATATGTGATTATTTACATATATATGCATGTTATGACAGGAATCATGGTCATTACCATAGACCTTGTTTCTCCATCTGATTCTGAGTCAGATTATTTAGTAGACGACCCTCAGGAGGACGATTTGCCACTTACTCAGCCAGCTCCTGCCCCCGAGTCCTCACATCACGGGTGTGGATGGATCTCAGACTCCGAGATGGACATCGCCCCTCCACCGGTCATGAGGCGTACTTCTGACGACGACACGGACGACGACGCCCCACCTTCTCTAGCCGCCCCCGACACTCACCCCTCTGTTGTCCCTTCTGCTTCACACACTCTGGCTAGCCTTAACCCCTTCTTCCGCCTAAACACTTCGGTACGTACACTCACCAAGTGTACGCCTCAAAAGAGGGCACGACCAGCTCTTGTGATTGCTATACCCGCTAGAGCCCCGATCTTTCCCCCTCCCGCTGACCCTGTCCCGATTACTGAGCCTACCCAGCCTGTCGACCCCATGCCAGAGACCTTAGCAGTGTTGCTTGAACCTTGTTCTTGAAAACCTTTCGATGGTTGCATCCCCGTGTTTCCGCCTTGGCGAGGTGTGACAAGTTATGGGCAAACGCCGCGGACATGTTCGCAGGATTGGGACTATGCCCTGTCCGAGAGAAAGCCTTCCGCATCTTACGCCAACGCAAGCGCATTTTTCACACGTATGTCTTTGTAGTTTAAATGTTAAGTAAATAGGATATTTGACCCATTTGGTATATATTTGTTGGTAGTTGACCCATTTGGTATAAATATGTTTGGTAAATAGGATATTTGACCCATTTGGTATATATTTGTAGTTCATTTGTTGATAGTTAACCCATTTGGTATAAATATGTTTAGTAAATAGGATATTTGACCCATTTGGTATATATTTGTAGTTCATTTGTTGATAGTTGACCCATTTGGTATAAATATGTTTAGTAAATATGACATTTGACCCATTTGGTGTATGTATGTTTGCTAAATGTTAATATTTGACCCGTTTGGTATAAATATGTGTAGTAAATAGGATATTTGACCCATTTGGTATATATTTGTAGTTTTTTGTTGATAGTTGACCCATTTGGTATAAATATATTTGTAGGGGCAACTTAATACCATGATGACGCTTCCTGAATTCCAAGCACAAATGCTCCAATTTTGTAATCAATTTTACCAATCTCAATTCCAATCTCAAAACTTTGGAAATCAAGGCGGAAGCGGAAATGTGGCGATCACGTCGACGAAGACGTTTAGGCCTTTTTGGTACGTTTATTTAGTTTTGTTGGTATACTTGACAGTAAATATTTGTATGTTTGTTTAGATGAATGTTGGTATGTTTAGACGAATGTTGGTATGTTTGGTTAATTTGTTTTGTTATTATTTTGTTTGATTGTACGTGTGTGGACAAAGCAAAAAAAAAAACTTTAGGGGCGATTCCTGTCCAGATTGCACAGAATTTTGCCACGTGGCATGACATGTGGCAAAAAAATAAATAAATGAAAAAAGAAATGCCACGTGGAAAAAAGGCATTAGGGGCCACAGTGAGTTTTAGGCACCAAGCAAATATGACAGGACCTTTAGAAGCGATAGGCGTTGCCCCTAAAGCTCCTAACTCTTGTAGTGTGATACATCCAAGCTTTGGATATGGGTTTTCATATATCTCCACGCATTCCATATGAATGCCCAAAATTTATTTATTTTTTATGCCTAGAATTTGTCTTTTATTGTGGTCCAGAAAGAGGTTTTGAAAAATGGATGAGAAGCATGGTGATGAAAAGGGTTGTGACCTTTGGTGTGCTAGATGAAAAGGTGGATTAAAATCGTTGGATCTTCACATGTTTCAATACCTAGTAATCCTTATTTTTTTTCTTTCAATTATTTAAAGAGGTTTTAATTACACATGATGTTTTTATATACATACCCTCACACCATATATTTAAATAAAATTATAATACAATTTATAAGTTTGCCACTTATTTAATCTCATTCATTTATCTACATGATCTAAAGGTCACGTTTATTTCCCACCCTTCTCACAAAACACATCATTTGTATCCTAACCCCACCCTATATATATATATATATATATATATATATATATATATATATATATATATAATATATATATATAAAGCATTTTGCCGTTTAAAAAAAATGTCCCATGTTCAAAAAAACATATCTATCTCTATACCTATACTTTACTAATTTTGTTTCGTATCGTATCGTATCGTATTATATGAATATTATTGTATTATATCGTGTCGTATCATGTTATATTATATTGTATATACGATATGCTATTATTGAATTCTATCATATTGAATCATATCATATTGTATTGTATTATATTATCTTATATCATATCGTATTGTATTATAATTATATACGTTACTACTACATCTACTTGAGTAAGTTTGCACTTTAAAGTATCTTATACGAAAGGGTGTTGCTAAATGCACTCCCTTTTTTCTTATTTTTACTGGTTGCACTTCCCCCTTAAAGTTTTTAAATAAATACAATTAAACCTTATATTTTGTAACTTCTTAAAAATTGGAGGGTTGAGTTTCTACAAAGGCTATAAAAAATGAGAAGGGTGAGAATGATACAAAAAACACAATAGATCATGAAATATGACACAATGAGCCACAAAATATAACACAGTGCAAAAAAAAAATATAACACAATGCTAAAGAAAAAATACACAATGAATTGAAAAAATGACACAATGATAAAAATAAGAAAAAGACACAATGGTACATAAAAGACACAATGATATAACGCATATTGTAAAAACTACAAGCCAAAACCCCAAAAAACGAAGACCTAAAAACTAACATCGTAGGGTTCGATAAGATGATTCCAATGCCGCTTGAATGAGTTCAATCGGAGTCCATTTGATACTCTTCCTACGACTTCCTATTTTTATTTCACTGTGTATTTGATCCTAACCCAAAATTGGATTAGGAAACAACCCTAAATATTCTAAGGTTTATTCACTTCCTATGAATTTTGAATATATATGTACACACACGTATCATACATACCATCAACTTCAATAATAAACAATATATATATGTATCATACATAACATCAGCTTCATTAAACAATTTTCTGCATCTATAGTTTAAAGAAGAAAATAAGAGAGAATTTTTGAATAAATAATTTAAAGTATATACTACATCTTAAGATGTATTGCCGTGAAAGTGATAATTCAACTTCTTGAACTTCACGCGTACCAATTAGAATACTTGGGATTTTTAAACAATTTGAAGAATATATTTTACACAGAGCAATTAGAATGCTTGGTACATTACCCTGATCAAGTTCCATACATGCCATTGGACATTAGGGTTGGTGGCCAATGATAGAAGCAAAGCTTCTAGGAACACTTAAGAAGAGGTCATGGGTTCAAGTCCCACAAGAAGTTGAAATTTGCCGTTAAAAAAAAAAAAAAAAAAGTTCCATACATGCCATTAATTGAAAAAAATAATTAGAATATACTGCATATTGGATATTTGGATTAGATTAAGCCTACAAGAATTCAACCTTTTTCTTTACTCCAATTGTTTTCAATTTGTTTTCTTTACTTTACCTGACAAATTAGTTATATACGAGGAGAAAGATCAAGCATAAAATATTTTTTCTTTTAAAAGTGTGGATTTAAAACTTTTAAATTGGTATTTTTGAAAAGAGAGTGTGAAAAGTAAAAAAAGGGTGTATTTAGCCCACCCGTATACCTTTTTCTTTACTCCAATTCTTTTCAATTTGTTTTCTTTACTTTACCTGACCAATTAGTTATATACGAGAAGAAAGATCAAGCATAAAATATTTCTTCTTTTAAAAATGTGGATTTAAAACTTTTAAATTGGTATTTTTGAAAAGGGAGCGTGAAAAGTAAAAAAGGGTGACATTTACCCCACCCATATACCTTTTTCTTTACTCCAATTCTTTTCAATTTGTTTTTTTTTTATTTTACCTGACCAATTAGTTATATACGAGGAGAAAGATCAATCATAAAATATTTATTCTTTTAAAAGGATGGATTTAAAACTTTTAAATTGGTATTTTTGAAAAGAGAGTGTGAAAAGTAAAAAGGGGGTGCATTTAGCCCACCCGTATACCATTTTCTTTACTCCAATTCTTTTCAATTTCTTTTCTTTACTTTACCCGACCAGTTAGTTATATACGAGGAGAAAGATCAAGCATAAAGTATTTCTTTTTAAAAGGGTGGATTTAAAACTTTTAAATTGGTATTTTTGAAAAGAGAGTGTGAAAAGTAAAAAAGATGGTGCATTTAGCCCACCTGTATACCTTTTTCTTTACTCTAATTCTTTTCAATTTGTTTTCTTTACTTTACCTGACCAATTGTTATATACAATGACAAAGATCAAGCATAAAGTATTTCTTCTTTTAAAAGGGTGGATTTAAAACTTTTAAATTGGTATTTTTGAAAAGGGAGTATGAAAAATAAAAAAAGGGGTGCATTTAACCCACCTATATACCTTTTTCTTTACTCTAATTCTTTTCAATTTGTTTTCTTTACTTTACCTGACCAATTAGTTATATATGATGACAAAGATCAAGCATAAAGTATTTCTTCTTTTAAAAGGGTGGATTTAAAACTTTTAAATTGGTATTTTTGAAAATGGAGTGTGAAAAGTAAAAAAAGGGGTGCATTTAACCCATCCCTATACGAAATTAATCTCACATGAAACACAACATCCCCATAAAAACTTCTTCCTTGCTACAGGTGCATGCATACACTCGTATAAATACCCCCTTCTCAATCCCTAAAATTCACCACCACATCGCCACCATGTATGCTCCATCAACCATCATCAAACCGCCTTCGATCGCCGATGTAGACATCGTCATACCCACCATTCGAAACCTCGATTTCCTTGAGCAATGGAGGCCTTTCTTCCAGCCTTACCATCTCATCATTATTCAAGATGGAGACCCATCGATAAAGACCCGAGTGCCCGAAGGATATGATTACGAGCTCTACAACCGTAATGATATTAATCGGATCCTTGGTGCTAAAGCTAGCTGCATTTCGTTTAAGGATGGCGCTTGTCGATGCTTTGGGTTTCTTGTTTCCAAGAAGAAGTATATCTTCACTATTGACGACGACTGCTTTGTAAGCTCTCGGAAACTGTTTCTCTGTATTTTACACTACTAGAAAACTGAGCATTTTGTTAAAAACGGTTGCTAATTTAGCAACTGATTTGCGACCATATCAAAATGTCACAAAATTAGCGACTGTAGCCGTAAACCAAGTTTTGTGACTATAGTCGCTAATTTAAGACCATCTTAGTCAGAAATTCAATCGTAAATGTAATAAATAGTAATTAAATTATATTAAAGTATAAAATAAATATCAGTTGTAAATATGTGAAATAAAATTAGAATGCGCGCAATTGCAAATTGGTCATAAAAATTAACGATTTAAGACCGTCTAGTTTAGTCAGAAATCGTAAAAATAATAAATAATAATTAAATTAAATTAAAATATAAAATTAATTAAATTAAATAAAAATATAAAATAAATATTTGAAAAAAAATAGAACGCAATTGCAAATCGGTCACAAAACTTACGACTATAGTCACAAACCAAGTTTTGTGTTACACTTGTTGAACATTGTTGGCGTTAATTAAGGTAGCTTATTATATGTGTGTGCATGCATGAATATTAATTTATTTTATTATATTTTATCTTATTTTTTTAGTTTGAATGAAGGTTGCTAAGGATCCAAGTGGAAAAGAGATCAATGCATTGGCACAACACGTTCACAACTTGTCAACACCATCAACACCCTTCTTTTTCAACACATTGTATGACCCATATAGGGAAGGTGCTGACTTTGTGAGAGGATATCCCTTCGGTTTAAGGGAAGGTGTCACCACAGCCATTTCTCATGGCCTTTGGCTTAATATCCCGGATTACGATGCCCCGACTCAGCTCGTTAAGCCTCGTGAGCGCAACACCAGGTCCAGCCGGTCGATTTTTACATCAAGTCTCGAGGATTTAGTTGTTTTTTTTTTATGTCTAGACGTGTAGTAATGTGATTGAAATTTTTGATATTTGTAGGTATGTGGATGCTGTCATGACCATTCCAAAAGGGACCCTTTTCCCTATGTGTGCGATGAACCTTGCTTTCGATAGGGAACTCATTGGACCCGTCATGTACTTTGGACTCATGGGACATGGTCATCCTATTAGTCGATATGATGACATGTGGGCTGGCTGGTGCGCTAAGGTATTTTAGTGTTTCATTGTTTTTTAGAGGTGGGCAAAATGGACGGGTTGGTTACATCTGGGTGTCTGGCCCATTCAAATCATTTCATAAATCAATGGGTACAAATTGACACCTTTGATAGTTTTGCTTCGTTGTTTAACAGACATGTTAAGTTTTTGTTTTTACCAATTTGACCGATTAAAACTAACCATAACTCGGATCAACCTGTTGATAAATAAATAAAAAGGGCCGAAATTAGAAACTTTGAAAGTTTTGTTTCGTTACTTCTATAATGGATATTCCTCTGGGCTTTTAGTTGATTAAAAAGGCTATTTGGGGTCCATATATTTATTGATCAAGTTATGGTGAACTTGTAGGTGACATGTGACCATTTGGGGCTAGGTGTTAAAACAGGGCTACCATACCTTTCCCACAGCAAAGCAAGCAACCCATTTGTCAACTTAAAGAAAGAATTCAAAGGCCTCTTCTGGCAAGAGGAATTGATTCCCTTTTTTCAAAATGTCACACTCCCAAAAGAATGCACAACCGCACAAAAATGCTACATCGAGCTCTCCAAGCTCGTGAAGGAGAAACTTGTCTCGATTGATCCTTACTTTGAGAAGCTTAGCGATGCCATGGTTACTTGGATCGATGCATGGAATGAGCTCAACCCATCGACCGATGGTGAAGCCACAGTCAAGGTCAACAAGTCTTCTAAGCCCAAGTAGACTTGTCCTCGAATAATGTCTACTTGCATTAGCATATGCTATATTTAGTTTTCTTTACTGTTGAAATAATGGGTCCGTTCTGAATTTGTCGTTGGTCATCGCTAGCTTTGCTTAGTCTAGTTAGCGAGTTTATTTAAGAGATATTACTTATGTTTTTCGCTATAAATAAATGATCTTATTGTCATATTGATGGTGTTTATGGTTTTAAAAGTTATTATATGACTTTAAATAAATTGCAGTAGTGTTTTTAAAGAGGTGAAATCGATTTGGTTCGAATGGAGCAAGTCGGTTGGCTCGGACAGTTTGAGATTTATACGGTTTGTTTTGACAGTTTGCTGGTTAAGGCCTTGAGAATATTTTCTATACAATTCAATCCAAGGACCTATAACCATATTTAAATGACCCAGAGATCTTTCATCGACTGATTTAACCCAATATATATGCAACTCGTAATCCCATTAACTGACCCATTTAGCCCGTTAGTGGAACCATTTAACCATTTAGTGCAAATGTATAATTTATTCTTAATAGGATTATTAACAAAGGTTTAAGAAATATGCACACTTTAGGAGTTAGTGTAAGTTAAAAAGAAACAAGTAAACGAATCTATAACGTTAATAGCAACACAACAAAAGAGTGTGAGGCGAATGACGTTTGACCGGGATTTTAAGATATTTACTCGGCCCCACCATCATCTTAGCAGTCAGATAAAGAAAACAGCTAAACATAGTACATATTCTTTTTGATTTATTTTTTATTTAGAAAAAAACAAAACCTTAACTTATTTATTTTTTATTTAGAAAAAAACAAAACCGATGGTATGAAAGATATAAATAAATGAAATGAAGGTGAAACATGAAATACATGATATGAAATGAAGGTAAGAATGATAGAAATACATAAAAATATTAAAGGTTCGGTTTGGTTAACCGATGGTACACAAAAAAAAAAACCGACAACCAATTTTCGGTTAATTCCGGTTCGGTTCCATCAATTTCGGTTCAGTTTTTTTTATCACTCATAGTTCAAACTGAGGTTTCTTGTAATAATAAAAAGAAGAGATGTATATATTTCAATACCAAAAGAAAATTACATCGAAACAAAATGCAAACGGGGAACAAGTTGCTTCGCTAATCCATTGTTATAACAAAATTATACTTTTGAAAACTACCGTCATTTGATCTTGGTCATAACATTACTGTGTATGATCTATTGAACTCAGCTAAGTAACTCACCAGCCTCGTAATTTGTTATTTGACCATTTTGCCTTTGTATGCTCTAATTTTACATCATGTTGTTGTAGAAGACGTGATGAATAAAGTACTATCCGAGCCAATTCGTCCCCATATTGCCATTACTTTCGATGGGCATTTGTTAGATATATAGCAGGCTCTGGTCTTTAGAATTGATATGGATTTAGCGTGAATATTATATTTTTGTTTCGTGTTATATGTTGCATATCTATAAAATATATTGATTTCATGGATGGATTGCAGATTACTGCAAAACTAGGCTACAAAGTTCCTGTCATTACTAATTGTTCCTATGAAATTATTGGAAGAGATGTTATATCTCATGAACTTAAAGAGGTTTATTCAGTTATAAGTTTTGATATACATGATAGGGGTGTTCAGAATTCGATTCGGATTCGAAAAATTCGAAATCCGACTTAGTTCAATTCGATTACCAAGAATTCGATTTGAATATTAAGGATTCGAATTCGATTCAATTCGAATTCGAGTCCAGTAAATCGAATACGAATTTATGATTTTAAATTCGATTCGATTCGAAATTCGAATAAAAACTGTACATGTATACTTTTTAAATATATATACACACATACACGTTGTTATATACACAAATATACACATTGAATAAAAAAGAACTTCTAAATTTTGGTCAAACTCTAACAACCCATAGTGTCTACAACTTTTACCATAACCATATTTTACATATTTACCTTATACATCACAAAACTCTAACAAACTATACTCTCTGCTATTTTTATTATTCCATATTGTTGTTTATCAATTTTGTAGATTTGTATTTTATATGTTAAAAATAATGAGTTTGTATTAGTTTTAAAACTAAAAGTAAAACAATTTATTATTTGTGGCGAACTAGAATTTGATATGGAACGTAGGTGTGTTCGTTTCACAGAACATAATGGAATCTGGATGGAATTAGAATGTAGATTTCCTTCCGTATGTTGGTGTTTAATTCAAATTTCTTCTTTTGTTAAAACAAACAATATAGGAAATTAAATAGACATTCTAGTTGTATTCGGATTCCATTCCATGAAATAAATTTTTCATGGAATGAACGTTGCCTTAGTTCATTCCATCTTGTAATAAATCATTTCTGAATTTTCACTTATCTTGATCTTGTTGGAAAAATGGTAGTGGAAATTGATTTTTCCCTAATTTTGGACTTAAATAAATATATTTATATATGTGTTGTATAAATATTTATTTATGGGTTTGTGTACTACATTGTGAGAGCATCACAAACGAATCAAACCACGTCCAAAATAGAGCTAAGATGAATGAGATATCGAAGCTTGAAAGTTGTAGGTTGGAACAACCAAAGATGAGAAAATGGATTAAGTTTTGTCCCACATTGGTGGGATGACAAAACATGAAGTGGTTTATAAGGAGGAGCACTCCTTTGAATATTGTTTAGCATGAGCCAAACACTAGTGGAACTCGCACTCACACACGCGCGCGCCGCGCGCGTGGCGTGGGCGCAATGTGGCGCTTTGTTGGCGCACTTTGCACTTCGCATCGCCGCGAGCCGCCTTTGTATTTTTGACCTCGTGCGCGTGGTCTAGTACATGGCGGAAGACTACTAGTGGCGCGCAGGACCAGATGGCATTCAGGTCTGCGCACGTGACGTTCGCGTGGCGGGTTCCATATGATACGAGTCGTCATCCGCGGATGACATAGCGTTATGTGCGCAAGGAATATAGTGCACGCATGACCAGGTAGTGCCTAGCGCCCTGGTCAGCGCGCGTCATCATGTTCTGCGCGCAACATACATACGCGGGCTGGTGCGTCAGTTCCTACACAGTCTCGGGTTGTTAGAAAAGACTGTTTCAACTCGTGTCGGTTTCAGGTCCTTGGACTGTTTCAACTCGTCATAAATAGAATATGGGAGTTACAGTCAAACCATTTAAATCCATGACTATTGCAATTTATTATTATTTATTACAAGATTGATAATCTTGTTAATTACAATAATTAAGGGCAATAATGTTTCAATTGTCTTGTGAATATATATGTTGATATGAACGTTCAACAGTAAGAAAGAAGTAGAGTTCTAGATAAACTCTCTATAGATTCACAAATTGGTTTCTTCCATATTACGAGAGAATGATTTTCTCTAATATGACAACTTTATTTTTCCATAAACATACTTTACATCCGGTGGAATCTTGGGCTCAAGACCATCTCCGGCAGTATGACTACTGTTCCGGTTGTTGTACCTTGGGAAACAGACCGTCTGAGAGGAGGCACGGAATCTGTTTTAAGGGCCCCGTGTCAAACACGATCCTCAACCAAAAACCGTATACAACAAGTTTGTTATTCTTGCAGCGGAGTGCTACACAAGATGGTTCGGTTGAAGTTTAGTAAAGTATTCGACGTGGATCAAGATTCAGTATATGTATTTGTTTTTATTTTCATTTACATTTAGTTTTGTAATCGGTATTGTACTATGTTATTTCCTACGAATAACGAGAGTATCGTTATTATTTCTTTTTATTATTAATTTAATAAAATTGTGAACCTTTATATTTCCTACAATCTTAAAACAGACTTTCGTGTAGATTGTTGATACAATCTAAAAACCTTCTTATTAAAGTATTTTTGGGTTCACGAAAGTATAAAAATATTAATTGGGATTTTTGTTAAAATCTAATATATATTTTTTTTGGAAATATATTTGTAGTACAAATCGGATTAATATGTATGATTGGAGTACAATCTTTAATCCGAAATACCGTGTTTACAAAATGAAAAGTTTTTATTCATGTTTTCGGTTTCATGGGTTTTTGTGTCGGGTTTCGATAATCCGAAGTGTTAACAAATATTAACATGTATTTCGACGTTTTCAAATACTATTTTTCTAATGAGCGTATTAGAAAAGATGTAATATTTGTCAACCCATGAAAAATATTTGCTAGAGGTTATTTCCAACGAGCGTGTTAGAGATTAATCTTAGTAAAATATTTTCTAATGAGCGTATTAGAAAATATTTTGGCAACCCACATAGAAAACGTTTGGTGTACGTTTTCGATCTAACAAGCGTGTTAGAGATCATTATTTGGAGAAATAATGATTGTTATCAAATGTATAGAAATACATTTTTTTCTAACGAACGTGTTAGAAATACCTATAGTTCTAAAATAATAATTTTAAACCTTTATATTTCCTAACGAACGAGTTGGAAAATATTATTTTTGTAAATAATAAGGTTTAGAACATTCTTATTTTCTAACGAGCGTGTTAGAAAGTAATTATTTTAGTAAAATATTAGTGGTTTCAAAATGTTGAAAACATTTGGATTTCTAACGGGCGTATTAGAATTTTCTTACGTAAATAACAAGTTGTTGAAACATGTATATCTAATGAGCGTGTTAGAATTGACAACATTAAAAGAATAATGTGTCATCAAACATTTCTAATAAGCATATTAGAAATAAGTATTTACAAAATCATAAGTTATTTTAAACTTATAATTTTCTAACGAGCGTGTTAGAAATTGATGCTTTTGTAAAAACGAACAAGGTAGACGTTTAATTTTTCTAACGAGCGTGTTAGAAACGGCTTATTATATTTATATATGAGCCAATAGAATATTAAACGGCCTTGTAATCGTTTATGTCTAACGGGCGTGTTAGAAATGGTTGCATATATATAAACCAATAAGTTTTGAAACGATTTTGGTAATCGTTTATTTCTAACGAGCGTGTTAGAAACGGTTTAGTTATATAACCAAAACACCATATAACGATGAGCATAATCGTTTGTATTCTAACAAGTATGTTAGAAATGGTTAGCTATTGAAACCGAATATTTTAATATTTGGTACACGTATAGTTTCTAATGAGCGAATTAGAAAAGATTTATCATGAAATCCATATACTTTAACGATTTATAATCGTTTAATTTCTAACAAGCGGCTTAGAATCGGGTTTACGATGATAAACTAATTAAGATGATTGGTAATCATTTTATTTCTAACGAGCGAGTTAGATACGGTTTTAAGTAATAAAACTATTTTCGAGTTTATGGTTTTGATTTGTAATCAAAGCATAAACATATATAGTTTAATTTTTAAAACAGTTGTAAAAACAAGAAATGTTTCGAACGAATAAAACATGATTTTGCAATCGGTTCGATACTCGTGTGAGAAGTATCATGTCTTGAACCATATAATAGTCTTGAGAGACTATTTAAAGGAAAACAACCCGATGTTGTTTTTGACATATTTATTTGTTCGACTACTTGTGAGTAGTTAATTACAAGACGATATAATTGTGATTATTTCGTTGAAATATAAAGTGTTGAAGAGAATAACAATTTGAGATTTGATGTTTATATATCCTTATGAATCCGTTAAAATATATTTGTAATATATTATATATATTTTGGATTGTCGTTTATTTTTTTATAATCCGGTGATTCAAAATATAATGAACGATAAATGTAAAAGGAAATCAATGATGGTATTTTTTTTCTTTGATGATTTACCGTCGACGGATTTAATAAGGTTATTTATTAACGGGTTATGCAAGGAGTGTCTTGCAAGAACACAATGAGCGGGTTGTGATCATGACTTATGCAATAAGTCACATACCAAACATCAAACGTACAAAATGATGAGCGAATCATAAAGAACGTGGCAAGTGTATTGAGATTAAATACACGAAAACGAGGTATGTCATCTAATGTTGAGAGCATCAACATGGAAATACACACGTGTGAATTTTTCGATGACTATAACATATGAAAGAAATATATGTTAAGATTGTAAATTCTTTAATAAATTTTGCTAAATTTATTGTAAGACATTACAATAGTGATGGATGTGTAGATGTTTCTACAACCATCAATGCTGTTTGACCTATGTGGAGGATTTGTCCTTAGTTTTGGGAGACTTCCCGAATACATGGTTTTAACAAAACAACATGGAAATGTATATATCACTTTAGGCGCATATGTGAATGCTATGTCTTTGAGTGTCAATCTAATTGACTTTGTCTCAAGACTTTAGTGATTTTATACTAGGATTGTTCATCTTGTTGATGATGAATATGTTCATCAAAGTGACTTAGATTGAGACTTATGTTTAAGTTCTTAAGAGTCAATGGTGAAGCCTTGGAGATTAAAGGCAAAATGAGTTTTGATCTTAATAAATGAAATTAACTATGGTTTTGTGACATTCCTAAAACAGAGGTTTTGGAGTTATAAAACAAAATTTCATTATTGTGTCAAACTAAGATGTGAATGTTTGAAAGAGATATTGCGTTATCTCTTAAGGATGTGAAGAATCAGAATGATGCATCTTCTGTTCACATGCTAGAGTATTGGAGTCTAAAGCATGCTAGACTAATACTTGTTAATGAAACATTCAAAGTGCAAGCAATGTGGGGGGAAGAGCCATTTAAGAAACAACCCGTAGGGGATGTAAAAATGGTATTGAGAAGTTTTCTCAAACTTCATACGAAAGGGAGAACCTTTCAACACCCTATTGGATATTATCCAATAACACTTAAATGTGGGGGTGGCTTGCATTTGAAAATGGAGTCAGTCAATCGAGTTGATTGGACTCAAATGCCAATTGGTTAGATTCAAAGTCTAGCTAACTTTGAATCACATCACCAAAGGCATGGAAACGTGTTTAGCCATGAATTGAGTTTCATGTCATTCTAAAGACGAAAAGGAAGGTTCAAAGGGTAACACCTACCTATCCTACTAGATCTATGTTTAGATCTCATATTATAAGTCTTACGAATTGACAAGATGGCAAATTGACCAGCGAGTCAAGAACACGTTAGAACAACTTATCTCAATGCAAGATGGATCCAACAACCTGATGGTTGACAAGAGATGAAGTTGTATGGAATGAGACTAAAGCCCGTGATAGAAAAGGGACATGAGGGAAACCTAACCTAGTTGACTGGAGATCCCAAGATCTAGGTTCAATAGGACAACTTAATCATGAACCGACGAGCAGTCACTGTGGGGGCATGGCTACGATATATGTTTATATATAAAGCTAGTATATATGGTTATATACATATCTCCTAAACTACAAAAGGGTGTTTAATTACATCCTAGTCCATTCCTATAATATCCAGTGACATTGTTGAGAGGTTAAGCATAATATATGGTTTGATGATTAGTGTAAATCATAGTACACCATAATGCTTTTAATGATTTAAGATCACCTATGTTGGAGAGAAGTGTGGTCGCTTCGAATGAAATTGTGGGGCACAATTTCTAGAGCTCCCGCAGAACCAGGAAAGTGTTCCAGGACCATTATTGGACACGATAATGAGGGGATGGCCAGGCTAGGGGGAGTCTTGTGTGAACGTATATTGTCGTTTACACAAACAGCCGTCAATTCAAAGACATCAAGTTCATATTTACAGCTAGTAAGCTAAGTATGCTTCACAAGGGAAGGTTCAAAGGCTTACACCCACCTATCCTATGCAAGACTCAACCGTCGAGGTTACATTGGAAATTTGTGTGTTTTTAATCGATCTCCATTCATGTGGGGGATTGTTGGAAAAATGGTAGTGGAAATTGATTTTTCCCTAATTTTGGACTTAAATAAATATATTTATATATGTGTTGTATAAATATTTATTTATGGGTTTGTGTACTACATTGTGAGAGCATCACAAACGAATCAAACCACGTCCAAAATAGAGCTAAGATGAATGAGATATCGAAGCTTGAAAGTTGTAGGTTGGAACAACCAAAGATGAGAAAATGGATTAAGTTTTGTCCCACATTGGTGGGATGACAAAACATGAAGTGGTTTATAAGGAGGAGCACTCCTTTGAATATTGTTTAGCATGAGCCAAACACTAGTGGAACTCGCACTCACACACGCGCGCGCCGCGCGCGTGGCGTGGGCGCAATGTGGCGCTTTGTTGGCGCACTTTGCACTTCGCATCGCCGCGAGCCGCCTTTGTATTTTTGACCTCGTGCGCGTGGTCTAGTACATGGCGGAAGACTACTAGTGGCGCGCAGGACCAGATGGCATTCAGGTCTGCGCACGTGACGTTCGCGTGGCGGGTTCCATATGATACGAGTCGTCATCCGCGGATGACATAGCGTTATGTGCGCAAGGAATATAGTGCACGCATGACCAGGTAGTGCCTAGCGCCCTGGTCAGCGCGCGTCATCATGTTCTGCGCGCAACATACATACGCGGGCTGGTGCGTCAGTTCCTACACAGTCTCGGGTTGTTAGAAAAGACTGTTTCAACTCGTGTCGGTTTCAGGTCCTTGGACTGTTTCAACTCGTCATAAATAGAATATGGGAGTTACAGTCAAACCATTTAAATCCATGACTATTGCAATTTATTATTATTTATTACAAGATTGATAATCTTGTTAATTACAATAATTAAGGGCAATAATGTTTCAATTGTCTTGTGAATATATATGTTGATATGAACGTTCAACAGTAAGAAAGAAGTAGAGTTCTAGATAAACTCTCTATAGATTCACAAATTGGTTTTTTCCATATTACGAGAGAATGATTTTCTCTAATATGACAACTTTATTTTTCCATAAACATACTTTACATCCGGTGGAATCTTGGGCTCAAGACCATCTCCGGCAGTATGACTACTGTTCCGGTTGTTGTACCTTGAGAAACAGACCGTCTGGGAGGAGGCACGGAATCTGTTTTAAGGGCCCCGTGTCAAACACGATCCTCAACCAAAAACCGTATACAACAAGTTTGTTATTCTTGCAGCGGAGTGCTACACAAGATGGTTCGGTTGAAGTTTAGTAAAGTATTCGACGTGGATCAAGATTCAGTATATGTATTTGTTTTTATTTTCATTTACATTTAGTTTTGTAATCGGTATTGTACTATGTTATTTCCTACGAATAACGAGAGTATCGTTATTATTTCTTTTTATTATTAATTTAATAAAATTGTGAACCCTATTTCCTACAGATCTTTCACGCTTTTTATTTCTTTTGATTACATCCATCAATGGTTTGCAACTAAAAAATTTGTTCTTGGGTTTGTCGTGTCATAATTGTATGGGTTGTACGATCACACAAAATAAATCATTGCATTTGTTCTATCATGTTTTCATTTTTGTAGGTTTGACATTTGGTTGTTCATCAATTTTTCTTGCGTGATTAGTTGTGTTAATTTTCGATGTCGTTACCCCCTGTTTCTTGTGTGAAAACATGAGTATTCTGTCCCTCATGCTCATGATTCCTTCCAACGCAGTGGTTATTCAATTTATGATGTCCTAATATCGTAACCAACGTCCCAAAAGTGGCATAAACATTGAATTAGGCAATAAAGATGTAGATGGTGGGCATAGAAGATCCGTAATTATGTTATTTCCTTTTTCTCCTACCGATCAACAAAAATAAATTGAGTATCATAATATCGCATCAAACCTTATAGAAATAATCAAATAAACTGAGTATCATAACATCGCATCAAACCTTTAATTGGTTTCTATCCTTGGCAATTCAATTGAGGAACAAAATTATGTGGCGGCCCTTTTATTCCCGAATAACTCATAATTCTGTCACGCAAACACGTCCCATTCCTGTTCTTTGAAATCCATCGATTTAGTATCTCGATTAATCAAAGTTTGATGGAATTCCTTTACGGAACAGACCCTTGTGTTCGAGTCATATTTTTTTAATTGATATATTCAAAACGAAAAACAAAAATTATCCTTGATCTTCGATTTAAACAAAAAAAAACATCACAATCAAATTTTCTAATAAAAAACGAAGAACATATGGGTTAAAACTTCATGTGGGGGGAAACTAAAGACAAAATTATATATTCAACTTTTTTGTTTTAATCAAAATGCATCGAGATCAAATTTTCTTGGAATCAAAATGGTAAAAGGTTTGGTGGTACTGGATCAATGGGAGCAGTTGATTTTAAAAAGACATCAAAAGATGAAGAGGAACAAAAATGGAAGTCTAATAATGATTTGCCAGAAAGATGTAACGTTGGTAATTAAGTTTTTGATTTTTGGAAGGGACTAAAAATGATAATTAATTTGTGAAATAGTGTCACATTGGATTCTAGTGAGGATATTTTTTTTAGTAATGGGAAAGAGTTGTGACTTTTGAAGGAGACTCATGTTGGTAATTAATTGTGACTTATGATACCGAATGGATCCATTCTACGTAGTTTCTATTCAACCAATTCTATTATAATAACTTGATCATGATCCGATGCAGTTTTTCGACTCGTTTAAATAACATGCATTTACCCCGAAAATCTTTAAGAAAATATGGGGTACATTCACTCACTTGATTTGGATCTTCTTGATTTCTAATAAGTACCGGTTGCTCGGAAGTTGCTCGGATTGCCTGTTTATCACATAACAATGATTATACATATATATATACGTAATATAGCTGGCCATTACAGCTTAGGCGTAATCGTATCTAAACTAAAGCTGGCCATTACAGCTTAGGCACTCGTTTTCCTAAGAGATTATGTTAGAACACTTATCCGGATTCTTGGAAAGGATTTAGATGGGCCGATTATATCTTGATAGGTTATTATTGGTTATGGTTTAGATAATAGGTGATGGTTTAAATGAAATGAGGAGCCGATGATTATTGTTGGTTATTTATATTTATGTATGGCATGCTACGGTTTCTGACAAAAGGGTCGTTGGTTTATAACTTTGGCCAGTAGGTTGTTGGTTACTATTAGAGAGTGTAATAATAATTGGTAATGGGTAGAGAATTTTTAACAAGTGAAAGGAGGTACTGATGGATTTTTATAATATGCAAGGAAAAAAGGAATTTGCATGAGGTCTCATGATGGACGTAGGGGGTAGAGGAGTGAGGTGGAGGATATTTGTGAAATGGTGTGGTAAGTAGGAAACATTTTCATCTAGATGAAAGGTATTGGCGGCACAAATAAGTGGGCCGATTGGCTATTGGGCTCGAGGGGGGGGGGGGTTGGGCCGGTGGTTAAATAATTAGTGGGTTGGGGTTTTAGGTGGTTTGGGCTTATACTAGTTGGACTGGGCCCGAGCGGATTTTGTTGGGCCGAGTTTTAATAATCATACTAGGCCTAGTTACATATTATTGGGCCTTGGTCTATTATCCGGGTAAGATTATTGGGCAACACCCTTGGGTGGCCCAATACTATTCTATTAACTACTAGTAATTATATTTAGCATTTCTATAATTATTATTAAGTTGTGTAGGTTGTTACATTCTATTTCAGGATGTGAATTCCTTGCTAGCATAATAATGTTCAGTGTAAGTCGTCTCTCGCCTTGTGTATATATTACTAAAAATAACTTTTCATGGTTTTTTAACATGGCCATTTTTTGTGATGCATATTATTATGGTTACCGAATTTTACGAACAACAAATTCAACAAGGCATAACATGTGTTAACTATTATGGTAGAGTGTTGTATTAGAATACTTCACTGTGTACAGGGGCGGATTCAGTGCTTTGGAAGGTGTAAGTCCCAAATACTAGATTTTGATAGTGCAAGAGATTGTTATCACTTAGAAACACCTATTGATTACGTGTTTTAAGTGATTAATCTTTAACAACTAAGAAACTAGATAAATCTTATAAAACCGACACACAAGATGAACATAAACATGATTCCATTACTGATATAACATTGAAACACCATGGAAATACAGATAAGTACGCACCAAACAATCTTGTGCTATGTAAGATCACCAAAAACCCTAACCCTAATGAGTAGCACATGCATACTATATATAGGAGAAGGCTGATGGGCCTGTGCACTTAACATAAGTGCGCAGGGCCCGTGTCTAAGTACGCAACCCACTAGGGTTTCCATATAAACTATCTTCAATTACATAATTAGTCCCTAGACTTAAACAAAACATTATAAGCTATCAAAAGTCTTCGTTTTGGTAACTGTGGTCTCAAATAAACCCAACAGAAGGGTAGGCATGTGCCCACCGTAGGTCCAACCCAGAACCACTAATGTTAGGCTATGAACGTGCAGCAAACACCCTTCTCAAAGTTTCACCCATGTGTAATAGCTGAAGCAAAGAGAGAAGAGTAAAGTAATAGCATCCGAGTTTTTTTCCGGCAAAAAGAGGTTTTTTCCGGCCATTTTCTTGAAGAAGATGGGTAAAAAGAAAGAGACAAAAAAGAAGTGTGAGGTGATGGAATGATCAATCACATAGCAAAAGTTAAGCCTAGTCTAGGTACCCCACTGTTATCCTACTAATAAAATAGTATCAATTTAAATTTTATTATACATTATTATATTACGTTATTTAGTATGAAAATTATTCTTGTTTAATTAATTTTATTACTATAGCATACTCAATCAATTCAAATGTTTTTAACAACAAATATTTATTGCCTTATTTTTTAATCTTCTGAGCATTTTGTTTTAATAAATTATTTCCGTTCTACTGTTTTTTTAATTATTCTGTTACATTTTTGGTTCACTATGAATACATAATTTTTTGATTTTTTAACTGTTTTATGTCCAAAAACATGTTTGTACAAGTATTAATATCCATCTATTTGGTTGGGTCCAACCTAATTTAAATTCTAATTAAACATATATTTTTCGTCCCCCAATTTAAACATTATTTCTTTGTTTTTCTCGGTTCCATTTTTAGTTGACCCTTAATGTCCCCCCCCCCTCCAACAAATTTCTGTATCCGCCACTGACTGTGTACTGTTTGTTAGAATAAATATAAATTATGTTTATTGTATTTATTATATGGCCATCATTATTATTTATATTATATTGATCAATTACTATAATATCCTTAAGTTTATAATTGGTGATTATTTGATGGACGGAATTACCCTTACTAAACCTAATTAGGGTGTCCCCAGTGTGTATAAATAGAGAGATAACTAGAGGTATTAGGTTGGACTCTAATAACACCATAACCTAATGTAGCCGCCACCCACCCCTCTCTCTCATTCGATCACTTTGTGATCATCAGCCATCATTAGTGTACACACTAAATGGAATCCAAATAAGATGATGGTGTCTTCCATTACTAAGGTTCTTAAACGGTTAAGCATATCAGGTACACATGATCAAATTTTAAGTTTATGCCTTATGTTCTTATTAATATAATCAACACTGTTAACTTAGTATTAGAAGTGGTCACAATGGGTTTCATGTATTGATTGCATTATATCATACTACGTGGGTTAGGAAGTTAAGCTAGTTTCCTTTATATAGTTTGCACAAGTCGTCGTCAGCATCATCATCATAGTCAGTTAATCATACCAATAGTAAAGCTAAGGTAGTGAATGAGAAGGTTAAGATATAGACAACCTTACTTCTACCTAGTTGGAATAGAGAGACTGTTTTCTAGTGATGCCCCCAGCTTGATAGTGGCTAGGCCCGATGAACAGGTTTAGAGCCCGTTTTGTTAGCCTATTAAATCTGCTATGGGATTTGGTGTTGGTTTGCAACCCGAACCGGATAAAACCGCCTTTTTTTTGTTGCCAAGCATATTTTGAACCCGATAAAATTGGTTTTTTTGGGCCCAACAAGTTTTGAGCCCGAATAATTCAGTTTTTTTGGGCCCAATAGGTTTTAACCTGATCCTAATCGTTCAAGTGGGTTGGGGTTTTCAACCTTAAAATCGGTTCTCAACCCAAGACGTTTGGGCCCAACCGATTATAGCCCTGGATAAAAATATCCCCGGACCGATTTACAACCCAAACTGGTTAGGGCCCAAATCGGGTTACGTACACCTCTAATCTGGCCTACTAAGGAAAGTGTTGAGCCCACTAATACGAAAAGTGTCATGTGGCCCAATAAGTAAAGTGTTGAGGCCCAACATCATTTAAGGAAAGAATAAAGAAGTCATCCATCATCATACTTCATTTCATTTCATTTGGAGACTGGACGACTGGTTTACACTCCAATTCTACATTTTGATTATCGTTGACAGAGTCAAATTTGGGTACGTAACTTATGTTTTACATTTTGCTGTAACATTAATATGAAATATTGAGTTTATGTTTGCTTTTAGATGTGAAATGTTTGTCGATTCTGCTGTTGCTGCTTTTGTCTATGAATATTTAGTTTGATTTTGTAGAATTTGATATTAACTTGTAATCAATCCATTGTTCTAACAGCATAGCAAATTCAGTTTTTTTTAATCTTAATAATAATTTCATTTTAATAAAAGAGGCAAATTATATAAGGACAGCCGGTAAACGGGCAACAAGGTGCGCTGCCACCCCTTTCTGGATAGAGAACCCTAATCTAGTGAAATGATGTATTGTTGACATTAAGCAAACACCTAAACCCTAAACTTTACATTCTCAAATTCAATAAAACAACGCTTCTAGTGAAGGAACTCAAGAGATATCACAGTAAACACATAAACTTCACGATGCTTTATTCAATAAACAAGTTGGCTATATATAGCCTACAACTCAACGGTAACCAGAAAAGAAGGACCTAACTAACCAGAAAAGATGGAACAAACCCTACGACTCGCACACAACAGAAGACTCGATAAAATAACAAACAACCTTGACTGGACCAACTAAACACGTGGGTATAAGAGCCATTATTAAACAAACTGGACTAAACCAAGCCCATGACACAAACTAGGTCCAACAAAACAAATGCAAAGCCCATCAAATCTTCCCCTTAAACTGAAGAATGCATCATTCATCCAGTTTAATCTCTTGAACTCCCATCCATGCTCTCATTTGAATAAACTTGTCAAGCTTCATTGGCTTAGTCATGACATCAGCTAGCTGATCTTCAGTCTTGCAGAACTCGAGCTTCACAACATCTTGGTTCACTAAATCTCTTAAGTAGTGGAAACGAACATCTATATGTTTTGTTCTTCTATGTTGCACCGGGTTTCTTGACAGCTTGATACTTGAACTGTTGTCACATAGTACTTCCAGTGGCCCACTAATTTTTTCACCCAAATCTTCCAGTAATCCCTTTAACCATACACAGTGACATGCACATGAGGTGGCTGCTACATACTCGGCCTCCGTAGAAGACAAAGTAACAATATCTTGTTTACGCGAGCTCCAGCATATAGCAACTTTGCTAAACATACAAACATATCCCGATGTGCATCGCCGATCTTCAACATCTCTTGCATAATCGCTATCCGTGTATGCTACAAGTTTACTAACAGAATGCCTCTCATACACTAAGCCATAATTATAAGTACCTTTCAAATACCTTAAAACTCGCTTTGCAGCCATCATGTGTTCCAGTCTTGGATTAGCCATGAACCTTGAAAGCAGACTAACTACATACATCATATCAGGTCGGGTCACCGTCAAATACATTAGACTTCCGATTAATCTTTTATATGTTGTTGGGTCAGCTTCCTCCCCTACTCCAAACTTGGTGAGAACTGTTCCTGGGACTATGGGATTGTTTACTGAATTGCTTTCCCACATGTGAAATCTTTCTAGAACTTCCTTCACATATTGCTTTTGACAAAGAGAAATCCCAGTAGAAGTTTGCTGAACTTCTATACCAAGGAAGAACCTCATGTCACCAAGGTCCGTCATTTCAAACTCTTGTTGCATAGACCGTTTGAAAGTTGCACACATCATAGCATCGTTTCCAGCATAAATCAAATCATCCACATACAAACTTACTATGATTACCTTATGCCAAACGCGTTTGATAAACAACGTATGATCGTACTTGCTCTTCTTGAATCCCTCTCGAATGAAATAACCTTCTATTCGATTAAACCAAGATCTAGGAGCTTGTTTTTAATCCATATAGGGCCTTGTTCAATTTGTACACCTTTGCTTCCTCACCTTCCTTGACAAAACCAACTGGTTGTTCAACATACACTAACTCTTTAAGTTCTCCGTGCAAAAATGCACTCTTCACGTCTAGCTGAAACACCTTCCAATCTCTTTGAGCCGCTATAGCAAGTAAAGTCCGAATTATGTCCCACCGAGCGACGGGAGCGAACACCTCATTGTAATCGACAGCTTTCTTTTGTGCATAGCCCTTCACCACGAGCCTGGATTTGTACTTATCGACCTTTCCATTAGCATTAAGTTTGGTTTTAAACAACCACTTGAAACCAATTGGTTTTACCCCCACAGGTGCCTCCACGAGATCCCATGTATGATTCTGTTCAATGGCTTTTATTTCACTTTGCATGGCTACGACCCATTTAGCTTCTTTACACGCTTCTTCATAGGAGGTAGGATCATCTGATGTACTGTACATGGCAAACCCCACAGCTTCAATGTCTTCATCTGAGAACCCTTCTCCTGAGTGATAATCTTGCATCCAGGCTGGGCTTTTACGAACCCGAGTTGAGGGTTCAATTTGTGTCTCAACTTCACTTGTACCAAGGCTACCAGAAGTAGTAAATTCATTTGAGACATCATTGTTAGAATTCATACCTGCATTATCGGAGTGATGAGCATCGGTTGTAGTTGCTGGTACTTGATCCCCTTGTTCTGGATCTAGAACTGGTGAGCTTGCATCTTCTACAAACACTGTTGTGCCACTATGTGACATCCGTCACTTTTCATATTTATTTTAACATTTCAGTATCCCCTTGAACTTGATCTACTCAAGGGGGAATTACAATCCTTCTACAATACTGAACAGCCATCAGACAGATCCTTCCCATCTCTCCCAAACTTTCCTGTTCCCCTCAACATTGATACTTATCTGAAATACAAGGGTGAACAGGTGGATGCCATCATTAGGGAGAAATGCAAAGGGAAGGATGACAGGACTGCTTAGGGCATCCATTCAGCAGAGCTTAGCAAACTCAGAAGGATTGAAGACTTTGCTAAGACCCTGAGCAACTCCATGTCCTCCATGCCTCTCAGTAGTGACTTGGAAAAGGAGGTAAGGGATTCTCTTCTGGAATAGATTATGGCAACCAAGCCTTACAAAGCAACCAAGAAGCAGTTCAATGGTTGGACCACACATGCTTTGAGAGAAGAGCTACTCAGAATTGAAGAAATGGCCAAAGACCCCAAGGCTAAAGTCTCTACTCCTAATTTTGGCAAAGGCAGAGACCCAGTCAGAGCCTTAAAGTTTAAAAGGATGAGGCAAGAGATAGTAGCTGCCAACTATGGGGAAATGAGGTCAGTTTCAAGATGGTCTGAGCTAAGGTTGGTTGAGACATACAAAAGTCTGGAAGAAAACAGAAAGAAGGATCCCAGCCTACCAAGAAAACCAGTTTACACTGATGAGCCAATGATGAAGAGACCCCAACAGACCTTTACCTTGGACAGCTTACTTGATACCTCTGATCTAACAACTGCTGCAAGAAGACAGTTCAAGAAACAGAAGGAAATGTCAGAGGAAGATCAGAGGAAGTTTGCTGATACATTCATCAAGGAAGGGCTCTTCAATCAAGTACATTTCTTCTCTGATCCTACAACAGAGAAGCTCAGAGAACTCATTGGAAGACCACCTTCACCCAACTCATCAAGAATAAAAATTCAGCTCAGCAAATCCACTGACTCAAAAATTCTAAAATGGAAAGTCAACAAAGACAACCATGAATTGACATTGCTCAGGTCAGATGGAAGGGTTCAGAAGATCAGCATGGATGATGCTTACAGCCTATGTGCAGAAGATCACCAAACATTGCTAAACCTGGACCTAGAAAGAGATGAAGAAGACTTGTTTGCTCTGAACTTTGAATTACAATTCAAAGGTCAAATCAGAGAAAGTCTGATGAGAAATAAAGATCAATAAATAAAGCT
The DNA here is from genome assembly GCA_030844895.1 of Ambrosia x helenae. Lineage (NCBI taxonomy): Eukaryota > Viridiplantae > Streptophyta > Magnoliopsida > Asterales > Asteraceae > Ambrosia > Ambrosia x helenae. Next base: position 115,634,791 of record CM061224.1, on the reverse strand, counting down.
GAGTTTTGGCATCATCTGTTCTAGGGGGAGATTGTTGGGTCTGCTGACCTGGAGAAGAACAGATGATTAGAAAGCCAAAATATGCTAACAGTTTGATCCTTTGAATAAACAGTCTTTACAACTTACTTCTCCCAAAAGACTGCTGACCCTAACAACTGTTCTATCCAAACAACTGCTTAACAACTGCTGATACAAAGAACTGCTGAATAAACAACTGATGAAGAACAACTGCTGACCAAAGGTCTGATGAAGAACAACTGCTAATTCAAGTACTGAAGACCAAAGCACTGCTGGAACCAACAGCACTTGGGCTCCAGCAGTGGATACAAGACCATCAGAGTTTTCCTACAACAGCTGTTTATTATCAGTGCTTTCAATGTAACAGTAGTTTGTAATAGGCAGATGTTTATGTTTGTTATTCTGTTAGAGGTCACTGTCTTAGGTGACGTCAGCTTAGGTCATCAGTGTTTTGAGTCTGTCTATAAATAGAACAGTGCCTGTACTGTTCTATTGCATCACACACACAAACATTCTCTCAGACAAACACTGTGTGATCAGGCTGAGGGGGAGTAATTGTACGATTGTAATCTTTTAGATAAATGAAAGCATTCGATCTAAAAACATTTACTCTCTTGTTTTGATTAACAGTTTATTATTCCGCTGCAACTTCATTCTATTTTCGTTTCACTATTACCATATTTAGTTAAACAATCAAAACAATCAAACTCAGATCCTAACAAGAATGGTTCCTTGTGCCATGGGTAAGAGCCCCCTTTTTTAGTCTTGCATTGAGAAGCGTCGTATGACCTTATCAATATATGTACTTTGACTCAAACCCAATAACCGCTTTGATCTACCTCTATAAATCTTTATTCCCAGAATATAAGCGGCTTCACCAAGATCTTTCATTGCGAAACAGTTACCCAACCAGTACTTAACATCTTTAAGCATAGGGATATTGTTTCCAATGATTAGTATGTCATCTACATACAGTATGAGAAAAGTGATATAGCTCCCACTAGATTTCTTATAAACACATGATTCATATTTGTTCTTGATAAAATCAAACTCTTTGATTTTCTGATCAAAACAGAGATTCCAGCTGCGAGACGCTTGCTTTAATCCATAGATGGATTTATTCAGGTTGCACATCTTATTAGGATTCTTTGGATCGACAAAACCTTCAGGTTGAACCATATAGACATCTTCCAGTAAGTGTCCATTAAGGAAAGCGGTTTTGACATCAATTTGCCATATCTCATAGTCATAATATGCAGCAATGGCAAGTAGAATTCTAATAGACTTAAGCATGGCTATTGGCGAGAAAGTTTCCTCATAATCAATTCCTTGAGTCTGAGTAAAACCTTTCGCTACAAGCCTTGCTTTGTAGGTTTGCACATTCCCATCCATGTCAGTTTTCTTCTTGAAGATCCATATGTTTCCTACAGTCCGACATTCGGCAGGAAGATCAACCAAATCCCAGACTTGGTTATCATACATGGATTGCATCTCTGCATTCATAGCTTCTTGCCATTTGTTAGATTTCGAATCCAATATTGCGGCTTTGTAAGTAGCAGGCTCAGCTTCAGCAATCATGAAGATATCGTCATACCTTACAGGTGCACGACGATCCCTAATACTTCTTCGATCACTTGGTGTTTCTGTTGTTTCTTGAGTCCTCTCAGGCTCAACTTCAACAACTGGATCAGTTACTTCTGGTTCTGTCTGAACAACTGGTTCAGTCACTTGTGATTCTCGAATTTCTTCAATATCCACATGGTTATCTCCAATCCCTCGCGCCAGAAGCTCTTCCTCTAAGAAAGTGCCTATGCGTTTAGTGAAAATCCTATTTTCAGTGGGGTGGTAGAATAGGTAACCGATCTTCTTACCGTATCCAACGAAAACCACTTTTTCACCTCTAGGATCTAGTTTATCTGAAGATTCTAGAGTGACATAAGCATTACATCCCCAGACTTTAAGATAGGATACATTAGGTTTCTTTCCATGCCATATCTCATAAGGCGTTTTGTCAACCTTCTTCGTTCACAAGTCTTGCGGCAGTTTCCAAAGCATAACTCCAAAAGGATTTTGGAAGGTTTGTTCGACACATCATTGATAGAATCATATCTAATAGAGTTCGATTTCTCCGCTCAGACACGCCATTATGTTGCGGTGTTCCAGGTGGAGTGAGTTGTGAAACTATTCCACAATCCTTTAGATGGTCAATGAATTCCTGACTAAGATATTCACCGCCTCGATCGGATCGAAGCATCTTAATAGTTTTATTCAGCTGAATTTCTACTTCGTTTTGGTACTTCTTGAACTTTTCAAGAGTCCCATGTTTATGCTTCATAAGATAAACATAACCATATCTACTGAAATCATCAGTAAATGTAACAAAGTATCTTTCTCCATGTCTTGACATTGTTTTAAATGGACCACATACATCTGTATGTATAAGTCCTAACAGATCATTAGCTCTTTCTCCAACATTTGAAAAAGGTGCTTTTATTATCTTTCCACTCAAGCATGATTCGCATTTTCCAAACGACTCTGAACCGTTGGAATCCAGGATTCGTGCGGTCTTGAGTTGTTTAACACGATTCTCGCTAATGTGACCAAGTCTACAATGCCACATATACGTATCATTAAAGTCCAACTTATTACGTTTATGGGAGATATTGCACAATATGTTATCGTTTTGGACTTCTATCGCATAGATCTCATTGTTGGGTTTTGCATCAAAGTAAAATACATCGTTAAAATAAGCAGAAATAAATTCTCCATTGAAACGATAATTAAAACCTTGTCCACGCAAAGCCGAAACTGAAACAATATTTCTAGTCACACTAGGAATGTAATAAACATTGTTCAAAACTAGTTCTAAACCAGAAGGAAGTAAGAGAACACATTCTCCTATAGCCTTCACAGCAACTCTTTGTCCATTGCCAACATGGACCTCCAAGTCGCCTTGTTTCAGCTTTCTAATCTTTCTTAGTCCTTGCAAAACATTACAAATGTGGAAACCACATCCTGTGTCAAACACCCATGTTTTGCTAGGAAAAGCAAAGATTTCAATAACATATATACTTGAGGAATCTCTTCCTGAAGCCTTAGCTTGCTTCAGCTCAACTAAATACTTAGCACAGTTCCTCTTCCAGTGCCCAGTTTCATCACAATGAAAACACTTGGCATCTTTCTGAGGTTTCTTATTGGCAATAGATTTGCCTTTGCCCTTCCCTCTGCCCTGATTGTCCATTTTCTTGGTGTTAGGTTTCTTAACTTGACCCTCCTTGATCACTAGCACTGGTGCAGTCCTGCTAGGTATGTTCACCTTAGCAGTTTTGAGCATCTGATGCAGTTCTGCAAGTGTCTTTTCCATCCCGTTCATATTGTAGTTCATAATGAACTGGTCATATGGCTTGGGCAATGAGTTTAGGATAATATCCCAGCTAACTCATCGCTCAAGGGGGATTCCAGATGAGCCAAGTGATCAACATATGCCTTCATTTTTAGCACACGAGTGCTAACTGGCGTTTCTAGAACATACAACTTGTTCTCCGCCTTGAGAACAATTTTCAAGTTGCGGTGCCAGTCCATGAAGTTGGAGTGGTTAAGTTTGTCCTTCTCTAAGATGGACTTGAGAGAGAATTGGGAGGCGGAATTGTTTTCAGTTGACATCTACAAAGTTCAAAATCTAATTTATTAGTATTTTATGTTTTAAATATCCTAATTTATCTTATGACCCAAAAGAAAAATTAATTAGGATGAGACCCCGATTCATCAATACACAGTGAACTGGCTTAGCACTGTCCACTGGTACGATTAGGTAGGTAAACAACGATTGTTAATTGTGTCCACTACACAACTCTCCATTTGGGGTTATCGCTAAAAGCGATGTATGTTTAACCCCAACTATGCCCACTTGTCAAATAAGCGATGTTTGGTCCTTTACTGTTAACTGTAACACCGGCCTATGTTACACAGGAAACGCGATGATTACCTTCACTCACGATCAACGCCCAGATGCAGGGTCAGCACTAACATTAGGGTTCAATTTAGAATGAAGTGTTAACTCGTTAAGGGTGGCATAAAAACATCAATTTAAAATTGGGATTTATTTTAATATTTACCATAAATATTTTTGAATAACTCGTAGCTAGAGGCGAGTTACATAATCAGTTTATAAAATCCAATTTTATATAATTCGTGATAATTGAAACTCCTTTCAACACTCGATACGGTATAGTTTTAAATACCCCATTTAAACTATGTTGGTCGTATTATCGCGAATGGACTTGTTTTAATATTAATAAAACTCCTTTTATTAAATATGCTTTTCGGTTTTTATAAAACTTGTTTTAATAAAACCGCTGCCATGATTGTGAAAATTTTATTTATTTTGGGTTATCTAAATTATTTACAATAAATAAAACACAACCACAAAACATAATAATAAAATTAAACGAATCGAGCCCCTAATAGGTTGCCCGTTTCGTTTTAGCCAGAAACGAAACGAACTAGTCAAAAAGGGTTTCAAAACTATTTTGATATAGCTCCCACTTGAGCCGAGATCTCTATAATCATGGAACTTGTTCGCCTTTTTATCTTCGTCTTGATCTTGTACTTGTAGGATTACAAATAAATTTGAAATACAAATAAAACAAATCTATTCTAATTCTATCTATTACACCGGATCCAATATCCGTAATAAAAATACAAATCAATAAAAAAATAATAAAACATCACAAACACAACCATGACAAGGGTCAAAATACATAGGGCTCGATTCACATCACAATCCATGAACAACAAAAAGCTTTTGATCTTTTGCCAAAAAAAAATAATAATACTTTTTTTGACAAATAAAACAGAGATCAAAATTATAACTTTACCATCTATACGCGCGTAACCGTGGCTCTGATACCACTGTTGGGAATCATGGTATCGTACACACAGCGGAAGCGGTTTATATTGTTATTTAAAATTAAAACCAATATATATATAAATATATATATTTGCGATTTATATATAAATAATAATAATTGATTTTATTAATCCTATTAACAAAATATTCCTAATCAGGATCTCGGTTAAACGCATATATACAAATAAATAAGAAACAACCATAGAGGGTTTAGTAATCAACCTTTGACGACTACACTGGAATTGTAACACGCGGGTTACAACGAATCCTCGCTAGTAGGAAGTTCACAACCGAGCATGAACCAACCGGGAAGCAACACTTTGCAAGAAGGGATGGCGGCGGTGTGGTGGTTTGGTCGAAACAAAGCAACAAGGGCGGTGGCCCTTCTTCTTTGTGTGGCGGCCACAATATCTTTTCTTGGGGAGCAAGGGAATTGTTTTGCTAGGAAAGGTTGCTCCTAGGGTTTACACCTTAACCCTCCTTTTATAAAACAACAACTTACACTAAGCCCCCTTGAATAATATCATAATATTCCTTAATATTAATCTAATTAATATCAAGTCCCTCAAGTCTAAAATATTATTATTTCATAAATAATAATCTAACTTGCACGTCTACCCCATCACCCACAGGTTTTAGTTTTGGAAAATAAGTTTCGACACGAAAGAGCCTGAGCTCTGATACCATAATTGTAACACCCCGCCCGTTTTAGGGCTGACGTGTCACTATAACGGTAAACATAATTCAATACATCAATCCATTGAAAATAAAAACTTTACAATTTCTTTAAAAAATAGATTACAATACAAAACATTGAAAATTTTTATAAAAATACCTATGAGTCTTTTATTCCCTTGAGCCCGCTTCCAAGTCTTCTTAGATATTTCCTGAACCTAGCGTACATAAAACACATATGCACGCCTGAGTAAAATTACTCAGTGGGACAACAACTATAAAATAACAATTATCTTAATAATATATATATATATATATATCAAACAATATACGTATAACACATTCGGTTAGCCACATTCGGTGAGTCACATTCGGTGGTTCGGTGAGTAGTTAGTACACATTCGGTGAGTCACATAATCACATTCGGTGCGTCACATAAACATATTCGGTGCGTCATATTCGGTAATCACTTTTCTGTAACATCCCACACAAACCGGTTTAGGACGCTACCATTTTGCCCCCGATGGGTTGCTCATCCAGAAACTCACGGCTCACCCGACGAGTTGCTCGCCCAAGTGAAACGCACCCTGATATGAAAGGGTATCAACCCCTTTATAAGGAAGGCTTCGTTTCCCCTCGACCGATATATATGAAGGACTTACAGGTTCAGTGGTCACCTTTCGGTACGGTAATTCGGTAGTTCGGTGCGTCATGTCGGTAATTCAATGTAAATTAAATAACTATATACATATATATATACTATCACATAACTTTAGAGTTCAAGAAAACATATAAAAACGACTTTGTATTTCCAACAACGAGGTTGCGAAAATCCAAACCCGTACACATAAGTTGTTATAGAGTCCATACCTTAATCGTGTAAATCCAACTTGAATACTCTATCGTTTTCTTCAAAGATACCCATAACCAAACAATAACTTATCGATCTATTAACTTGATATCCTGGTGGCATGTAAATCCTATATAATACTTCCATGCTCCAATATATAATATGACGGTTGAAGAGAATTTTGTCATTATTTATAAATAACTAGGTTTGAGCCCCGCGTGTACACGCGGTACATGTTCATGGCAAATGAAAAAAAATTCTATAAAGATCGCAGTATGCAAATTTTATTTATTGAAAGTTACGTAATACAATTCGTATGAATTTTTGTTGTTTGTAAATTATCATAAAAAAGTTTAATGTTACCCAATAACAGATATATGAATCAACAAATGTTTGAATAGACGTGATTTAAAAACAAATAATGAAATGAATAAACATATATTTATTGTAACGGCATGCAAATGAAGATTAAATTCAAAGTAAATAAATGTAGTTTAACAAATCACACAACCAAAAAATTATAAAAAAAACGATTTATGCAAAATATGATCGCATACTTATTAGTTTTAGTATTAGTAATATATTCGTAATTTAATTCGGTAGATAAGAAATAAATAGATTAAAAATAATTTCGTAAAATAGTAATATAAATAAATGAGATAAAAAAATTGAAATAAATAACATTAATAGGGGTCAATTATTATTGAAATGATTTTAATGATTATCGTTTAATGAGAATTGATTAAAGGAAAGCCATAATCTAAAAAATCAAATTCAGTCAATAATATTAAACATAAAAACAAAAAAAACAGTAATATAAATAAAAGAGCTTAAAAATTTTAATAAATAACATTAAATACGGTCAATTATTATTAATGTCAATAAATAGTATTAAACATAATTTTGTAAAAATAGATTAAACATACTTTTGTATTAATAGTAATATAAATAAATGAGGTTAAAAAATCATAATAAATAAAATTAAATTCGGTCAATTATTATTAATGTCCATAAATAAAATTAATTCTAACATAATAAAAATATATTAAGAATAATTAAATAAAAGTCATAATATAAAGGAAATGATTTTGATGATTATCATTTAATGAGAATTGATTAAAATAAAGTCATAATATAAAAAATTAAATTCAGTCAATAATATTAAACATAAAGTCGAAAAAAAGTAATATAAATAAATGAGATTAAAATTTTTAATAAATAACATTAAATTCGGTCAATTATTATTAATGTCAATAAATAATATTAAACGTAATTTCGTAAAAATAGATAAAGCATAATTTCGTATGAATAGTAATATAAATAAATGAGGTTAAAAATCGTAATAAATAAAATTAAATTTGGTCAATTATTATTAATATCCATAAATAACAGTAAATATAACATAATAAAAATATATTAAGAATAATTAAAGAAAAGTCATAATATAAAGGAAATGATTTTGATTATTATCATTTAATGAGAATTGATTAAAGGAAAGTCATAATATAAAAAATTAAATTGGGTCAATTGTACTAAACATATATTCAAAAAAAAAAGTAATATAAATAAATGAGATTAAAATATTTAATAAATAACATTAAATTCGGTCAATTATTATTAATGTCAATAAATAATATTAAACATCTTAATAAATAACATTTAAACTTAATAAATCTTATTAATTGCAAGACTAATCATAATCTTATTAAGATTATAAATCTTAATAAATAACCTCAAAATCGTAATCAATAATTCTAATAAATTACATTAAAAACATAAAAGATCATAATTTAAATTTTAAAATCAATGTCTTTTTGTGGTGCAATCTTAGTAACAAATAGCCTGTGTTGGATTGAATACCATTTAAAGACACAATATTCGCCAATGGAAATATCTTCTGATTGAAGCAAATCAGGCCATCCAATCACAGTAAACCTTTACAAAAGCATTATGTATAGTAAATTTAAAATGCCTACCTAATTATAAAATAAGAATACTGTAAACATAATGTTTAATAATTGAGTAACAAACCTAGCGACTTGAGCAGAAATTTCAACACGCACCGACACAGACCACGCGTACCCATCTGTAAATTTAATCTTGATCTTCATTGATTAATTTCAGTTTGCCAATTCAGCAATCGTATTAGGAATTATCTGCATAGTAATAAGAATTAAATAAGAAAAAAATAAAAATAAATGAGAGCTATTATGGTAACCATAAATTTGATCAATTATACAAAATCAATTTAATCAATTATAATTTAATCAATATTATCATTCGTATAATTGATTAGAGATTAAAAAATCTCGTATTAATTTAATCAATTCGTATAATTTAATCAATTTCGTATTAATAGTAATATAAATTAATGAGATTAAAAAATCGTAATAAATAACATTAAATTCGTTCAATTATGGTAATACTAAAATTCAGGAATGATTGATAATAAATCAATAATTCATACAAAAAAATTAATACGTCTTATTATGGTAAACCATAAATTTGATCAATTATACGAAATCAATTTAATCAATTATAATTTAATCAATATTATCATTCATATAATTTAATTAATTATACGAAAGCAAAGATTAGAAAAACTCGTATTAATTTAATCAATTCGTATAATTTAATCAATTTTGTATTAATAGTAATATAAATTAATGAGATTAAAAAATCGAAATAAATAACATTAAATTCAGTCAATTATGGTAATCCTAAAGTTCGGGTCAAATTGATTCATAATCAATCATTTATACAAAAGAATTAATACGTTTTATTATGGTAAACTATAAATTTGATCAATTATACGAAATCAATTTAATCAATTATAATTTAATCAATATTATCATTCGTATAATTTAATCAATTAGACGAATTAGAGATTAAAAAATCTCGTATTAATTTAATTAATTTAATCAATTTCATATTAATAATAATTATGGTTTTAATTTGTTATTTTTTTTGTATTTATATAAACAATGTATAACAAAATTGTGTTTAAGGTTATTAAATATCTTTAATTGAAATTAACAATGTTATTGTTATTAATTTAAATACGATATATATTTTTGACTAAACTTAAATTTAATTTACTATTAATTTACATATGGTGTATATATTAGGTAATTTCCAGCTTTATTTCAATCAAATTTAAAAACATAGGTAATTATCGCTAGGTTTGTCAACGTTATGCTTACATTTATCCTGAAATATATTTTTGTAAATATGTTTAAATGATTACCGAAAATATTCATTTATTTTTTATACAACTTTACAAAAATAATATAACTAACATCTATATAATAAATAAGGCTTATTATGGTAAACTTAAATTCGTATTAATGTTACTATAAATTCGGTCAATTATTAAAAGATAGTAATAAATAATATTAAATTGGGTCAAAATATTATTAATGTAAATTGATAACAATCATTAAGATTCAAATTTCAAATTAAATGACATTAAATTCGGTCAACTTTATTAATGTAAATAAATAACAATAATTCAGAATTAATGAAATTAAAATTGGTCTAATATTATGTTCCGAATATGGAATGTAGGATTGAATACTAATGTATATGTAAAACAACAAAATACATCATTTATCAATTCTAATAAAACCAACCAAGATTGTCATTTGTATGTGGCCACTGTAACGACATTGTTGTGTATGTTTTTAGAGACCAAATTTAAGTTATATTAATCATTAACAAATTTTTTGACTTTATCATATGAAAATGTTAACAAAATTTAAATTAAAAAATTAAATCATTTACTAATTTGTTCACTAAATGAATTAATGTTTTCGCTAGTATGCATTTATTAACAATAGAATGAGAATTAATGTGAATGGGTACATTAATATCTACAAATTAACATTTTATTGTCAATCGAATGATTAATTTCATTACCATTTACTATTTTACTGCCAATTGAATGATTATTTTGCTTAGCATTTATTAGCAGTTTAATGATGGTCAACTGAAATGATTACATTCATTTCTGCAAATAAGTAGCATCATTTACTATATATCGTAAATTTAAAAAAGGAATAATTTTAATGTCAATAACAAAATTTAAATAAAAATCTTAATGTTACTATAAATTCGTATTATGGTAAACTTAAATTCGTATTAATGTTACTATAAATTCGGTCAATTATTAAAAGATAGTAATAAATAATATTAAATTGGGTCAAAATATTATTAATGTAAATTGATAACAATCATTAAGATTCAAATTTCAAATTTCAAATTAAATAACATTAAATTCGGTCAACTTTATTAATGTAAATAAATAGCAATAATTCAGAATTAATGAAATTAAAATTGGTCTAATATTATGCTCCGAATATGGAATGTAGAATTGAATGCTAATGTATATGTAAAACAACAAAATACATCATCTATCAATTTTAATAAAACCAACCAAGATTGTCTTTTGTATGTGGCCACTGTAACGACATTGTTGTGTATGTTTTTAGAGACCAGATTTAAGTTATATTAATCATTAACAAATTTTTTGACTTTATCATATGAAAATGTTGACAAAATTTAAATTAAAAAATTAAATCATTTACTAATTTGTTCACTAAATGAATTAATGTTTTCGCTAGTATGCATTTATTGACAATAGAATGAGAATTAATGTGAATGAGTACATTAATATCTACAAATTAACATTTTATTGCCAATCGAATGATTAATTTCATTACCATTTACTTGACAGTAAATATTTGTATGTTTGTTTAGACGAATGTTGGTATGTTTATATATATGTAATGTTGGTATGTTTGGTTGATTTGTTTTGTTATTATTTCGTTTGATTGTGCGTGTGTGGACAAAGCAAAAAAAAACTAGGGGCGACCCATCGCCCCTAAAGGTCCTGCCCAGATCGCACAGAATTTTGCCACGTGGCAAAAAAAGTAAATGGAAAAAGAAATGCCTCATGGAAATAAGGCATTAGAGGCCATAGAGGATTTTAGGCACCAAGCAAATATGACAGGACCTTTAGGGGCGACAGGCGTTACCCCTAATGCTCCAGACTGTTGTAGTGTGATACATCCAAGCTTGGGATATGGGTTTTCATATATCTCCACGCATTTATAAATGCTATATTTAGTAGTGTTGGTGGCACTCAGAGTGCCACTATTGCAACCTTGGTACACTTTTCAAAAAAAGATTGAATATCACGTGCGTTATCTTACAATCTATCCTCTGACCATAACTTCTCTAATTCCTCATCTTCTCAACACAAATCAGCATAATTATTTGTACTTTTCATATTCAATACTAACAAATATTGCGACTGTTCTGCGTTGAGAAAAAAAGTTTGTTTCCAAACCAGTCGCCGGAACAAGAGGTCGTCGGAGGTGGCTGTTAAAATGCTAAACGTCACTGAAACGGTTAGATCTGGACTTAATTGTAGCCGGTGTTATAACCACTACTTTAAAACTGGCCGGAACCACCACTAAATACCAGGACGGCCGTCTCAACGCCACCGTCACCGGTCCACAGCCTTACCGACCCATGAGTCTTCTTCAAATTACTGTAATGCAATGTCGGTGGTTATACTAAAAGACAATTATGTCCATGAGTCTTCTTCAAATTACTGTAATGCCCTTCTGCTTTGTCGCCATGGAAACAGGTGCCGATCTTAATTGTGTTCATGCAACCCTGATCTACAATCGTACACCACTACTTCCGCCGTGAACCCTTTATACATCAAGAGTAGAAAATGGTAGTGGCGAGTGGAGTGAAGGGCTGCTGGAAACGCGATTTGCCGTGCAAGGTAGCGGAAACCTCCGACCCTTTAGTCACCCATTGCTCAGATCTGAGAACAAACTGAGGGTTTATGGGTTGCGAAAACGACGATGGATCGAAGAAATTAGACAACGGTTGAAGAATTCGTAGTGATTGAAGTCGATGGATGTGGGTTGTGATACCAACTATGAACTCGCGTCCGTCAAAGTCCAAGACATAAGCCGTGCCCGTCGATCATGATGAAAACAAGTGTTGCTGTTGCCGAAGACTGAACGGCGGCTGTAGACCTCACCTTAGAACCATAAGGCTCTCATCTCTCTCTGTATATATCTTTTAGAGTATTTTTAAGTGAAAAAAATGGGGTTGTGGTGCAAGTGGGATAAGCGGGTATATGAAGTGCAAATATCTATGTTATTGTTATGTTGTCCATTGAGTGAATGGGGAAATGGTTTTGATGGTTTTGGAAATAAAGTATTAACTGGGTTGGAACTTGGGGTTCATGGCTAGCTGACACGTTTGTTGTGGTATGTGATGTGAGGAAGTGTTAAAGACAAAGACACCCCCCATCCTTGCAAAATTTACCATAATACTGTTCCATATATTATATTAACTAGATTTTTGCCCGCGTATACACGCGGTTCACCAACGTACATCTATTTAGGGAATTATAACGTATAAGAAAAATACAGAAAAAATATTGTATTAAAGTATAAAACAACGAATACAAATTTTATTCAAATATCACTAAATATTTCTTTATACACCACGTTTCTGGTTTTAGTTTTCACATTCCCATTATCATCCAGTATAAGTGACTACACTCCTGTCCTGCTTTTTACTCTTGACCATGTGAGAATACAGGTTCTCTTAAATACAATCCAACCTTAGATAAAGACTGACCCTGGCTTTTGTTGATGGTCATTGCGAAACATACGCTTATTGGAAATTGACGCCTTTAGAACTTTACAGGAATCTTGATATCAGATGGTATCAGATTTATTCTAGGAATAAGAGTTTTGATACCAATGTTTCCACCTGATATGATTTCGGCCTCAATAACACGCTTTGCAAGTTTGGTGATTCATAATCGCGTACCGTTACACAATCCATTTTGTTGATCTATGTTTCTCAACAACATAACGGGAACACCAACCTTTAGTGTTAGTCGATGATTAGGCAACCCAGAAATTTTTAAACCATTAAGGACATCAGGAGAATATAAGTCTTCCTGCGAACGATTATTAGCGTTCTCAATCTGACATATACTATCAGAGCTTAGGTACTCGACTTCATCCCCAGGTAACAACGCAAGCAACCTTTCATTAATTTCATGTACTACTTCGTTTGTAGGTGCAAGTATTGCTCGTTCTCCAAAGTAATCTTTATCTTTGTAAAGTTGAAGAAGTGAAGGGTAGACGAAGTCAATTAATCTTGAAATTGGATCTGATGAATCCTTAATAAGAAGATCATTTGGTATCTCTACATCTGCCTCATCATCATGAATTGAATCACCAACTTTACCCTCACCTAATTCAAGAAGCCAGTCTGCAAATAGCTTTGTTTCTGCGGTTTCAAATGTGTTGTTACCCAACGTTAACCTCATGTTTTTGGTTAATGTACGCACTTTGCAACTATTCCAAATAGGAGAGGAAGTTATTGAGGCATTTAAAATATCTCTTCTACTACCATTGGGAACAACAGGAAGGATCTGTCTAAAATCACCACCTAAAACCATAACCTTACCACCAAAAGGCAACTCAGAATTAAGTGAAGAAGTTGACTTCAAGACATCCTTCATTGTACGATCAAGTGCTTCAAAAGCATGTTTATGAATCATTGGAGCCTCATCCCAAATAATTAACTTAGTTTGTTTCAATAAAGCAGCCTCATCACTATTTGTCTTTATATCGCACAAGGACTGTTCAGTAACATTCAAAGGTATACGGAACCTAGAATGCGCCGTCCTTCCACCAGATAACAAAAGAGAAGTAATACCACTGGATGCAACGTTCAAAACAATTTGTCCTTTAGATCTTATAGCAGCAGACAAAGTTTTCCATAAAAATGTTTTACCAGTGCCTCCAAAACCATAAACAAAGAATAGACCACCCTTGTTACAGTCAACCGCATGAATGATCTCATCAAAAATTGAGCGCTGCTCATCAGTTAAAGAACGTGAGTTTGTAGCAAATTCCTCAGCAAGCGAACCTACTTGATAATTCAGCTCATCAAGAATCAAACAGTTATTTGCAGCTGCTATAGAATCAGTATTAGGATACGGCATAGAAGGAAATCTACGTAGGCTTGAGTTATTCCGAAGCAACTGTTTCTCAATCTCAAGCAATGTAATGTTCTTGATTTGATCATCAGTGAGACACAACCCTGATAATGATAAAGTGTGTAATTATTAATATAAAACAAAAGGGACAAAAAAAAATTTTAACGTAAATTATTTACCTTCAATATCAAATAAATCTTCGTGTCTACGCATAATACCATCTGACAGGTATTTCCATGTTTTTTCCCAAACATGCTCAGGCCTAGATAAGGTATTAGACACCAACATCGTCGCAAACAAATTACGAAGAGAGTATCCTGAACCAGTATAATGAGCTTCCTCGATAGCTTCTACATATTCGTTGTCATCGTCTAAGAGGCCAAGAGCATAACATGCATCACGAAATGTTGGTAAAACTTTTCCATTGATCGTTCTTATCTCCTCAAATGATCTAGGGCCTTTTACTTTATTGAGAAGAACTCTCAAGAAATACGCCTCGCCCATGGATGGAGTAACCATGTGAACACGACCAATTGACTTACCTATCTTTCGAAAGTCCCATTTTTTTTCTTCTGTTTTCCAAACAAATTTACTTGGGATTTCAATGTAACTTAGTTCACGTGCCACAGCCTAACTTTGGTTTAGTTCCATCCATTTTAGAAACATTGTTGAAGACACTGTTGGTTTATCAAGAACGTTTTGAAGATTTTCTTCTGGACCATATACAACACTTTGCTCACCGGGCAGATGAAATGGAAGCCTTATAACTGGAGGGTATCTATAATGCACTTCGTTTTTAAATATCCTCCATGAAGCTTCACATGCAGAAAGGAACATACAATCAAAATGTTTTTTGATTTCATCTTTTTGAACCACTTCTTGACCTTCTCCATCATCTTCTACAAAAGCAACTTTAGCCCTATCAGGTCCTTTATTAATGTATTTGAATAAATACTTAATTGAAGCAGCTTGGTTACACCATTCAACATTGATATGTGCTTGGTAACGCTTTAAAAGTTTTGCGTTATAAGGAACCATATTTTCTGTTGCCTAACTTAGCAGTTCCTTTTTCAACAATTAGCCCTGAGTCTCTTCTTCTATAAACCGGGTATCCATTTGAATCTAACGTTGATGCAGAAGAAAACTTCTTTGGAAATTTCTTGGAGCACTTACCGTCAAACATGCACGGACAGTTGGGATAGTCACGTCCGCAGGGTCCATGAATCATAAAGTCACTCACAAGACTAAACAACTCCGGATCTACTTTCTTATCAGGGATTTCAGCAGAAACAAAACGATCAACATGGTCAATCGTGGGAAGCTTACTATCATCTTTGAGAAACAGACAGATGTGGGCGTGTGGTAAACCACGTTTTTGGAACTCTATAGTATAAACAGCTGTAATATTAAGTTAAAAAATGTAGTTAGAAACTTAATAAATATAAACATGATAGTAATTATATAAACATGATAATCTATGAATACGTATTGAAACTTAATTTTTTTCGTAAATAATTATACCTGCTGAAGTCTTGCCCAATAATGATTTTTCACGTAAATCTTTCATGATTGAGTCTAGCTTAACTTTGAATAGTCTAGCTAAAATGTCTGGCCTATCTTCTGGATTTGTCTTTTTGTCCTTAAGAAACCTTCTAATTTCAGGCCATTTGGGATTGCATGTGATTGTAATAAAAAAATCAGGGTATCCATGCTTTTTACAAATAGCCATTGCATCAAGATAATTTTCCCTCATGTAACGTGCATCACCAGCAAAAGAAGAGGGTAAAATTACAGGCGTCCCTACTTTTGACAAATCAGTAGGTGCAGTTTGGTTCAACGTTAGAAGATTGGTATAAGTCTCGCACCTAAGTTTATGTTGCTGGAAACAGACATAAAATAAGCGCTCACTCTCTATCATGGTATAAACGTCAACCAAAAACTGTTGAAGTAGTCGCCTTGCATTCAAAATCAATGAGAACATACCAACTCTGTCTTGGATATGATATGCAAAATACTCTCTCGTTGAACATTTGGAATCTACTTTCTTTTTAGATTTCCTTTCTTCCCTGTGTGGTATATCAACCCTATAACAATCTTCTCCAAAGGGAATAATCAATGGATACTGGAGAGCTAGATATGACGGATGAAGTTCACTTATACGCTGAAGACCCTCTGTTCTTGACTCGACAACAATATCTCTATTGTCAAGCTGGTCATCATCGTTTGACAAAATAAGGGCGGCAATTTCTGATGAAGTGGGTAAATTGTATGTTCGGCCGTCTTTAGATCTCCTACCAATAAGACGTAATTTAAGGTTAACTTCAGGATTTTCTTGAAATCGATCACGTACAATCCTATAGCTTTTCACAAGCTGATTACTTGAGTCTAACATCGACTTCAAGTACTGAATGATTTTAATGTCAAGTGCGTGAGAAATATCCTTAGACTGTCCTTTTTCATTACTGAAAAGATCAAAAAAAAATGAGAAAAATTAATATTTACCATAAAAACTAAAAAAATAAGTAACAAAGTAAAGAATATTACCTATAAATCGTTTCCCGGTTTGAGACTTCATTTTCGGTGTCATATATATATATATATATATATATATATATATATATATAACTGAGAAAATTTCGGTTTAGAACCATCTTTAGGAATAAGACCACCCAAGGTGTGATAATTTTCTCCACTTATTCTATATATGAATGGAGCATTTCCTCTATTGATATTTGAGTCAACCTTGGCTCCCATTGAAGTAAAACAAAACATGGAATTGAAGCGGCGAATGTGTTTTAAGAAATATTTGCTCTTCGATTCTGTGTTTTTGAAAAGATTCTGATAATCTAAACTGCTCTATTTGAAATCTGGAAGTTGTACCTTTCCATAAAAACAACATAGCATGCAAGTTGTTCTTCCAGAAACCTTATGTCCTTTACCAGCTTCTGATCTCCACAATTTTGCGTTACACATCTCACATACAACCGTTTGATCACCGTGATCCAGATAATCTGGCAAATATAAACCAATATAATAATTAACGCATAAGAGACATCAATATAGTTGTAACTGTTTTGTAAACTTAATATTTACCTTTAGAGACACCCTTATATTGCAAGTCTTTAGTTGGTTGAGGGTTGACAGCTTCTTCGTCAGACAAACTAACCATACGAACAGGTGAGATGCAACGTCGATTACTTCTTGATGTATTCATGGTTTCTGATTGCACAGAAGATGATGCAAGTGAAACTGTATCAACATTAGTGAGTCCACCTGAAATTAATATTAACTATTTCAAATTTTATATTAAAAAAATTAAAAATTTTGAAAATTAATAGACACATAGCAAGTTGTACCAGATGTGGTTGGATAAGTAGGAGTTGTAAAATTAGATTGTTTTTGAGTTCCAGTAATAGAATTTACTTTACGTCTTTTTGCATCAAGTTGTAATTTTATGAACTTTCGAAACTCTACAGAATGTTGTGTTGTGAGTTCAGGCACTGAAACAATAGATAAAAATAAAATAAGTTTGGACTGAAGTATGATAAAAAGTTAAGTAAGATAGAATTACAATACCGTTTGTAATATTGGACAAAGGAGTGTGTTCTGTAGAACCTGTTGATACATAAAATAAAAAAAAATAACGGGGTAAAGTAAAAAAATTGACATAAAGTGAAAAAATTAACGCTTAAAATTATTAAATGTTAAAAACAATTATTACCCGAAAAAGATGTGTTAAAAGGGTTGTTGAAGATTGTTGTAACGGATGATATATCGATTGAAACCAAACTATTTTTGAATTGTGAGGGATTTGTATTTTCACATTGCTTAACACTCTTTCTCTTAGCATCCATTTGCATATTTCTGGATTTTCGAGAATCCGATGCAATGTTCACGTTGACTTCAAACGTATAAAGAACATATAAAATAATATTAGTTTATATAATAAAGTGAATAACAAAGTAGTTATTTCTTATAAGATGGAATATGTTATTTAAATAAATAAAAATACCATTTGAGATAGTAGACAAAGGCGTTGGTTGCAATTGACCTATAAAAAAACAGGCACAAACAAAATTTACTCTAATCATAAATAGGGATTGGAAGTTGAAACTTTATATATAGATATAAATTAAAAATTGTTATTCATTTACCTGGTGTAAAAACATTGAATGTAGTTTGGAAGGTTGAGCCGTGCGGAATAAAATGGTTGGAACATTGAATTGAATCACCGTTGAATATTCTAGGTGGCGGTAAATGTTGTAGCACATTAGTATGATTAGTGACCTTGCATCTCTTTGCATCCAAGTGTAATTTTCTAATTCGGCGACACTCGGCCGCGTTATTTCTTTTTTGTTCATCAGACAAAGCTGTGAAAAAAAATTTAATTAGTTACATAAAACTAAGATAATGTAAATAAAGATGTCAATAATATGAAATTTGTGTACCGTTTGAGATATTAGATAACGGCGTTCGTTTGTCATCACCTTATACAAAAATTGAAAAGTTAAATGAGACAACACAAATAATAGAAATATAAAAACATTGTAGATAGAATAAAAAAAATTACCTTTTGAAGTATTAGAGAGTCTTTTACGTCCCATTTCAACTAAAAAGAGGAAATTTCTAAATAAAATGTTTAATAACAGTAATACATATAAAGATTTAAAGATACATAATAATAAACTAACGATTGATCTTCAAGAGTTAGCTACCAATAGTGAAGTATTATTGAGGAATATGGATTCAAGAAAAATAAACATACATCACGATGATCATGTTTTAATAAAATAATTGATATTGAAATAAAAGAAGGACATACATTCAACTTGTACAATAGAAGACTTGAGCAAGAATAAAAACAGCCAGGGAGAACTCTTGAAGGTTTGATTGATTTGATTTCTTAGTGTGATTATTTTTTTAAAGTAGTATGGTTTATATAGACTCAGAATTAAATTACTAATTAATAATGATAATTAATATGTTTAATTACCTACCATTATTAAAGAAAACTAAAAATTTGAATTTTTGGTGTAATTTGAATTTAAAATTTAAAAATTTTGAATCTTTTCAAAAATTAATTTTTCGGTTTTTTTATTAGAATTTTAGTAACTGTATGGTATAATTACTTACCATTATTAAATATTTCTACAGAATGTTTGGTGTAATTAAAACTTAAAAATTGAAATTTTTTAAATAATTCGTATTTACAATTGAATGATTTTTTAAACTCGATTTTTGCTGATTCATTAATTACAATAATTGTGTTTAAATTGAAGGGTATGATTGAAACTTTATAATTTAAAGGTAATAAATTCATTTGATTACTTTGAAATTGTATATTAAACTACTAAAAAAAAATTTTTAAGTATAAAGTTATAAATGAAATGTAATAATAGTTTTTGTAAAATTGTTTGATTAATATTATTGAGTGTATTACATTTTTTTTAAAAAACTACAAATGTTGTATTTGTAAACAACTCGATAAAAAGAAACATAAAATGCAACCACATGTCATTTATACATGTAAAAATAGTCTCAAAAAACCACATAAACCATAAACAAAAACAAATTATCCAAAAAACACAACCAAGCATAAAAAACCAAAATTGTCCAACAAAACCAAACGAAGCATAAATGTCTAAAGAAATTGTTCATTGTCCCTATTTCTCAACCTTAGGAACCAAAAGGGGGATCTCGGGTGATTTCTTTGCATCTTTTGTTGTAGATTCACTTGTATCATCATCAAGGTCATACACTTGATCTAGGCTACGCTTGACTTCCTCATCATCACGAACAGCACCAACTCTAGAAGATGACTCAGGAGTATTATTATCTCCAACAGAATCCTACAATATTAAATGACATGTAAATTTTGTTAAAATAAACTACATAAAAAAGTTAAATATAATATATGATTAAATAAGTAAAAGAACAACTTTCAAAGACAATGCATTCTGTGTTAAAGAATCATCTATATCAGTGTGTTCAAAAACAGGTTGATCGAGCTGGAAAAAAATATACATGTAATACTTCAAAGGAAACGTTGATAATAAAAAAAAATTAATAAGAAGAATAATAAAAATGTACTAATGATTCATAAGAGTAATAATAAAGGAATATTTCAATGATAATAATAACCTGAATGTCTGGGAACCTTTGTTCCAGCGAAGCAACTATTGAAGAATCATCGGTAAGTTTGCGTATACCATAACCATCCATATGCTTATCAATGTTAAATTGGCCAATTTTAATTTTGAAAGCAAACTTTTTATCTTCAAATGAAGCAAATTCAGGAGGAGTTATTTTCTCTGACTGGTCAGAAACCTAGATAAAAATTTTCATAAGTAACATTAGGTATAATGAGATATATTGTTTAAGGCAGAAAAAAATAAATTACCTGCTTGGATTTTTCCAGGAGTTGCATCGCTGACATGCCCAACATTTTTTTCGATTCTCGATCAAACAACGTGAGTGATGTTATTCTAGTACAATCTTGTACCCTAATTGGAATTCTAAACCTAAAGGAAGTAATAACAACAAATTATTTAATAAATGATATCGTAAAATTTTAATTTATGTTTATGAAAAATAATTCTTACACAGGTTCAGCAGATACAATATGCTTTGGACAGTCGTTGTTGGTGCAAACCAAAACTTGCTTAAATGAATTAACATCTTTTTCCTCCTCGTCATCAGGTAACATGAGAGTTGGCTCAACCTTGCGATTACATGCCTCACAACCTAAGTAATACCAATCATCGTTGGCATCCACACCCTTCACTGTACCAACAACAATGACTTGTTTGTTGATCTGCAAAATAAAATAATATTAATGTCAAAATTTAATATAAAAATAATTTAACACAAAATGACTAATAGTGTATACATTAAAATACATAACTGATAATATTTTGAATGGAATATAAATATTCATATTAGATTATTATAAGTCGAAACTGATATATCTCTGTTATTAACGGAAGATCACGAATAGTGCTGAAATGGGTCTTGTTCAGAAATTCATCTGCCAAATTCATGCTCCCAGAAGATCTGAGAGATCGTTGAGCAGAGGAGGATTCGGTAGCAATAAACTTTTCAATATAACTATTAAAATTCAAATAAGACTATCAGTTTAGTATATATAAGAAAAGATATATGTATATATATATTATAACAAAAAGATAGATAAATATTTTACCTTTTCTTAAAAGCAAGAATATCATCAATGGCTTCGTTGATAAACAGCCGAGTGATATTAAATCCATTTTGAACAGTTATATTCCCTATAATAGATTAAAATTAACAAACGGTTATATATATTAAAAAAGTAAAAATATGTACAATCTAAAAAAACATTAATAAAGTACAAACCTTTGTAATTGTTAAAACTACCAAACTGAACAACCAGAACCACATGGACTTCCGCTTCATTATGCTTGATGTAGTCAAACATCTGGTCAGAATACTCATCCCACAAAGTACAGCTAATTTTTACACCACTACATAAAAATAATTGGTTATTAAATGGAAAACATTCAAATATGGATTGCTACCAATTGATAGTACAACAGAAATTAAAATAATGTTATAGATGAAGAAATAATAAACCATTTAATTGAAAAGATGAACCACATACTCTAGATCAATCAACACAAGACTCATCTTGTTCTTCCACCCAGATTTAGTTTCTGTTGGCTCAGGTGAAGTCCATTCATCAACAAACCCAATGAAATCTAAAAAGATAAAAAGTTAACTAAAATAGTATAAACGAATAAAACCAAACGTATATGAAACTTTACAGTGAGTAAATATTGTGTTGCAAAACACATCTATTTTCCTATGTACTTTGTATACTATTTGGTCATGTTTTTATTCGTTTCGTGTCGTTTTTATTATGTATGTATTTATTTATTTTATTATTTTATAGGTGTTCGTGAGAAAGGAGCTTAAAACAGTGAAAAATAATCAAGACGCAAGCACCTGGTGTTCATGGGCGTTGAAGCGTAAACGATGAATTTTGGTCGAGCCAAGAACACCCAAGATGCGAGCTTGGAGTATACTACTACTACTACTACTACTACTAATAATAATAATAATAATAATAATAATAATAATAATAATAATAATAATAATAATAATAATAATAATATGTCAATGCCTCGTGGCCTTAACACAACAAAGAAAAACAAAACAAAAAAGAAGGCCCAATGATGATTGTAAAACCTAGGTAGGACAATATATAAAGACATATTATTTTGGAGGAGGAGACATCTACACAGCGGCACATTGAGATCGAGATCGACACAAAGGACGACATACATCTCGACAAAGAGGATCTCGCAGCCACCATTGGAGCAAAGAAGACAACAGCATAGAGGCATTATTTGAAGCATTGAGGGCATACTTTGAGGCGTGGAGGCTTGGATTGAAGACGCAAAACGCTTGGGTTCAATTTTTATACTCTTTTTATATTTATTTTGCCACACTTTTGCGTGTTTTAATTTTATTCCAACCATGTTTAGTACTAAAATTTTCTGTGTTTTATATTTGAACATGATAAGTAGCTAAACATTTACGCTACCTAGGTCATATTGATGATTACTTTGTGACTTTTGACGTTCGGTTTTGGATAATATAATTTTGGCTTAATGTTTTGGTAAAATATTTATGTGTTGTTGATAAAAATGCGTATGAATGCTTTTAGTAATCGGTTTGCTTGATTGTTGCTTTGCGTTTTTCTCTAGTTTGTTACTTTAGTAGTTTCAAGATCTAGAGTTTTACGTGATTTTCCATAGACTTTGTGTTAGTGGTTAATCTAGCGGTTTCTTGTCTTAGATAACCCTATTAGCAACCTTGTAAGCCTTTGAAATTAGTGTTTTGCCACTCTTGAGACCGGGGGGAGATAGAGTGTCGGTTTGTCTAGTTCTTAGGTTTTGGGTATAGGTGAGACCGGGAGGAGATCCTTACTTATTTACCTTAGCTTCCCTAGCGGATTCGAGTTTTTGTCAACAACCTTAGATAACTCCTTCACACTTTCGGGTGTGTTGAGATTAGCGAGGCCATGAGGTGAGCGAGTCTTTTGAGTACCTTAGCATTCCCTAGTGAGGTGAGACCGGGAGGTGATCCGAACTAGTAACCGGTGATTTACACGTCCCTTAGGATTTTCCAAGAGGTGTTAGTGAGACCGGGAGGTGATCTAGCATTCTTTAGGGCTTTCTTGAGTCAGGCGTATTTTTAGGAACCCGATAGCCATTCCATTATCCATTTCCGAGCGTTGTGAGTTGCGGGTAGGATTCTTGACCTAGGTAGTTGTTTTCCATATCATCTAAGTTGCTCTCTACTTTTTCGAGCTGATTGTTCCGCTTCTTGTTCCTATTTGTGTTTTTGTCTTCGTAGATTTAATTGTTTTATTTATTTATTTAGTTTAAAAAATAATTTTCTGAAATACCAAATTATTAGGCTAGGAGTCGACAGAGGTTTAGTACCGAGAGTCGCCAATTTGTGTCCACGGTTCGATACTCGGACTTACTTGCTCTGCTACACCGCGACCGGTGCACTTGCCGTTAGTGTGTGGTTCAGCGGGTTTTTCCATTTTTAAAACTTGACCCGAATTTATTTAATACACATTTCACACATCAGTAAACAAACCAATTCTATTTTCTGCAGACAGGTTACCAGATTTAATTGTCTCAAATGAAGAAAAATTAAAACCATAAAGGCTGCCTTGAAAATTTTTACATTTGGTTATATTAGTTTCAAAAGTAAATGAAAGTATGTCACTCTTAGCAAAGTGTTTTGTAGATTTGTTATCTGCTAGTTGTGGTCTAAATATATAGTAAGCTTCATTTTCTTTTAAAATTTTTTCGTGTTTCTTCATATAACGATTCCACACCATAGCTTGCATTTTAGAACCCTGTTAAAACATTAAAAAAACAACGAATTATAATCAGAAATAATATATCAACACTTGTATAAACAATAAATGAAAACAGAACTGATGATAGAAAATCTAACCTGTTCATCCATAACAACCATATCAATTGCAAGAGTTTCCCCTGGTATCTTACGATTTGCTCTCTTCCATATTTTAAGTACCCTCACTTTTATTGTATAATCATTAAACCGCCAAGTAATGTCATTTAGAAACGTGACATTATTTGGATCCATGATTCTGCAATTTTATACTATGTAACAAACAACAGAGTTAATGCTACATTGTTTGGTTTTTAGTGATATATAAATAAATAATGAAAGAAAAAAATAGTAGATACTACCTTAGCAAGTCTGCAAAAAAACAAAATTCACTCAAAAGATGATGATTAGATCAGTCTATTTATAATGTTATCAATATTGTAATAAGAAACATACACACAAAAAGTATTTTAGTATTGGTTTAATAAATGGAAACAGAATTATGATAATGTAAATCATACTTAATATTGTAATTTCGAAAAAATTAAATGTATTTTTAGTATAGGCTTAAGAAATGGAAACCGATTTATAATAATATCAATCGTATTTAATAATTGAAATTTTAAAAAAATGTATTTTTAGTATAGGTTTAAGAAATGGAAACCAATTTATGTCAATGGAAATCAAAAAATTTCGAATTTAGATTAATAAAAATTAAGTTTATTATGTTATTCAAAAAATTGGAAGGCTAATTATACACAACTTTTGACTTTGATTTTTTTTTATTAAATGCGTTTACTCTTGAAAGAAATTTAGAAAATTTGACATGTTTAATATGATTTAATATGTTAAAAAAAGTGGCCTCATATAAAACACTAAAAAATGAAATCCCGTGTCTATATCAATCTATATAACCAATTAGTTTTGTTAGTTGCATTTTTAGACATATTTTATCATCTTTTTAGTGGTTAGTTTTAGAGTTTTTATGCATTTAGGTTGTACATATTGCATCAATTTCGTGTAATGCATGTTTCGGTGGAATGTAATCTACTTTGGTTTGTTTTGGTTGATTTTGTAGGTATGGAGAACTGACAAGAGCATTGACGAGGCGAGTTTGCAACTTACTTGGACTTGGCGTTCTTGAAAAGAAGTTTAGGCCGCAAACATCAGGGAAAGAACTAGAGGGGGCCGAATTGAAAAGTCAATATTGGAAGAATTTAATATGAAAAAAAAAATAATAAAATAAGATAAAAACAAAAAGCGAGCTTTTTGGGGGATGAGGATTCGAAGCTGGACCTTTTCTGTGGGAGATTATTATCATTCATCATTCATAATTTTTTTTTTTGGGGTGGACGGCTACTGGGCAAGGAAAACAAGGCAGGCGACTTTATTATTTTTTTGAGCACCAAGGACAATTTCTATTTTTTCTAGTTTCGTAAGCTTTTATTTGAATGTTTCGTATTATATTTGCTTTGATTGAACTAGCCGCCATGTCCGGCTAGAACCTTTTAATTCCGGCACTTTGGTATGTTTACTTAATTTTGATTCTAAAACTTATGTGAAACTCTTATGAGATCTAATTCTTGAATGGTTTGTTTGGTTGATTCTTGATTCTATACCTTTAGGTAAAATATTAGTTGGTTGATAAAATTGGCCACTTTGTTAATCATTCTAATAGAGTTCATCAATTTATGAAACTTTAACCGGTTTTATATATTTGATAAAAGGAACAAATAACGGTTTAGGTTTGTCTATGAATTTAAATTTGTTATAGAATTAAACAATATAATTAAGCACTCCGAACAGCGTGAGTGTTTGATTGTAATCGATACTTTTATCATTGCAACCCGCACGCTAAGATCCGAACGGCGTGAGCTTGGAGTAGCGGGTTGGCTCTAATCAACGAACGGCGCTTGGTTAGACATTAGATAGAGTGGATGTCCGAACGGCGTGACGTCTAGTATTGATACAAACCGTTTAATTAAAGGATCATTGCACCATAATTGTTAGTGATCATAAGCCCGGGTCAAATTAAGAAACTGCCTTAGTGTTGGAATTAGCTTTAATATCTGAATTTATTCCATAATTTAATTAACGTTTTCTAGTCATTTATCTTACTAATTTTAGTTTTATTTTCATTAATTTAAACTACACCAACCCCCCCCCCTTTTTTATATAGTCGTATTTGTGCGAAAAATAGTTTTTGGTATAATCAGTTGATCTGTATCCCTGAGGACACGAACCTTACTTTCACTAATACTAGTAGGTTTATTATTTATTTATTTGTTGGATTCGACACCCAACAAGTTTGATATTTTCAAGCATAACGATTATCTGTTTTTATGATTGTAAACCTTTTTATTTAACCGTTTTATTGTGCTTTTGATAATAATGACGTATGCAAAACTAAAGTTTTTAGAATTGTAGTTAATAATATGATTTAAATCTATGAGTTTTAACTTTGAAATTCTTTATGAAAAAAATATTATTTATAAGTTTTAAGTTTGAAATAACAAAAAAAAAAAAACTTTTTTTTAGAAAGATACAAATTTAAAATTTCATACTTAATTCAAAAAGTTGACTAAATTAATAATTGACTTGACTAAATTAAAAGTTGACCAAATTAAAAGTTGACTAAATTAACATTTACAATTTTAGACTATTCCTACGAACATAATATTGATGATCATCTATCAACAAACCATACCAAGATATTCGGTTTAAAAGACATAACATACCAAAAAAACACACATTTTACTACATCAGCAGTAAAAGGTGCATAAAGTATGTGACCACCATTCGTTAATCATGTTCAAAAAACCTACCACCAATAAGGTGCAAAAAGTTACCAACCAAACATGTTAATGTTCATCAAAAAACTACCACCACAACCATAACTAATTACCATCAACCCTAACTACTTTAGTTAGCTGGAACAGACCTTGTTTGTTGAAAAAAAGGAAATGCATCTGATCACCAGACTGCAACTCCTTATCGGCAGCAAAGATTGACATACCTCTAATGTTGTAACGGTAACTGCTTCTCGAACCTTCAATACCAACAGAAACTCCCCAACTACAACCCTCACAATCTTTAATAGTCAAAGCCCTCTTCCTGTTCAAACCATTATCCCTTGCCCAATCTACCTTCATACGCTATAAAAATAAAAACAATTTGCATTTTAATAAAAAGGTACGTATACATAAATCGCTATATAATATAAGGAATTGAATAGATAAGACTTACAAAATGCCTGTCAACAGTGAAAACAACTGGAACGCCAACATCATCAACAGCCTCTTCCTCCTCGTCATCATCAGATTGATCAACCTCTTCCTCCATATCATCTCCTACACTCATCTCTTCAGTATCATTATCGGAAACAAAAACGATCTCTTCATCCTTATTTTCATCATCCTCAACCTTGTAATGGTATTCTCAAAGCTCTGGAGGCAGAGTAAGCTTGTTTTTCTTAAAAAACGACACCTCATACGATTTCTGTTTTATTAACAAAGATAAAAATGAAAACATGCAAATTAATCAAAAATAGAAAGCATCTTGTATTGCGATTTACATTAGGATAAATAGAACAACAACTATTTAGAAATTGACAAACAAACCTCATTGTAAATTTCAAACACAATTAGATGATCGCTTGTTATCTGAAACGTCTTCTTCATATAAGGCCATCCTTTAGTTATGTAAAGCGCACCACGATCGTTCTCAAGCTTGATTTGGAAAGCATGTTCTGAAGCAAAGATACATAAGTATTGGAAAACAATATGTCAACATGTTGATATCAGCGAAACAAAAGGCAAGTGAAGCAACTGTATATTATTTCTAAACAATTTTCATGACAAATCATTGAACCCTAATTAATATATACATGACATGTACCTATGTCTTCGCACAAATATCAAATCAGTTTAGAAATATGGATTTGAAAACATGACCTGGAAATGAGCTGCACAAAATTGAATCGGCAGGAACGGCTCTATTGTGTAATCCATGAAAAACAAAGCAACTGATATGCTGCAAAGTGGTAAACAATGTTTTCAAAGTTAATACAATTTACTCTATTTTATGTCTTATATAATGTATAAACTAATAGTAGAAAACGCATACCAGACGTCTTTCATCAGTTAGTGGGTCGTCCAGCTTGCAGTAGAAAATTTTACCAGGGGCAGCTACAGCATCCTGATGAAAGGTGATCATTCTAAAACAGTTGATAATCTCCTCGTATTCGAAAACAAAGTTGCAATCAGACGGGTAATTTAGTGTTTTAATCATGTGCTTTCATCCATTGAAAAAGAACCACCTTCCAGCAATCTGCATCACTTTAACATCAAAGATTTTCTCATCCAATGTGTGAATTCTGGTTTTCCCAGTTGGGTAGTTGTACTGCTTAACCCATTCATTATACTCGGAAGGTAAGGCCTACACATAAGAAAAAAACAGTCATATGTAAATATAACGAATCTGAATAAAATGACATCTAAGATAGTCGAGTGACTCCAAGAAATATAAAAGTATTAAATAACAAAGATTGTTACATTGCTTACCAGGTTTACACGGTCGTTGCCTTCAGACTTGACCCAAAATCCATAAACCATTATTACTGAATATATATATAGCTGAAACATAAGAAAAACCTGTATTAGTAAACAAACATGTAGCTGAAACATAAGAAATGCTAATTAAACAACAATCCATAAATGTAACAACACCTACAATCGTTATGAAAACAGATTAAAATAACATAAAGGATTCAAATCACTTATAAAAACAGATCAACCCACAATAGAAGCATCAATTACTAAAATGTTTTTTAGTTTCCACTACCATCAACCATAAAACCTAAAAATCGATAATAACCTGAACAATACCTAGTTATGTGATCATCAACATTTCAAAGCTATGAAGAAAATTAGTGACAATGCTATATATGAAACCCTAGTTATTTAATCATCCAAAGATAAACTCCATAACAAAGAAACACAAACCGTAACATACTAAAATCAATCAAAGACAAAACCCTAGATATAATCCGCCTGCAGAATCATACATTTAAAAACAGATATGGAATTATAAATGAAACACAAGACAGAAAAAAAACATGGATGAATATCGATTTATTGAAAGAAGAATAGAAAGATAAACTCCATAACAAAAAAACACAAACCGTAACATACTAAAATCAATCAAAGACAAAACCCTAGATGTAATCGGCCTGCAGAATCATACATTTAAAAACAGATATGTCAACATTTAAAAATCAATCAAAGACAAAACCCTAGATGAACATCGATTTATTGAAAGAAGAATCGAATGGAGATTACCTTGGATTGGAGATGAAGGAAAACCTTGAATCACTCAGATATGGAAAATCACTGAAACTCAAGACAGAAAAAAACATGGATGAACATCGATTTACTGAAAAAAGAATCGAATGGAGATTACCTTGGATTGGAGATGAAGGAAAACCTTGAATCGCCTGATTAGGGTTGAGGGTTGGTTATGGAGGCGATGAAGATTATGGCGATTACCTTATGTCCGTGTTTTGTTATTAGCTTTATATATTTACTCGATTTTTGATTTAAATAAAAACGAAAATTTTATAAATTCTCACAATGGGACACTTGGCATTAGTTGATTGGCTATGTAATTGGAGGCTCAATGTGGGATTGACAAGTGTCCACATTGAGTTTCATATATTAGTTGTATAGATATATACACTGTTAATGTATTGTAACTAGGGGTTTTAAAGATCGCGCGTTGCGCGATTCGCTAATTTGTTTGTTACAACTCATATGGCTAGCTCTAAAGTGCGAGACAAACATGTCGCATAAATATAACAAAACCTTGTTCGCTTGCTTTATGACTAAAATTATCCTTGCTTGACTGATCCTCTATGGTGTACTTGTTGGTATCGCCTCCGATATCCAACCATGTAACTTGTTGCTCTTGGGTTATCTCCAAGCATATAATCAACCTACAAAACCGATAACCAATCCAAAAAATCAAATTTTGATTACTACCATTTTCCTGCATGGGCAATTCCTATGTTAGCCAAAGTCAACGTTTTAACTTGTTTCCTGATAACATACAGTAGCTGCAAGTGGCACGTTATAAAGCCGTTAGTTTGAGATAGATTGGGTTCCCATCACATAATAATAGGCAAGGAAAACCCATCACATATAAAAAAAAGTTAAATTAGTATTTTTCATACGTGCTTACCGCAACACAGTCGAAAGAAAACGAACGTCGCGAAAGAGGATCTGAATAAAACATTGAATTCCTTTGTTGCCTTCCAGTTAAAACCTAAATCACAATATTATTTTCGATATACGACACCGCACAACTAAATTCCATATCATTCTACTTATAAAACACTTGAACAATAATATCCATGTGCAAATTGTCACACACTGGCAGATCCTTTGATTTCAAAAACCCAAAATAACACTATAATCATTTAACTATCCAGTAAAACATAAGATAGGCAACGCAGCAATAGCCATGGATCGATGAGGAACGATTTAGTAGCAGGTTCCTCATACTCCGGTCATCCATAATCCCTATGGATACCGTCTTTAGAAGCGAAGTTATACCTTCCAACTGACCCAATTCGTCTTCAAC
Source organism: Ambrosia x helenae (assembly GCA_030844895.1). NCBI lineage: Eukaryota > Viridiplantae > Streptophyta > Magnoliopsida > Asterales > Asteraceae > Ambrosia > Ambrosia x helenae. The sequence continues at coordinate 115,603,738 of CM061224.1, read as the reverse complement.
AGGACCTGCGCATCAGAACAACATGCACAATAATCCAACCACAAATAAAGTGGGGAACTTACAAACTTTGAAAGATCTGGCGCGCCACCGTGGGTTTGCTATTGGACAACCTAAGTGTTGTAGGTGTAACGTTTTGTTAGTCCGGGTATCGAATTCTTGTCGTGTTGTTGATGTCATCTTCTGCAAAAATCAAATTTTGCGTAGAGTGTTGCTTTGTTTTTATAGTCACATATGAACAGCTACATAATAAGTGTGTTACAAACAACCAAATCTCTAGTAACAAATAATCGAAAAAATGATCTCTCGAAAAAAATCATTGAAATAGATAGTTTTATAAAGTTGAACGAACACGTAGCTAAATTATGATAACTTGAAACAATTATAGCACCCATTAGTGAAATGCAACACCTCTGTTACTTTTATCATCGTACCAAGCTACCATTGTGATTTATATCTGGCATTTCCTCAACCAGGTTCATTCAATCTAATGTAAAAATAAGAGAACCAAAAGCAAAGACACATAACCCATTTTCATATGTAAAGCTAGAAAATAGAATGATACAAACCTTTGAGCATAGCGATTTTATAAGAGAGATTGTCTTATATGCAAATAAATACAAAGAAGCAAGGAGTATTATAAACCTCGAACCAAGCAATTGCTGGTCAAAAACCAACAGGCAATGAAAACTATAAAAAAACATCTAATATGAGATTGCATTAAGTTATACAAGTCAAACGACCAGCATAAAACATGTAGTATGATAACGATAATTTTAAACAAAGGAAAACCTGGAAAATAAAAAACAACTAAAGTAACTACCTTGTAACCTGACGACAGTTGTCGGTAGCGATCGATCTCCCATGGCCTCCTTAAAAAATTTCTGAACATCACAAAAGGTCAAAAGCTACAAAACTTCTCCTATTATGTGAAAAAATCACTCACCAAATTATTAGCATCATTTAAGAATGAAGTTAAGCAATTACCTTGCTGATTCACCTACAAATGATCTCCTATGTTGACCAATTCTTGTTATCGGAAGTGTGTAACAAAAAAGCCAATTGGGTTTTAACGCATAAACCCAAAATAAAAACAACACTCAGAAATAGTACCTGAAACACGAAACACGGTTGAACAGGGTAATCGATTAACTAAAGAAACAGATCGTGGGATTTATCTTGGTTGCAGGGGAATGTTTGTAAACCACTATGTTCAACCACCACCATCATCAGCTCCTCTCCAGAAACCCTGACGCAGCCGTGAACACCCTCAGCTGTTGCATCAGCACCTTTTGTATTGCACAACCAGATGGAGGAGGAGAGTGGTCGTAGACTATCTTCGTTTCTCTACTTTCTCTCTCTCTCTCTCTTGCGCCTCGCTCACTCTCTCTCTCTCATCAGTTTGGAGTTGTAGTTGACAATGATTGATGATATTTGATGATTAATAAATTTAGGTTTCCAAACTTCCAATTAAATCAGTTAGGAACGTAAATTTCTTCAAATGCTAGCACAAATTAAATATAAAAAACAGTACATTTGCTTTATTCCCCTGTTTCACATCACAGATCAAGACAAAGCAGCAAAAAGAGAGAAAAATTCAAAGAAATTTAGGAACAAAAGAAATTTAGGAACAACTATTAAATTGTGTTTCTTGAGCTTGCTTCATGCCTTCATACCAGGAGCTCGAGATGAGACGAAAAAGAAGCGACAAAAATGTAGAGTGAGAAAGAGATGTTTGTGATGTGGTCATGTGTGCAGAGGATAAGGTAAGGGGTAGAGAAAGAGGAATGAGACGCGTGTAAAAGTGGGTGGAAAGGGTAGACACGTGGGTTGAAATCAAAAACCACAAGTGTTGTCTTGCTAGAAGGATTACAGGTGTTAACAGGAAAAAAATAAAAAATAAAAAATAAAAACGGGTGAATAAATGCGGCTCAAGAGAATCGAACCTGGCTGCCGGCTGTATGAGACGTGTAAGGGATTCAACTGGGCTGCAAGTAACTTTGAAATTCCTTTTGTAAATAATGTTTATAAACACTATAAAAAATAAAATATAATAAAATTACTATTCAAATAAGAAGGCTTATTAATATAGTATAATGTGGTTGGTAGATAACAAAATGGTAGCATTTGGGTTAGTGGCCTAATGGTAGAAGCAAAACTTTTAGGAACACTTAAGGAGGAGGTCATGGGTTCAAGTCTCACAGGGATTGAAATTTTCCGTTCAAAAAAAAAAAATAACGAAATGGTAAATTAAAAAAAATACGATTCACACACAAAAATATATAATTTATTACTGCCACTCACAATCGGTAGATTTATGAATAAGTTTACATCAGTTTAATATGATGCTTCATTAAGGCACCGCAACTTTAACTTGGGTGCAAATATAGGAAATTATTAAGATCACACCCCAACCAACTACTAAAAACCTTAAATTTTAATTATAAGGTTAGGGGTTAAGTGTAATACGTTTTCATTCGACGGTATTTGACGTAAATTTGATTCGGAAACAACTCAGGGTCAAGTGTACTTAATACTTCATTACGTCATGTACGGCACCGCCGCAACGGTGACTAATCACTTCCTGAATCCGGTTGTTTAGAGTATGGTTACGAGAAGCCCCTTGCTTCCATCAAAGGAAACCACTGCACACCAGGTTTAATGCTCACTTGAACTTACTTTTGCATTTGAGTTCAATTTGGTTTTGCCGATGTTATATATGACTTCCTATAAATTCAAGTGACGTTGTTGCATATGTTTCATGGATGTTGTTGTTGTCCAAGTGAAGCTTTCTTTTCATTCACCTTCAACTTTAAATTAAATTCTAATCTAATTGTTTGTTATGTAAATGTTCATGGATCAATTTATTTACGAAACTTACTGGAGAAACTTTTAATTTATAGGCATATCAATTTCCTTACGAACTTACTGGAGAAACTTTTAATTTATAGGCATATGGCCTGTGCAATACCGAATGTGTGGTCATTGATGCACCCCGTGTAATTTTTAGTCTTTAACCAACTTTGAGATCTTTTTAATACATTAGTCGTAGCGTAAATTTTATGTAGCGTACTCTGTTTTAGGCATTGTGTTTTACTCATCGTCATGTCTAGCATTGTGTTTTACACCCGTTTGTAATCATCTTTTATGCATTGTGGTTTGCGAATTTCGTTTAGTGTGTTGTTTCTTACTCATTGTATTTTACATTTCGTAGCTCACTACATGTTTCGACCCCCCGCATGCCGCTGCAACGCGCGGCGGGCAAAAAAACTAGTTCCATATGAATGCCCAAAATTTATTTATTTTTTATGCCTAGAATTTGTCTTTTATTGTGGTCCACAGTTTTGAAAAATGGATGAGAAGCGTGGTGGTGAAAAGGGTTGTGACCTTTGGTGTTCTAGATGAAAAGGTGGATTAAAATCATTGGATCTTCACATGTTTCAATACCTAGTAATCCTTATTTTTTTCTCTCAATTATTTAAAGAGGTTTTAATTGAAAGTGATGTTTTTATATATATACACCCTCACACCATATATTTATTTAATAAAATTACAATACAATTTACAAGTTTGCCACTTATTTAATCTTATCCATTCATCTACATGATCTAAAGGTCACATTTATTTCTCACCATTCTCACAAAATACATCCTTTGTATCCTAACCCCACCCTATATATATATATATATATATATATAAATCGTTTTGCTGTTTAAAAAAATGTCCTATGCTAAAAAAAACATATCTATCTCTATACCTATACTTTACAAATTTTATTTCGTATCATATCGTATCGTATTATATGAATATTATTGTATTATATCATGTCGTATCATGTTATATTATATTGTATATACGATATGCTATTATTGAATTCTATCGTATCGAATCATATCATATTGTATTGTATTATATTATCTTATATCATATCGTATCGTATCGTATTATAATTATATACGTTACTTCTACATCTACTTGAGGACGTTTGCACTTTAAAGTATCTTATCCAATTCTTTTCAATTTGTTTTCTTTACTTTACCTGACCAATTAGTTATATACGAGGACAAAGATCAAGCATAAAGTATTTCTTCTTTTAAAAGGGTGGATTTACAACTTTTAAATTGGTATTTTTGAAAAGGGAGTGTGAAAAGTAAAAAGGGGATGCATTTAGGCCACCTGTATACCTTTTTCTTTACTCCAATTATTTTCAATTTGTTTTCTTTACTTTACCTCACCAATTAGTTATATACGAGGACAAAGATCAAGCATAAAGTATTTCTTCTTTTAAAAGGTGGATTTAAAACTTTTAAATTGGTATTTTTAAAAAAGAGAGTGTGAAAAGCAAAAAAGGGGTGCATTTTGCCCACCCGTATACCTTTTTCTTAACTCCAATTATTTTCAATTTGTTTTCTTTACTTTACCTGACAAATTAGTTATATACGAGGACAAAGATCAAGCATAAAATATTTCTTCTTTTAAAATGGTGGATTTAAAACTTTTAAATTGATATTTTTGAAAAGGGAGAGTGAAAAGTAAAAAAAAAAAAAAAAGAGGGTGCATTTAGCCCACCCGTATACCTTTTTCTTTACTCCAATTCTTTTCAATTTGTTTTCTTTACTTTACCTGACCAATTGGTTATATGCGAGGAGAAAGATCAAGCATAAAATATTTCTTTTTTAAAAGGGTGGATTTAAAACTTTTATATTGGTATTTTTAAAAAGGGAGTGTGAAAAGTAAAAAAGGGGTGCATTTAGCCACCCGTATACCTTTTTTCTTTACTCCAATTCTTTTCAATTTGTTTTCTTTACTTTACCTGACCAATTAGTTATATACGAGGACAAAGATCAAGCATAAAGTATTTCTTTACGAGGACAAAGATCAAGCATAAAGTATTTCTTCTTTTAAAATGGTGGATTTAAAACTTTTAAATTGGTATTTTTGAAAATGGAGTGTGAAATTTAAAAAAAGGGGTGCACTTAGCCCACCCCTATACGAAATTAATCTCACATGAAACACAACGTCCCCATAAAAACTTCTTCATTGCTACATGTGCATGCATACACTCATATAAATACCCCCTTCTCAATCCCCTAAATTCACCACCACATCGCCACCATGTATGCTTCATCAACCATCATCAAACCGCCTTCGGTCGCCGATGTAGACATCGTCATACCCACCATTCGAAACCTCAATTTCCTTGAGCAATGGAGGCCTTTCTTCCAGCCTTACCATCTCATCATTGTTCAAGATGGGGACCCATCGATAAAGATCCGAGTGCCCGAAGGATATGATTACGATCTCTACAACCGTAATGATATTAATCGGATCCTTGGTGCTAAAGCTAGCTGCATTTCGTTTAAGGATGGCGCTTGTCGATGCTTTGGGTTTCTTGTTTCCAAGAAGAAGTATATCTTCACTATTGACGACGACTGCTTTGTAAGCTCTCGGAAACTGTCTCTGTATTTTACACTACTAGAAAACTGAGCATTTTGTTAAAAACGGTTGCTAATTTAGCAACTGATTTGCGACCGTATCAAAATGTCACAAAATTAGCGACTGTAGCCGCAAACAAAGTTTTGGGACTTAATCGCTAATTTAAGACCATCTTAGTCAGAAATTCAATCGTAAATGTAATAAATAATAGTAATTAAATTATATTAAAGTATAAATAAAATATCAGTTGTTAATAAGTGAAATAAAATTAGAATGCGCGCAATTGCAAATTGGTCATAAAAATTAGCGATTTAAGACCGTCTAGTTTAGTCAGAAATCTTAAAAATAATAAATAATAATAAAATTAAATAAAAATATAAAATAAATATGTGAAAAAAATAGAATGCAATTGCAAATCGGTCACAAAACTTACAACTATAGTCACAAACCAAGTTTTGTGTTACACTTGTTGAACATTGTTGGCATTAATTAAGGTAGCTTATTATATGTGCGTGTGCATGCATGAATATTAATTTATTTTATTATATTTTATCTTATTTTTTATTTTGAATGAAGGTTGCTAAGGATCCAAGTGGAAAAGAGATCAATGCATTGGCACAACACGTTCACAACTTGTCAACACCATCAACACCCTTCTTTTTCAACACATTGTATGACCCATATAGGGAAGGTGCTGACTTTGTGAGGGGATATCCCTTCGGTTTAAGGGAAGGTGTCACCACAGCCATTTCTCATGGCCTTTGGCTTAATATCCCGGATTATGATGCCCCGACTCAGCTTGTTAAGCCTCGTGAGCGCAACACCAGGTCTAGCCGGTCGATTTTTACATCAAGTCTCGACGATTTAGTTGTTTTTTTTATGTCTAGACGTGTAGTAATGTGATTGAAATTTTTGATATTTGTAGGTATGTGGATGCTATCATGACCATTCCAAAAGGGACCCTGTTCCCCATGTGTGCAATGAACCTTGCTTTCGATAGGGAACTCATTGGACCCGCCATGTACTTTGGACTCATGGGACATGGTCATCCTATTGGTCGATATGATGACATGTGGGCTGGCTGGTGCGCTAAGGTATTTTAGTGTTTCATCGTTTCTAGAGGTTGGCAAAATGGATGAGTTGGTTACGTTTGGGCGCCTGGCCCATTCAAATCATTTCATAAATCAACGGGTCCAAATTGACACCTTTGTTAATAACAAACCTTTAACTCCATTACTTTAAACCTTTCGTTTTTACCTATTTGACCAGTTAAATTGAACATAAGTTGTTGGATCAACTCGTTAATAAATAAAAGGGACTAAATTAGAAACTTTGAAAGTTTTCTTTCATTACTTCTATAATGGATGTTCTTTTGGACTTCTAGTTGATTAATAAGCTATGTGGGGTCCATATATTGATTAAGTTATGGTGAACTTATAGGTGACATGTGACCATTTGGGACTAGGTGTGAAAACAGGGTTACCATATCTTTCCCATAGCAAAGCAAGCAACCCATTTGTCAACTTAAAGAAAGAATTCAAAGGCCTCTTCTGGCAAGAGGAATTGATTCCATTTTTTCAAAATGTCACACTGCCAAAAGAATGCACAACCGCACAAAAATGCTACATCGAGCTCTCCAAGCTTGTGAAGGAGAAACTTGTCTCGATTGATCCTTACTTTGAGAAGCTTAGTGATGCCATGGTTACATGGATTGATGCTTGGAATGACCTCAACCCATCGACCGATGGTCTAGCCACAGTCAAGGTCAACAAGTCTTCTAAGCCCAAGTAGACTTGTCCTTGAATAATGTCTACCTGCATTAGCATGCTATATTTGGTTTTCTTTGCTGTTGAAATAATGGGCCCGTTCTGGATTTGTCGTTGGTCATCGCTAGCTTTGCTTAGTCTAGTTAGCGAGTTTATTTGAGAGATGTTACTTATGTTTGTCGCTATAAATAAATGATCTTATTGTCATATTGATGGTGTTTATGGTTTTAAAAGTTAATATATGACTTTAAATAAATTGCAGTAGTGTTTTTAAAGAGTTGAAATTGATTCGGTTAGAATGGAGCAAGTCGGTTGGCCCGGCCAGTTTGAGATTTATACAGTTTGTTTTGACGGTTTGCTGGTTAAGTGCTTGAGAAATGAGAATATTTTCTATACAATTCAATCCAATGACTTATAAGCATATTTAAATGACCCAAAGATCTTTCGTCGACCGATTTAACCCAATATATATGCAACTCGTAATCCCATTAACTGACCCATTTAGCCCGTCAGTGGAACCCATTTAACCATTTAGTGCAAATGTATACTTTATTCTTAATAGGATTATTAACAAAGGTTTAAGAAAGATGCACACTTTAGGAGTTAGTGTAAGCTAAAAAGAAACACGTAAACGAATCTATAACATTGATAGCAACACAACAAAAGAGTGTGAGGCGAATGACGTTTGACCGGGATTTTAAAATGTTTACTCGGCCCCACCATCATCGTAGCAGTCAGATAAAGAAAACAGCTAAACATAAAAGAGCCAAAAAATATTCTTTTTAATTTTTTTAATTTATTTTTTATTTAGAAAAAAACAAAACCTTAACTTATTTATTTTTTATTTAGAAAAAAACAAAGCCGATGGTATGAAAGATATAAATAAATGAAATGAAGGTGAAACATGAAATACATGATATGAAATGAAGGCATGAATGATAGAAATACATAAAAATTTTAAAGGTTCGGTTTGGTTAACCGATGGTACACAAAAACCGACAACCAATTTTCGGTTAATTCCGGTTCGGTTCAGTTTTTTTTATCACTCGTAGTTCAAACTGAGGTGTGGCATATAATGTATATATGTGTGGCCCTTGGGGGGCAAAAGTAAAGTTGCACTAGTTTTAACGTTATTTTACTAATTTCGTGAAAATAACGTTAAAAACGACGGACGGTTAATCATGCATCATGTGGTGGCGTGGATAGCCAAAAGACAATGGGGTACATGCATTGATCGGGTTTGTCCCGATTGCTAAGTGTTTTGTGTCTTATGTCCAAGGCTTGATACCAAACCACATCGAGCCGGGGGTCTCACTGGAAGCAGCCTCTCTATTCTTAGGGATAGAGGTAAGGCTGTCTACATCTTACCCCCCTCAGACCCTACCTTAGCTTTGATATAGGTGGGATTAACTGAGTATGATGATGATGATGATGAGTTCAAACTGAGGTTTCTTGTAAAAAAAAAAAAGGTCAAACGAACTAAGGTTTTATAAAAGAAAATATTTCATTTAAAAAATAAATGGTTAAACAAAGGATTCTTTCATAAGAAGGTTATATCTAAACATAATGCAGATGGAATAATGGAAAGCCAGTGACGGATGTAGAAATGAATTTCAGTAGTGACGTTTTTCATTTTAGTAGCAACGTTTTTCAAATTTCGTTAAAAAAAAAACAAATTTTCCACTACGCACGCGAAGTTGAGCAGCAACGGACGTGGCACCTAGTTATACACTTGGTCCGCCCTTGTGGAAAGCACAACCTACATAATTTTTATTAAAGATTACACAAATTTGTTGCTTTGACAAACTAGACTTCCCAGACAAATTTATATCTTTAACAAAGTTGTGCAAGTCAAAAGAGACTTATAAAACAGTTATAAATTTGCAATTCTAGATGAAAATAATTTTCGAGTGCGTATTTATACAGAAAGTGAGTTTAGAAGACTAAAGGCTCATCAGTCTAATGTTGACCCCTTGTCATCTTGTGTCCTTGATCTATACGTTCGTGTAAATCTTGTAATAGACCACACTTAATACTTATATATGTTAATTGTTAACGGATATTTATCTTCTGTATTATTCTGATATAGTGTGATTGTAAAGGTTATTCATATGTAAAACACTAACACATACATGTTTAGTTAGTGCGTTACACAACATGACAGATTTTACAGGATTAAAGGTAGCTAATTCAAAACACGGATGACACAACACTAATCACTTACCTCGAATAATATTAAAAGTTTCGTAAACAATTATTGATACGATTCAATAAACATGGTTAAAAAAACTAGTAAGACACAATAAAACCATAAGATTGTAGTTTTGATAAACGTGTTGTGTTAACCAATTAACCTATCTAACACAATAAGTTAAACATAATTTATGCGCGTCATTAATGGTTAACTGGCTTGAACCCGTATTGACACGTTATTTCAACCATTTCATTAACGTATCGAGGAATGAAAATAAATTTTAATTGATTTAAAAAAAATACCGAACCATTTCCTAGGTGCCCTTTGGGGGTGTTATTGAATAGTCGCGAGCACAATACCAATGGCCAACGACATGATAAGGTGGGCCCCTTTTGTCACAACCAATCAAAAAGTTGTTTTTTTTTTTCCTTTTTTTATAATTAAATGAGTTTTCTTATGTTATATGAGTGTTATTGAATGAAGTCCATATCTACGTGACACAATAGAGCCTCTAGGGGTTCTGTTCCATGTTTGTTTAGTATGGAGTAATGGAATGGATAGTGTAATAGAATACATTATCACCATTCCATGTCTTGTTTGGTGGGCTGGAAAAAAAATCAACGGTGAGTGCCTATGGTGGGTTATAGCGGTGTGTGGTGACAATGGTTGTGGGTTATGGTGGTGAGTAGTGGGTTATGGTGGTGTTATTGGATGGTGAAACAGAGAATCTATACATCTAATAAACAAAAGTCCATGAGGACACTTGGCAATCCCTCACACCCCTTGCAATTAATGAGAATCCTACATGGCACAATGTGGGAATTTATAAAATTTTCTTTTTTTTTTTAAATCAAAAATCCCGAAATTAGTAACCTTCCTAATTTATCACAATTATTAACTTTCCTAATTAAAACATAAATATGGTCAAAATATGTGAATTAATAACCTTCCTAATATCATTAACCCACTCAATCATTAACCCTAAATCACAAAACTCAATCATCTCCTTCTTCTCTTTATACGCTCAAGCTTCACATGAGTCTCAAAGCGATAGACATAATAATGCAACAGAAGCTCGTGTTCCTGACTCTGGGTCAATCTCCATTTCAAGCAATGACAACAGAAAAGTTTACAGGGAGGATATTGAACTTGTATGGAAATTTTATATTTTGTTTTGTATATTGTATATTATTCTCTTTTGTAGAACTATTAAAATGTCAAGATTTGTCTATATTAATTCTGTTATTGAATATTGTAGGTCCAAAACTTGATAGAACGCTGTTTGCAGTTGTACATGAATAGAGATGAGGTGGTGAAAACTCTACTAAATCGTGCGAGGATTGATCCCGGTTTTACAACTCTAGGTAAATAGTATTTAACAATTTTTTTTTTTAATCTTTTAATCATTGTGTGACTTTCAGTTTTGACCTTCCATGCTGGTTGAAGTTTTAGTTATAGACAAGGAAGATTGTTGTAACATGATAAAAAAATGAATTTCATAATGGTATTTCAAATAATATCGTACATTTGACCTCTTCAATTTGGTTCCAATTGGGATTAACAATGGGGATGGTGGTGGTAATTTGATGGGCAAGAAGGTCATCAATAAAAGGTAATCATCTTTTTTTCTATTTAGGATTAATCTGTTTTTGAATATGTTTTTAATTGATTTGAATCATTTATGTTTTGTAATCTGTTTTTATGTTGGTTAATCTTAACTGGTTATATTTGTTCATGATATTATGTTGGCTCGATGATGTTTGTCTTCGGGTGAGTTTGAATGTTCATATGTTCTTCGAGGTGTTCTTGAGAATCATAATATTAGATGAAAGGTAAAAGAATGTTGGATATTTTTTAGTGATTAATCCGCTTAGGAAAGCTATTCGGGTCCGGGTCCTGTTTGTTGATTCGGGTCTCATTTATTGGCATTTTATTTGTTTCCTAAGTTGATGGCTTAAAGTTTGGAAGGATAATTACAATAATTAATTGTTATAAATGGTTGTTTGAAAAGTCTTGGATGTTAAAAGGAAGGGTCGAGTTTTTTGGTAAGAGATTGATTGATTGTATTATAGGAAAGTTAATAGCACAATTAGTTGTACACTTTCCATATAGTCATAGTCAAATGTATTAACTGCATAGTCAAATGTATTAACTGCATAGTCAAATGTATTAACTTAGGAGTCTCCTGTTTGCAGGCACAATCAAATAAACTACAAAAGGATGTATAAGTTTGAGTCATTCTACTGGTTCGTTCATCTCCCAATTTATTTTTATTTATGTAAATTCGAATGTGTATGTATAATTTACAGTATGCTCATTGAGTTCGAGTGTGTATGATTTCGTAATTTCATTTGATTTTCAGGTTAAAGTTCTATGGCATGGATAGGTGGCTCGATATTGATAACATATCATATGAGGTAACAATACAAAAATTGTCTCATTTTAATCAAAATTATTTTTATATCACATTAATAACTTTCTTCTTTCATAATATTAGTCAATCTTCGACAAGTATTTAGGCATCCCCTTTCATTCGCAAACCTTAATACTTGGCTCCATTTTGTTTGAGTGAAACATTAATGAATGATTTTCGATTTTTAAAAAATAAATTCTTTTATAAAAACATGACTCTTTTTTGAATTTTAAAAATAGAATAGTCATTAAATGTTTTTTATTTAAAAAAAATTAAAAATCTGGATTATAGTGTTTAGGAAAGTTATTAAACACTTTGACCGAAACATTAATGAATGATTTTCGATTTTAAAAAAATAAATTCTTTTATAAAAACATGACTCCTTTTTGAATTTTAAAAATAGAATAGTCATTAAATGTTTTTTATTTTAAAAAAAAATTAGAAATCTGGATTATAGTGTTTAGGAAAGTTATTAAACACTTTGACCGAAACATTAATGAATAATTTTCGATTATTAAAAAATAAAAAATTTTATAAAAACATTAATGACTCTTTTTTGAAATTTAAAAATAGAATAGTCATTAAATGTTTTTTATTTTTAAAAAAAAGTAAAAATTTGGATTATAGTGTTTAGGAAAGTTATTAAACACGTTGACCGAAACATTAATGAATGATTTTCGATTTTTAAAAAATAAATTCTTTTATAAAAACATGACTCTTTTTTGAATTTTAAAAATATAATAGTCATTAAATGTTTTTTATTTTAAAAAAAAATTAAAAATCTGGATTATAGTGTTTAGGAAAGTTATTAAACACTTTGACCGAAACATTAATGAATAATTTTCGATTATTAAAAAATAAAAAATTTTATAAAAACATTAATGACTCTTTTTTGAAATTTAAAAATAGAATAGTCATTAAATGTTTTTTATTTTAAGAAAATTAAAAATATGGATTACAGTGTTTAGGAAAGTTATTAAACACGTTGACCCAAACATTAATGAATGATTTCGATTTTTAAAAAATAAATTTTTTTATAAAAACATTAATAACTCTTTTTTGAATTTTAAAAATAGAATAGTTATTAAATGTTTTTTATTTTAAAAAAAACAAAAAATGTGGATTATATTGTTTAGGAAAGTTATTAAACACGTTGACCGAAACATTAATGAATGATTTTCGATTTTTAAAAAATAAATTCTTTTATAAAAACATGACTCTTTTTTGAATTTTAAAAATAGAATAGTCATTAAATGTTTTTTATTTAAAAAAAATTAAAAATCTGGATTATAGTGTTTAGGAAAGTTATTAAACACTTTGACCGAAACATTAATGAATAATTTTCGTTGATGTAAAATAAAAAATTTTATAAAAACATTAATGACTCTTTTTTTAATTTTAAAAATAAGTTAGTCATTACATTTTTTTTATTTTAAGAAAATTAAAAATCTAGATTACAGTGTTTGGAAAGTTATTAAACATGTTGACCCAAACATTAATGAATGATTTCGATTTTTAAAAAATAAAAAACATTTATAAAAACATTAATGACTTTTTTTTGAATTTTAAAAATAGAATAGTTATTAAATGTTTTTTATTTAAAAAAAATTAAAAATCTGGATTATAGTGTTTAGGAAAGTTATTAAACACCCGGCTGTGGAGTAGTCCGGGAAGCAAAATGTGGAAGAACATTTACACAATGTGGGGTTAGCAACGATTTCGCAAATATGGAGCGTATAATTAGCATTTATCGTGAGTTACTCAATATTGGAAACATCTAATGTTAATAATTATGATTACCATTTAATTAATAACATTTAAACATAAAATTATTAATCATATATAAATACATTTATAAATTTATTTTTAAACATTCAAAATCAAAATTTAAAAAAAAAATCCAATTTTTAAAATTAATGACATTTAAACACAAAATAAATGCTGAATTATTTGATTTGTCACATTACTATTTTTAGCGTATAAATAGCATCTATAAGGTAATAGTCGGTTAAAATTATTGAGTAATGCTCCTTTTACTTATACATGGGTCACTTTAGATAATGTTCCTTCCTATTAAACACTTTGACCGAAACATTAATGAATGATTTTCGATTTTAAAAAATATTTATTTTTATAAAAACATTAATGACTCTTTTTTGACTTTTAAAAATAGAATAGTCATTAAATGTTTTTTATTTTAAAAAAAAGTAAAAATTTGGATTATAGTGTTTAGGAAAGTTATTAAACACGTTGACCGAAACATTAATGAATGATTTTCGATTTTTAAAAAATAAATTCTTTTATAAAACCATGACTCTTTTTTGAATTTTAAAAATAGAATAGTCATTAAATGTTTTTTATTTTAAAAAAAATTAAAAATCTGGATTATAGTGTTTAGGAAAGTTATTAAACACTTTGACCGAAACATTAATGAATAATTTTCGATTATTAAAAAATAAAAAAATTTATAAAAACATTAATGACTCTTTTTTGAATTTTAAAAATAGAATAGTCATTAAATGTTTTTTATTTTAAGAAAATTAAAAATATGGATTACAGTGTTTAGGAAAGTTATTAAACACGTTGACCCAAACATTAATGAATGATTTCGATTTTTAAAAAATAAATTTTTTTATAAAAACATTAATAACTCTTTTTTGAATTTTAAAAATAGAATAATTATTAAATGTTTTTTATTTTAAAAAAACAAAAAAATGTGGATTATATTGTTTAGGAAAGTTATTAAACACGTTGACCGAAACATTAATGAATGATTTTCGATTTTTAAAAAATAAATTCTTTTATAAAAACATAGAATAAAATATGCTCGAAGTTTTTTTAGCGGGTCGATATGGGTAATGCTCATCTTCTCAGACGTGTCAAATTAAATTGTGAAATTTAGGTGGTAGTTAGTTTCTTATTTTCATTTTTATTACTTTCTTATTGTTGAATATGCCATAAGTCTATTTTTAACACATACCATTTAAGTCGCCTTATTCAGGTTGGATTGTATTTAAGAAACCCTGTATTCTCACATGGCCAGCTTTATGTCGCATTGTCAAGAGTTAAAAGCAGGGCAGGCGTGAAGTTACTTATACTTGATGCTGGTGGGAAAGTGATGACTAAAACAAAAAAATGTGGTTTATAAGGAAATTTTCAGCGATATTTGAATAAATTTGTATTCGTTGATTTTAAATTTTAATAAAATGTTTCTACTTTATTTTTCTTATACGTTATACTACTCCAAATAATCGTACTTTGTTGAACTGCGTGTCAACGCGGGCAAATATCTAGTGAAATACAAAAATAGGATAAGTGAAAGAAATGATTTTAAGGGAATGAAATATTTTGTGTAATGAGTGATACTATTTTATAAATTCAAATACTTAAATTGTCAAGCTTCAAACATGGCATAATTTTCTTTCTATCAATAATAGTTAGGCTGAATGGTGTGAGGTGACACTGCCACACCCTAACCGATGGCAGAATACATCGGGGCGAGACTTGGGATAGATTGGTCAAAGACTTCATGACACTTGAATTCGTGACAATATAATTTAAAGATAAAATTTCATTCATAGCATAATCATTGTCTAAGAGATAACGAAATACAAATTGTTTCATGAAAAGGAAAGTATTAACATCAAAACATAGAAAATTAAACTAGTTGCGAGTTTCTAGTCCAATCCTAAGTATTTTTCTTGATAAACCTGCATTAAACATTTCCTGCAACATGTATAAAATATCCGTCAACACATAAAGCATTGGTGAGCATACTAGTTTTGAGTCTAAGTACATAGTATAGAAAAGTCTACTCGAATCATCATGTTATAGGCATATGCACGTAGAACCATACAAACGGCAACAACACTCGATAACACAAAAGACTTCATCTTATCATGACCCATAAAGGGGGCAGCGTGTCAACCTATAGCGCTATACATGTAAGGTGGGTTGTTAACTAATCGTACATTTGTATGTAAGACTTTGAATTCTAGCATGGCATAGCATAATAACATTTAGATTGAGCATAATAGTTTTTAAGAGTATGAAATCGTTTAAGTTTTGATAGTGATACATGTTGAGCCCCAAAGAATAAAGAATAAAAGCGGGACAAGTATGAACTCACCTTTGGATGCGTCTTGATATAGTTCCAAAGATAAGTCTTGGTAGTTTAAGCTTTAGCTCCGATTAACTAGAATTAAGAATTAGAGTCTTAGGTTCGAGTTTTAGATCATAGATTCACGAGAGTCATGTAAGCCTTTTAGGCAAACCAAAACACAAATCGCCTTTAAGGCAATCCGGATGGTCATGAGAATAAGTTAGACCAAGCACAAAATCATCATAGATGATTCGGATGGTATAAGGTTAGGAAGGTGAATCCGATTGATAAGTTCATGTCATAACCGCTTCGCTTATGAAGTAAGCGTGGGTTTTGGACATGGGATTTCCCCTTTCTAGTGTGGATAAATCCGTAGCACAAGAAGGGTCAAGAGAGTTGGTAAGGTAGGGTGTAACCACAAACCTTTCAAAGATTAATAATAAGCTAGTAAGATAGAAATTTGAAAATATATGTTTATATTATTATATAGTATAGCTAAGATGTTTAAGTAAAGTTTGGGGACTGATTTGGATGAGTCTTGACTCCCCTTTGTCTCCCAATACCATAGCACAAATCTTCCTAACATTAGATTGTTAGTAGACTTGATTGGTTCCTTCACAACAAACATTTCTTAGGACATAAAAACAATTCAGAAAACAAACAAATTTTGGGACCTCTTTTAGGTGCTCTACCCTTATCACACTTTTGTGGATAAACATGGGGAAGATCCTAGAGGGTTCTCCAAGGAGTTTTAGATAGAAAAGAGAAGTGAAGGTTTGAGCATAGAAACTTACTTATTTGTTTTCAGGAAGTTTGCTCAAAAACCTTGAAGATTATAGAGAGTTTTAGAGAAAAATGAGACGAACAGGAGGTTAAGGAGTGGGGAGGGGTTGTATTTATAGGTGGGTTAAGGTGGTTGGGTATTAAATGGAGTTAATATGGTGGTTAGAAAGATATAGGTGGGAGATAAGAGTTTGTCACATTCATAGTTGTTATATGCTATTGCTTGTTGTTACCATCGATTTTTAAAAGCAAGAATAAAAAAAAACAACGAACACATGCAGCATATTGATCATATTATATGTTGTTGTAATTTGAATATGACAAAAGTCATAATTCACGTTCCTTTCTGTTCTCTTTTTTTCTTTTTTTTTAAAGTATTATATATATAGGGGGCGGTTATTCTACAAAAATAAAGAAACGTGCGAAGGATGCGAAGGATATTTATACATGATAATTACGTAATGATAATTACGTAATGTTTTTTATGTTCATGAAAGCATTACGTAATTATCATTACGTAATTATCATTACGTAATTATCATGCATTTGTACATGATAATTACGTAATGATAATTACGTAATGTTTTTTATGTTCATGAAGGCATTACGTAATTATCATTACGTAATTATCATTACGTAATTATCATGCATTTGTGCATTACGTAATTATCATTACATAATTATCATGTACAAAGTGATCCTTCGCACGCTTCGCACGATTTTATATTTTTGTATTTGATCCTGTCCCTATATATATGTGTGTGTGTGTGTGTGTGTGTGTTTTATTAAAAAAATAAATAAATATATATTAAGATCTTTAACTAAATGAGTTTCTAAATTGATTAGGATAAATTATATTGACGACTCGTCAATAATTGATAGGAGTAACATAAAAGGAGCGAATAAAGGCGAACTTTGAATTTGTTAAGTATAGAATTTAAAATACAAGAAAGATAAAAATCACGCGATGTTACAGACACCTCCTCCATCTCAGCCATTATTTGTCAATAGCGCCCCCTCCCTATTTTCCGGGTGTCATCCACCTCTTCACCAGACACAACCAAGGAGATAACGAGCATTAACGTGGGCACACTTCATTTTGCGAGTTTTATTTTTTTCATTTTTTCTTTTAAAAATAAATAAATGATTGGGTATTGATCGGAAACTTTATTCTTTTTTCTAGGTGTTATTAGAAGGAATCAATGTTTAGATGGCATAGGGGCTCCATTTCACACCGTACATCCTTATATTAATAACAACAATATTATCACACTAGGGTTGTTTGTTTTTTTGCTCAAAAGCACTTATGACCCTTTTTGTCTGCGCCGAGCAAATGCGCGCAGACGTTTGGGGTTTGCAGATTGTTTGTTTTTGGAAGTCATTTCACTCAAAAAGGTCTTCCTGACATCTTCTGGGTGCAGACTTGTTCCAAAGTCTTCAAAGGTCTTCTTCTCTTCTCTTCATCCACCACCACCACCCACCACCAACCACCAATACCACCACGGTCCACCACCATCGTCTACCACCACCAGACTGATGTAAAAAATCAGTTTATTTAAATTTCAGTTTATTTCAACATTTTGCAGACGTTAACAAACAAACGGTCTTCTTCTTGCAGACTGCAGACCTTTGATCCATCTCTTCTCCTACTGATATGTAAGTGAAAAATGAAAATATGTGCAGAAAAATAAAAAGAAACACTTACAAATTTAGCATCCCAAGCATGGATACTAACTTCTGAAATGTTGATGTGTCAAGGGGTTTAGTGAATATGTCAGCTATTTGATTAGCTGTTGCTACATGTTTCACTTCAATCTTGCCTTTTTCATAGCAATCTCTTATGAAATGATACCTGATTTCAATATGTTTAGTTTTTGAAAACTGAACAGGATTTTGAATGATGCTAATGGCAGATTTGCTGTCTACAAGCAATGGTGTCTTGGTCTCTTTGATTCCATAATCAAGAAGTTGATACTGGAGCCATTGTATCTGTGATGTACAACTTGCAGCTGCAATGTATTCAGCTTCAGCAGTTGAAGTTGCAACAGATGTTTGTTTCTTTGATTGCCAGGACACTAGACAGTTTCCTAAGAATTGACAACCACCAGATGTTGATTTTCTTGACATTTTACACCCTGCATAGTCACTATCTGAAAAAGCTGATAACTTGGTATTGCTTGAAGCAGGATACCAAATTCCAAGTGTTGGAGTTCCTTTCAGATATCTGAAGATTCTTTTGACTGCAATGAGGTGTGATTCCCTAGGAGCTGATTGATATCTAGCACAGACACATGTTGAAAATATAATATCTGGTCTAGAAGCAGTTAGATATAAAAGGGAACCTATCATACATCTATACATGGTTTGATCAACCTGTTTTCCTTGATCATCTGGTTCAACTTGTGTGGTTGGTGTCATGGGAGTGGAACATGATTTACAGTCTTGTAAAGAAAATTTGTTCAATAATTCTTTAACATATTTTTATTGATGTATAAAAGTTCTATTTGTTTGTTGTTTAATCTGCAGTCCCAGAAAGTACTGCAGTTCTCCCATTATACTCATCTCAAATTTTGATTGCATGAGTTTCTTAAATTCATCACACAGTTTTGTGTTTGTTGAACCAAATATGATATCATCAACATATATTTGAACAAGTAAGACATGATTTCCAACATGTTTTATGAAAAGAGTTTTATCAATGGAGCCTCTTGTGAAGTTATTTTTGAGCAAAAAGTTAGAAAGTGTTTCATACCAGGCTCTTAGAGCCTGTTTGAGCCCATAAAGAGCTTTGTCTAGCTTGTACACCCACTCAGGATGAGAAGGATCCTCAAACCCAGGTGGCTGACAGACATACACTTCCTCTTTTATTTTTCCATACAAAAATGCACTTTTAACGTCCATTTGAAAAACTTTGATTTTTTTGGAAATGGCATAGGCCAGAAATAACCTGATGGCTTCAAGCCTTGCAACTGGAGCAAAGGTTTCATCATAATCAATTCCTTCTTCATGAGAGTAACCTTGTACTACCAGTCTTGCCTTGTTCTTTATAATCATACCAGCCTCATCTTGTTTGTTCCTGAAAACCCATCTTGTGCCAATTGGTTGCTTGTTTGGTGGTAAGGGACAGATTTCCCAAACCTGTTGCTTTTTGAATTGAAGCAACTCATCTTGCATGGCTTGCACCCAATTGTTGTCTTTGAGGGCTTCTTGGTACTTTTTAGGTTCCAACTGAGAAATGAATGCTGAGAAAAGGCAAAAGTTGGAAAGCTCGTTTCTTGTAAGAACACCTGATGCAATATCACCCATGATTTGTTCAAGTGGATGATCTTTGTATTCAATCAGTTGTTGAAACCACTGACAGGTGTAGGTGGCTCTTGTACTTCATCAAACAAACCACTGAGGTTTATAATGTCTGGTTCAGCAGTTTCAGTGTCTTCAGTAGTTGTAGGTGCTGAAGCAGATGTTTGAGTTTGTACATCAGCAGTTGTTGAATCAGAAGTTTGTAAAACTTCTGATGGTTTGGAAGTTGACTTAATGACTATTTGAGGAGTCCATGGTGTTGGATCCTCATCATCAAACCTCTAATCACCATAATAAGTAGGTTTAGATGAAGTAACAGTCTTTTCAGGTCCGAAATGAAAGCTGTCAAGGTCAAAAAGTTCAGCAGGATGTGCTGGAATAAGAGTGTGTTTTGACTCATTGAACTTGACATTCAGTGTTTCTTCTACTATCTTGGTTCTTGAATTAAAAACCTTGTAGGCTTTTCTAGTGGAAGAATAACCAAGAAAATAACCTGAATCAACTTTGGCAGCAAACTTTGAAATAGAGTCTTTAATGTTTAGAATGAAACATTGATATCCAAAAGCCCTGAAAAAAGGAGATAAGGGGCTTTATGCCATGAAGAACTTCATAGGCAGTCTTGGAGTGTCTCTTGTTGACAAGGACTCTATTTTGAACATAACATGCAGTGTTAACTGCTTCTGCCCAAAAATATAATGGTAGGCCAGAATCAGCTAACATTGTTCTTGCTCCTTCAATTAAGGTTCCGTTCTTCCTTTCTACTACACCATTTTTTTCAGGAGTTCTGGGAACACTGAATTGTCTAATAATCCCTTTAGACAAACAAAATTCATCCAGAGTTTTGTTCCTGAACTCTGTCCCATTGTCACTTCTAATGGCTTTGACAGACAGAGAATATTGTTTCTCTACTTGTATAATAAAGAACTTGATGATTTCAGCAGCCTCATCCTTGGAAAATAAGAAGAATACCCATGTAAATCTTGAATAGTCATCAATGATGACCAAGCAGTACTTCTTACCAAGGCTCATGATTTTTACAGGCCCAAATAAGTCCATATGGAGTAATTAAAGACATGCAGTTGTTTTTTTATTCTTCAATAGACTTATAGGAGGACTTATGTTGTTTTTCCTTTAAACAGGATTCACGATGTTCTTGACACTGGTATACTTTCAAGGGTAGACCTCTGACCAAGCCCATTTTTGTGACTTTATTTATGGTTTTAAAGTTCACATGGCCAAGTCTCCTGTGCCAGAGATCAGTCTCTGAAGTTGATGCCTTTGAGAAGAAACACGCAGTGTTGTTCAGTACTTTGTCCTTTTCAATGTCCACTGCATAGACATTGCCACATCTTTTGGCTACTAACAAAGTATGATCTTCAATGATTTTCTCTATCAACTTCTGGCCTTCTGGTGATATGATCTTGCATGCTGTCTTTGTGAAAAAGGAAGAATATCCTTTATCACACATTTGTGACACACTCAGCAAGTTGTACTCAAGGTTTTCAACCAGATTGACCTTGTCAAATTGTATTTTGCCAGAGGAGACATTGCCATGTCCTAGCACATATCCCTTAGCATTGTTCCCAAAGGATACAAATCCTTCTCTTTGACTGATAAAATTGTTTATCAGGTATCTGCATCCAGTCATGTGCATTGAGCCTCCACTGTCAACATACCAAATGCTATTTAAGCCTCTGGAAACTCTCTGCACAAAATAGCAAATTAGTTAGATTTGGGAACCCAAGCCAGTTTGGCTTTGGGTTTGCTCTTGAGAACATTTACAGTTTGTTCTTGACAAAGTTGAGGAATCCATGTCTTTTTGGCAATGGATTTTTCATTAAGAGCAATGGTGGTATCCTTTTGAGGACCACCATCAACTTTGGTCATCAGTAGTTGTACCATGTTCATGAGATCTTTAATATCAGCAGTTTGTGAAACTGCTGATGATTTAGGTCTAACTACTGAAAGAGAATTTTGAGAAAAAGATTTTTGTTGAGATTTTGTCTTTTTCTGAGAAAAGGTGTTTTCTGGTTGTTGTTTCTTGGGATAAAAAGTTTCTTCATAATCATTTCTGATTTGTTTTCCCACAACCAGTTGTTGAATTTTCTTGTTGTACTGAATACCTTTTCTGTATCTGCAAAATTCTGTCTTGTGGTTGAACAGACCACAGATTTCACATTCTTTTGCCTTTTCTTTTTGATTTAAAGACAAATTTCTAACTGTCATGATTGGCTTTAGGTCATCAGTAGTTTTCAGGTTCTCAACTCCTGATGCAGATGAAACTAGTGATGGCTTAATGTCAGATTTTATCAGTACTTCTGAAGAACTTTCATTGTTTGTTTTTAGAAAGTTTTCATGGAAAGATGTGCATACTTTCTCTTCAGAAGTTTCACATGAAACAATTTTTCTCCCATCTTCAGTAGTTTTGGGGGAAAAATCTGTTGGTGTTTCAGTGTGATTGTACCCTATGCCAAACCTAACATTTGAAGCACTTTGTTTGTTTAGCAATAGTTGGTACCCCTTACAAGATTCAACCCATTTTTCACAAGTGATCTTGGTGTCAGCAAGCTCTTTTCTGACATTTCGTAGGTCATTTATTGTAACATTACAATATATTTTTCTTTTCCTAAATATTTTTTCTTCATTCCAATAAAAAAAAATCCCATTGTCGACATTTTTGTTTATCATACTTTTTTTTATAATAAAACATTTTTATATATATAATATATATATACACGTACATATTTTTTTTATAATAATGAAGTATGAGTTTTATTTCAATTATATAAACTTAAAACCAATTATTATAGGAAATCTAAACTATAGAAATCATAAGGGACGCTTTATCAACTCTAAACTTCAAAACCCAGATCACGTGCCCTCACCCCGTCTTCTCCGGCGCAAAATCCGACAAACATGCCGATAAACCCGGTTGACCAACACTTTTTTTTATTAAATTAAATCTGCGAAATCGTTGACGAAACCTCAACGACACCCTCTACCTTGACTTGAACCGCAAATATTGTGTCAACGCATTTAATTTAAATCCTAAAATCACGGCAATCAATACCCATTTTACTATCCTGTGTGTCGGTGATCGTTTCTATAAATTGAAGCCACATTTCGGATCTGGACCGGTGCGAAAACAATTTCCCATGCCCAATTCCTTTTCACATCCTCTTATCTCGGCCTTCCTATGACACCTTCAAGTCAACAAGCCACAACGAAACCCACCGGCACCCGTCCGGAACATCATGTTTTCTTCCGACCTCGACCATTTTTGGCATTTCGAAACCGACGAGTAATACCACCAAAGCAACCACTAGCCCACCAATATAAACAAGCTTTGGCGACTTTGCATTTTGGCTATTGCATTTCCGTTTGACTCAAAGTATCATCTTCGAACCAATCGGGCGCTTAGTCCGAGTCTATTGGTTCGCCTATTCTAATGCACAACGGACCACCAACATCGCCACCATATTGCTTAACTATTCGGTTGACCGAAGCCGCTGCATAAAGTTGAATAGCTTCTTGCTCGAACCCATTGTTATCATCCGAAGATAGAACCCTTGCCATACTCTTTATATGAGGTATATATATATATATATATATATATATATATATATATATATATATATATATATTGCGTTTTGGGTTTTGGGTGTGTGGGGGGTTTCGAAATCTCTAATTTAATGTTTGGGATTGATCCGTGAGTTTCTTTGATTCCCCTCTGTTCCATCGTTTCTTTTGAGGAGGTAGGGATAAGCTCTTGGAGTAAAGATAATGAAAAGGGCATATTATAATATGGGCACCTGTGTGTTTCTTTTTCAAAAACCATATATGAAAGTTATCCATACAAATATTTATAAGATATGTATATTAAGTTTTTTTTTTTATACCATTAAATTTAAAGTGGACAACTAAAAAAACGTGAATTAATAATAAAATCAAGAAATGGCATATTTGGTAACATGTAGGATTTTTAAAATTTAGATTAATCAATTAAATAGGATTGTGTATTAAAGTTGTGATAATGTTTAGGAATTTGTGATGCTTGATTCAAGCTTTAGAGAACATATCCACTTTCGTTAATTCCCGTTGATTCTCGATAAATTATAGCAAGCCATCACAATCAAGGTGAGTTTACATAGCCCCTTTTACTCTATTTTTCACTATTTTTGGGGTGAAACATGTTTAAACATTTTATACTATCATTTACTCATATTTACTTGTGAATTCAATTACAACATCATTCAATCATTTGACTGTAACAAAAAGACACAGTACAATCATTAACAATGATCAAGCCGCCTGTTTAGATTATAGCGCTATAGGTCTGACAAACCCATCCCCCCGCATAAATTCAGGGATGATCGATAACAGTAACAACATTTAACTAACTTGCGAGTTAGTCATCAGTCGACACAAGGTTTGATTGTACAAAGACGCATTGTTACATGTCGGTATCATACTCTATCATCATACAACTGTGAATGTTGTACAAACTATTGTTATCAAGTATTTACAAAAACCTATGTATTCTCACCAACTTTTGTTGACCCAAAATATTTTCAAACTTAACATGTTTCAGGTTCTACTGCTTGAAGATTTGAGTTAATGCTTGAAGATGTGTGCATAGTATTATTCATTTTGATGTACGAATTCTTATAGAACAATTGTATGTAATTTATTTAAATCATTTAATGAAATTTATTATTCACCATGAGCTACTGAACAATCATCACTACGTGACACCCCGATGTTTCCGCCATCGGTTGGGGTGTTACATTTATCATGATTTTAATTTGTGCTTGGGTTTCAATAGCAGTGTTAGTTAATTTAGAAACTTCTTTTGTTTTTGCAGCAAGTTTTCTTTCTAAATCACATTTCATCTGAGTGAATTTTCTCTCAGAGTCATTTGCTTTACCTTCTAAGTGCACATTAGTCTCTCTTATGAGAGCAAAAGATTCTTTACAAGAAGTTGAACAAAGTTTTGTCAAAGATTCTTTTGATACCTGTGACAAGGCAGATTTTGAGGTGCATCCCTCAAATGCCATCAAGGCAAAGTTCTTTCTACCAATGTCAGGCTCTCCCCAGTTGATGTCAAACATCTTGTTTTCTGCATCAGGGTTACACTCAGTAGTGTCAAAAGGAAGACTGCTCCAGTCAACATACCCTGAAGTAAATAAACTTTGTTGTGAGAGTTGCTGAGTCTGTGGAGGTTGTTGAGCAGCTGGAAAGGGAGGGATTGATTGTTGGCTCTGCATTTGTTGAGCAGGCATCTGTACATATTGTACTTGTGGCACATATTGGTGTTGTGGAGCTTGTGCCTGTACAAAATGTGCACTCCCCTGTGTTCCATTATTTCTGTTATAACTGGGATTAAAATTATTTCCAGACTGAGATTGGTTAAAGCTAGAGCTTCTACACTCTCTAGCAAAGTGTCCCAACTTTTGACACTTGTGACATCTAAGTTTAGATTTGTCAAAACCAATTTTTGTGGAACTGTTGAGTCCTGGAAATTTCCTTCCTGACCTTTTGTAAAATTTGTTTGTTTTTATACTCAACATGGCCAGTTGGTGTAGAATATCCATTTCTTCCAAGTCATCACTGCTGAAAATTTTTAAATTATCCATGATAAAACACATGTTATCAGCAGTTTGACTAAAATCATTATTGTCATAACCTGGGAATGATCTTTCAGATGAGATCCCAGCAGTTATGTCAATATGGTCAAAAGATCCAAAACTATTTGAACAAGTTGGTGAGTCTTGTCCTAATAGTGCTGTACTACCTGGTAGATAGTCATCAGCAGTTTTACCAGAACTTTGTAACTTTTTCTTTTGATCAATTTCTCTTTCAAAAGTAAGTAATCTCCCATGTAGTTTTGTAAGAGTGAGGGAGCTAAAGTCTGGTGAAGATCTTAAGACTATAGAGTATGTTTCCCATTTTTTAGGTAAAGACCTTAAAAATCTATGAAGCATAGATACAGTTGTGTAGGTCTGACCATTTAATTTTAGCTCAGATATTAATGAGGAGAATCTTTCAAATTGTTGAGTTAAAGTTTCCCCATTTATGTGAGCAAAAGTTTCATATTGTTGAGCCAGGATTTCTCTGGTGTTGGCAATCACCTCTTCAGTTCCTCCAAACTGTTCTTTGAGGCAGTCCCAAAGCTCTTTGGCACTATCACAATGTAATAGGCCAAAGTAGATTTCATTTGGGAGTGCCATTGCCAACATAGAGAAAGCTTTAGCATCAAGCAAAAGTTTTAGGAAATTATCATTTGTATAGTCTTTTGGGTCTTTTGGTATTTCTTCTTTAGTTTCAAGATTGATATTTACTGGTTTGTGAGGACCATATATCACAGATTTCCAGCAACCGGTGTTGGTCTGTGATAATGTATGTGCCATTCTCTTTTGCCAGATATTGTATTCATTTCTTACTAGCATAGCAGGTTTATTGGCAAAACCAGTATTATGAGGATCCATTTTAAAGAGTATTGATTTGTCAAATATCTCTTAAAGTGATGGATGTTGATAGAAGTGAACTTTTAATCCTTTATTGAATATCAATAAGAGCATGTGTCTGATTCTCAATGTGTTAGATTGATATGTGATCAGATAAACCAGTGCTCTGATACCAATTGTTGGATCAGTATTGCTCTTTGTATGAACTTGCTAGTGAACACTTAAGTGTTTAGCAAGTTCTTTATCAGTTTTAGCACAGCGGAATGTTTTAAGTTAAAGCTACACTTATCAACAGGAGTTATTACCCCCCCTGGATGTTTAAGAAAACTAAAGACAAGTATTTAATGAGAATCTTATAAGTATTGAATGAGAATGAATACTTAAACAGATTCTCAGTAAATGAAATGAAAATAACAGTGATAAGCTTTGAAGGATTTCTGTATTAAAAATCAATGTCTAAAATAGTGGGATGAACCCATCTATTTATAGATTACAAAATATCTAAATCTTATCACAACTAAGCTTCCAAGGCAAGACTACAACAGGCTGTAGTCTTGGGATAAGTATAAAATGATAAAGTAATACTAAACTAATAAACTACTGAAACATAAAGCGGTGGAAAGATTCTTGAACAAGTGCTGATGAATGACAAACTACTGATGAGTAGTTTGTCTTCAGTAGTTCTTCAGTGAACTGTCTGGTTTGGATTTCAGAACTTCTGATGCTTTTCTTCTTCAGTACTTGTAGAATCCTTCTTCAGTACCTTTATCTTCTTTCTTCAGTAGTTCTATACTTAGAATATTTTTGATAGAAGTGAATTAGACTTAGGTTTTCAAAAGTGGTTTCACCAATCCTCTTTGTCCTAACAAGGTGACTTTTTAAACCTCCTTATAACTTATTGATGATTATTTACCTACATGCCCTTCTTATATCCTTATACCTACCCTCCTTATACCCTTTTTGGTCATTTTACCTAAATAAGTTAAACCAAACACTTTTTTACAAAATAACTTATCAACTTATTGTTTTTACCCATCACATAAGCTAATCCAAACACTTTTCTAAAACCTCCTTTTTAAAAAGTAGTTAATAAGTCCTTTTAACCAAAAGTCTTTTTTTGACTTAAATAAGTTTATCCAACCATCCCTAAATGTTTGGATAAACTTATTTGAAGCAAAAAGGACTTTTTGTTAAAAGGACTTATTGACTTATGACTTTTTAAAAACGAGTTTTCAAAAAAGTGTTTGGATTAGCTTATGTGGTGGGGAAAAAGAATTAGTTGATAAGTTAGTTTGTAAAAAAAATGTTTGGTTTAACTTATTTAGGTAAAATGACCAAAAAGGGTATAAGGATGAAATGTGTAAGGATATAATAAAGACATGTAGGTAAATAACCATCAATAAGTTATAAGGAGGTTCAAAAAGTCACTCATCCCTTACTTTTTCAAAACAACTTATCATAGGCTTACAAAAAGTTAAAACAAAAAAGTCATTTTCCTTTTGCCAAACACTTTTTGTAACTTATTAACTTTTTGGAAAAGTTATAAGTTATAAGAGCATTCTCAATAGCTTCCTCATCCCTCATTCACTCACAACCAATCACAACCACATATCACATAAAAAATCATTACAGTTTCTCTCTTCTCCACTCACAAATATTAAAAAATAAATATAGTTTTCATGTTTTCCCTAAAAGATTCTCAAAGAACCCAAAATTTACCGATAAACAGTAGATTCCTCATTTTCTTCACGCACAACCACTTCCAACCCCATAAAAATTTATAGTTTTTGTCACACCAAAAAATAGGGGCACTATTGCGAATGCTCGCCATCTCCTTCCTTCAAACTTTTCCGGCGAGTGTTACCGCCTCTGGTCATCTCTTCCGTACGAGTCTGGTAACCCTAACTCACCAACTTACTTACTAGCTTACATTAATCGCATTTTATACACGCCTTTATTCCAGCAGTAACTGTAGACAGTGTTAATCGCAATAAACAAACACAAAATTACACTAGAAGAATTCTGTTTAAATTCATTAGAAATCATCCCTATTTCATTATCTAATAACGTAACCCTAACTCACCTACTTACTTACTTACGTTAATAATCGCATAATGATACGCATCTTTGTTCCGGTGACTATAATGTTTATCACAATAAAAAAAAAATACAGTATAGACTCATTTGTGTTTGTTGATCAGCTAAAATGGTGACGTCACGGACAACCGTTGATGACCTCAGCATAGAACTTATTAGAAATATAGTCATCAGGCTTCACTCAGTCGATTTCGCCTCTGCCGATTGCGTTAGCCGCTCCTGGAACCGTGCTTGCTGCGGTGTTCTTTGCCGTCCGAAGCTCTCCTCCGCCTGCTCCTTCAATCCTGACCTCAAGGTAACCCTTATTTATACAACAACCATAAGTTATAGTCTTATTCTATGAATATTGTTGTTCGCCTATTTGTTATGAAATAAATAACTAACAATTAAGGGTCATTATTTGTTAGTTGAAGGGTTATGATGTAATAGTTTTAAGTTAGTTATGTAGTTGAATGGTAGTTGTTATATAGGGCTTGTATCTGTAGTTGAACCATATGACATATCGGTGGTGGTATCAGAGCATTCGATCCTTTTCGGAGCTCCAATTGTATACAATAAAGAAGTAGGAAGGACATTAGGAGATCATAAATTATACTATTAATCGTGTTATTCGCCCATTTTGTTAAGGAATAAATAGTCGTCGTAAATTCATAGTAATTGCTATACTGTCACTGTCTCAAGATAGTTAGGCCGTCGAATGGTAGTTGCTATTGTAGGATCGTCGAATGGTAGTCTCACGATTAGCGAATGAATACAAAGTTCTCTCCCCTCTCTCTCTAGACCTCTTATTTCTCTTAATTGAACCATATCACCATTTTAATGGTCTAATTTGCATCAGGTTGCTGTAGAAGATGTGGTGAATAAAGTACTATCGGAGCTAATTCGTCCTCATTTTGTCATTGCTTCTGTTGGTCCTTCTGTCAATTTGCAAGAGGCTCACCGACTGGTATGTTATTTGGGCTTCAAAATTAGTATGAATTCCATGAAATTCATCGTAAGTTTCATGAATGCATTGCAGATTACTGCAAGATTAAGCTCCAAAATTCCTGTTGTTGTCTCCTCATCCTTTGGAGTTATTGGAAGGGATGTGGATTCTGATGAATTCAAAGAGGTTTACTCTGTTTTCTACTTAAATATTTTGCTTTTCTTCAACACTAAGAAAATAATGTTTCAAATTATCTATAGGCTCGGTGGTTAGCGGGGGATGATGCAGTGAGAGGAATCATGTTAACCATTGGATTTGTACCATGGATGAAAGTAAAATCAATCTCACTTCCACACCGATTTAGGGTAATAAATCTCATCTTTGTGAACACAGCATCAAACTTGTCATATATCTGCAATTGTATTTGTTCGTTTGTAAGTATGTAACTTCGTTTATACACCTGCAGGGGGACTGTTTCAAGGTTGACAAGTTTATAAAAGATATTTGGGAGTTCTCAGCTTCTATATCAGGACGTAAATCCCCTGCTGCCATAATGATTTTCAGTGTAAGCATTTTATTTCTTCTTTATGTCTTGCATGCTTTTCATGGTTCTTTTACAATATCGTATTCTTGTTTGCACATGTTTATTCTCACTGGATTTATTTACAGCAATCTGAACGATGCACGGATGCTGTTATGGAAAAAATCGGTGAGTTTTTTGTATTTGAAACACTTAATCTTGTTATGCCAACTTACTATAATTTGTGTTATGTTTTTATTTCCTTTCTTTATTTTAGATTATGCCATGTCACCGGAGACTGTCATTGTTGGTGGCGCTTGCTGTAATCTCCAACATGCCAGTGGAAGCTTAAGGAATATTGGTGTTATTGCCTTGGTATTTGCTGAGGACATTAACAAACCTCCTGGTAACTTTAAAATTCACTTTTACAAATTTTTTCAATATTTTTTGTTTTGTCACCATTAGTTATGACTTTATAAAAAAAATATTTTTGAGCAGGTGTTGGAGAAACTCAATTTCATACTGTATTATCAAGTGAACTACTACCTGTAGGCCCTACATACAAGGTAACATCTATTAAAGAGACAGCCCCTCATACGACTCAGCTCACTGTAGGAAGAGAAGGCTCACATGAGAATCTTGATGTTTCGACAATATTGAATCAAGCTCAAAGGGAAGTATGTCATTCTTTACGTGTAGTTAATTACACTGCTTATTTGCTTATTGTTTTTTGAACAGTAGTTTGGAATAACCATCTTCTACTGTTTATCCTGAACAAATTTATTTCGCCCAATTAAGCAATCCTACACAGCTTATTATTGTTTCACAACACAATAAACAGATAAACATTGCAATAAGCAATCCCAAACACCCCCGTCTTATTTTGATGAATATCAAGACAGTTAAATGCTTTTTTTTGGTTTCTTTTCGCTAATTGCATGGTAAAGGTAACATAGTCTGATCACATTTCTATATAGTGGATTCAATCTTTTTGCTAATTGCATGCTAAAGTTGGTTTCATTTTCTAGAGAGTTTTGAATATAAGGATGACCAAACTATGTTCAAGTTTTTTATTTTTATTATTATTATTATTATTATTATTTTTTTTTTTTGCAATATGCCCTTTTTTTACTCTTAAATCATGAATTGTAACTGTTCATAAATAATGACAGCTAGGACGCTGGGTCGATATTCCTAATTTCTTCATCAGGGTAATGAGAAAAAGACGATGCTCCGTTGGTCAGGAAAAAGTCGAATGGGTGACTTCTCTTGCATTCCACCACGTTAAAGGTAAGATAACTACCAATTGTTGGGTTTAATCTTGATATACAGGGGCGAAGTATGCTTGGGGCCAGGGGTGGCCCTGGCCCCCTGTTTTTTGGCGCAGTAGTGGAAATTTACGAATTTCATAGGTAAATTGAGTCCGGGTTAAGTTCGGCCCCCGCCGATTTTCCACTACCGATTGAAAAAAATTGAGTTCAGCCCCCGCCGATTCCGAAACCAAGCTGCGCCACTGTTGATATAATTGGTTTTAATTAATTATTTAATTGATAATTTAGTGTGATGTTTATTAGTTAAGTTTAGATAGGTTTAGTTCGTATGTTTATCTTGTTAGGACTTAGGAGTCATTATTTGACTAGAATAGATAACTTGGTGATCAAGTTATGTTTAGTATAAATAGGATTTATTTGTTTTGTAATTGTGTGGTGGTTTGATTTTAATAATAGAAAAGAGTCGTGATTACTAATTGTATTATTTCATTTATAATGTATTTTTTTGAATAAGATGACCTATAAGGTTTTATGCATTAACAATACACTTTCACCCTTTTGACCCGTTTCCATAATAGCTAGCCTTTTTTATTAGTTTTACCTGTTAAAAAAGAAAAAATAAATCTGTGCGAACTACTAATGGGTTACAATGTTACCCCTAATTATAATTTTTTTCAGGCAGGGATAACCAACAGTGTCTGATTGTTGATGGTATTGGCATCAAAACAGGCTATACTTTTCGTTTTTACTGCCCAGATTCTACCACTGCTATATCTTCTGCTGCAAATGCCTCTGCGTATCTGAGATCTTTCAAACAAGGGAGCACCAATGCCGGTGATAAGAGGCAGGTGTTTGGCGGTCTTATTTTCAGTTCTTGGAGTCGGGGTATGCAAAATAAACAACTGAACTTTGATAGCTCACTGTTTCGGGACAACTTTCCTGGCGTGACACTTGGCGGGATGTTTACTCTCCAGGAAATTGGGCGTGATGATTTAACCCCCTATGTTAAAGAATCTCAAGTACAAAATTCGGCGCGTTGTGTGCATGAGTTGAGTGATGTCTATTTAATCATGTCATACACTCCATAGAAAAAGGAAGTATGCTGCTTTTGTGTTGGGACTTTGTTGCGTTTTTCTATTGCTTGAGCTCAACATATTATGTATGTGGGTTTGAACAAACTTTCAAACATTGTCTATGTTTGAGTGTTTCTATCATAGGCTTCTATGTTTTATGTATTAGCGTGTACGTGAGAAGACTTCAAATATGTTCGGTGAAATAGTTATAACTTCATTATTAATGCTACCTTCTTAAGTACATAATATTTGTTTGTTTTCGACTTTTTCTGTTAGATCTTGGGAAATAAAGGTGGCATGGATAATGAAGCTGCAAGTTCAATTGATGCAGACATTTGGGATTCTGTTGTGGCAATTAGTCCTGTTGAAGAAGATGGTGAACTATTGAGGTTACTGACTGGGCTGTAATTAAATTACTGTGAATTATTTACTGTTGGTTAATCTGAATAGATTATTGATGATGCAGAAGTAAAATCTCTTATCCTTCATCAACACTACCATGCATTCGCTTTCAAGATCCAAGATTAATGGCGCTGGATGCGTGGATTTTTCTCATGGTATGCATTCTATTCTGTTTCTCAACTATTAGTGGTAAAATACACTTTTTTTTTTTTTACCAAAACTAGTAACTTTTTAATAAAGTGTTAAATACAGTTACAGAAATCATATAATGTATATAATTTTTTCAACAAAATGATTTAGGCTGTCTATGTATTAAAAACATGGAAAATGTCACCATACAGTTTCTAAGTTTCACCATTTTCCTACCTAGGGAGCAGGAACATTCAATCATTTTTTTAAACAGCCAAGGACAAAATCTTATGAAACTTTTTAAAATAAGAAATGGTCATATGATTACAAAATCAATATTATTTCAATAACATTTTAATTTTTGTAAAAAAAGTGTCTTTTATGAAGTTTCATACATTAGAATACCCTTTGGGAGATTAATGACATGTTAGACCAGTCCCTACCTTTTGCTTTACTTTTTTTACTTCTCTGGATTGACCCGTTAAAAACTAAAGCATAACATGAATCGACCCAATTATAAATAAACAGGTTGAAATTGTCGCATACTAATAATATCTGGCAATCACTCTAGCCATGATTTATACCATTTTGCTCTTGAGTTTAGATGCTTAAAGCTTGGTAGATGTTATAACTAATGTTTCAAAGAGTAGGTTTGTCAAAGAAACCACCCACAGATTCTGTTATAGTTTTTTGATGATTTATTCGCGATAAAATTTTTCATTATTCTTCATTTTTTCGGTTATCGAATTATGAGGGGATGTAGAGCATTACAAAATTGTACTTAAAACAGATATGTAAGCTTAAGAGGGTGGAAGGTATGTTTTATGATTAAAACTGTTGTGAGCAAAATGAATCAACTTATCTCGGTCACATATTATACGAACACAATGTAGTAGTTTCCTTTGATGGTTTATACATGCCGCGATGAAATCTTGCTTGGTGTCATCAAAAGGAGACACAACATGTAAAGAACCTGTTAGAAAGTGTCTTAGGGCGGCCTGCGAAAACACCCTTAAATAGTCACATCAATATGTGTGAGATCTTGTATAGGTGTTACGTGTGTAATATGAATGAGAGAAGATAGGGTCTAACTAGAGAAAATTGAAAATGTGAGTTTTATGAATCATGTATCTCCATACTAAGAAGGGTTGTATTGATTTAGGGCATATGGTTTAGGATTGAAAGTTAGAACAAACCCAACAAATATCTAAAAGGGATAATTGCCAAAATAAACAGTTGACCAAAGTATATTTGTCAAAATAAACACATGATGTGTTTAAACATTAGGGACGAGTCACTCTTTTGCGTCTATCAATCAGATGATTACACGTGTAAAATTTTCATACGCTTTAATTTTTAAGGTTCTTGCGTCTAAACTTTAGACACGAGGCTGTTGTTTAGACGCAAGAATAGGTGCCCCCCTTTGCGTCTAAATAACAGTCTCGCGTCTAAAGTTTAGACGCAGAGACCATAAAAATTAAAGCGTCTGAAGACTTTACACGTATAATCGTCTGATTGGTAGACGCAAAAAAGTGATTCGTCCCTAATGTTTAGGCCATGAGGTAAACTCTAACCATCTTTAACTCCACCTAGATGTTACATCCTCTACTTTGTCTCCATTCACACTAGCTTACTTGAAGGAAATGGTTTAATGCCCCTTAACTCTACATCATCCCCTTCTTCCTCTCTTTTGTAACACCCTGAACTGTTCTAGTAGAAAATACGCAGCGGAAATATGAACCAAAAAATTTCTTGCTTTATAAAAACATTTTGAATGTTTTGAAAACCATATCCACAATATATTATTGGTGTTACACGTTTATTGTTTATTATGCCATTCAATATTACTCATCTTTATTAGGTTGCGTGACTGCGACCCTGTACAATTCGCGTCCTTGCTCGATCTCCATCCTTTCCTTCCTTTGTGAGGTAGACAAGACAACCTGCAATCACTACATAACCATTTTGTTAGTTCGTTAAGTGACTTCATGAAATTACTCACAAAGTGGAAATAACATCCAACAATACTCAATGATCATGTTCAAACGCCTTTTGCAACTTCTTGTTTGATATCTGGATCCTAACCTTCAATTTCCATGCACTTATTCCTACATATCTGCATCTTTATTATCATTCTCATAACAAAGGTTAATAACACTACAACATAATACCTGCGTATAAATCCCATGCACAAGTTATCTTGACCCGTCATACTATTCTTCCTTCATGTATTCTCTAGGACAAAAATAACGTTTCCGATCCTATACTGAATCTACACATAACGATCAACCTTTACATACATAACACTCTCCCGCATACCCGGGTATAAGTACCTATGCATACATCACATTACTCAATCACAAAAGCGTAATAAATCTACTTACCGTACTTGTTACCATATATACACACACATATCAATCTAATTAAATACACATGCATCATTCCGTATTTGTGTCATATTTGCAAATCCCGGGTTTGTTTCATGTTTAAACGACCTTCACTTTCATTTGCATCTTTGTTGACCCGTTTATCCCAACTAACTTCTTTGTTATGTGGTGAACTTTACTTGTTCACTAACATCATCTATTCACTTGTCTTACTATAAATTGCCATTTCATTCTTAGTTTCCCATTCTACATTTATACATAAATATACACTTGCTAAGCCAAGAATTTAGTTCATAAGCCACTTACCTTTGCCCCTAGGAGTGTTGTCATCCATTCCATCCACATGACTCGTTGTCTTCCAATCCATGACATTCCTACTTTAACAAGTAAAACTTGCAAACTATTAGAACACATAATGGGTCATTCACTTCCTTTAATACCCAATTATTACTCACCCATTTCATTATATGTGTGCTTAATCATTCTACCATTCATTCTAGTAATCGGGTTAACTCCGCCCATTTGACCCATAATCACCCATTTGCGTCTAATGAAAACATATGGGTCATTTTCACCATAAATCCATGACATTTTACTTTAATTAACCAATTTAACCAACATATATAAGTTTCGGGTACAATCCAACCCATTTAAATCAATTCTCCTAAGTGGCCCGTTTTGGTGATTCTCCCATTATTGACATAACCAACTATTTCATGACATTATGATAACACACAACAATTTAATCCAACGAATGAGTTCATCAAAGTTTATACCCACTTATCTATCATTGCATGATTATCATTCTTCATACACATATAAATTTAGTTACATAAATGAAAGTTAAGTTTATGAAACACTTACAAATGCGAGTATAGGTCAAAACCATATCAAACGAACTCCGATTGAGGTGATTTAGGAGTCTATGGAACCGTCCAGGAGAGATCTACAACCCCTACTAGTATCCGCCACCTGAAACCATCACCGCTGTTGTCAAAACAGCAAAACAGTGGCTGGAAAACACTTTTTCGAGCTGCTGTCTTCTGGTCAGTAAAAACCCCCTTTCCAGGACTCCAATTGAAAAACCCACTGTTGGATGTGATCGTCTATATGTGTTAAAGCTTCTGTCAAAATTTGAGAACGATCCGACGGTCCAATCTCCGGAAAATGTCATTTTAAGACAACTAGAAAACCCAAAAACGGGATTTTTGGACTTGGATGATGGTCTCTCTCTCACACACACTTTCTCTTTCTAAAACATGGGGGAGGGGCATGAATGAACCAACAACCTAATCCCCATCCTTTTATACAACAAGGTTTGCCAATTGACACAACCTACCCCTTAAACTTTTAAAAGATTATAAACAAGTCCACATACTTTGTTAATATTCAAAATGTGCCAATATAACATAATTCCCACATTAGCACTTACTAGTGAATTTATGTGCTCATATTTAGTACACAACTCGCTTCTAGTTCACAATTAAGTAACTTATCCAACACATGGGAGGCATCATGCCAATCAAGTATAGAGTAAAATCTTAATTCTACCAAATCATACCTTCAAACTACATTTCCACATGGATTCCGTTAAAAACATATTCCTTATGTTAGTTTACTAACTTACATCAAGTATCACATCCCATTCACATTTGTTAAGTTCTTGCATATAATTTCACACATCACCATTATCACCTAAGCATTTCATCAAAAACTTGGTATGCGTACAACATACATTAATACATGCATTCAACCAAACACATAGTCACCTTCAATCATGACCACTTTCAACATGAATTCCATCCAACATACATTTCTACATGTTAATTGGAAGATCATTTAACAACATCGAATCATCAACTACACTTTATTTCTTCCATTACATGGATTCTAACATTCATTCTTCAAACCTTCAAAATAAGCTAAACATTCAATTTCTTTAACTAGATTAATCATTCTATCTAATTATTTCATGCAATAGTACAAAATAAACATACTTATAAATAAGAATTCGATTTTTGGGGCGTTACATCTTTTGATTCATTTTAACATGTTAACTTAGTGCCACTTTAATGACCTTTAACACGGGAAGGGAGTGATGTAAAATAAAAGTTAAAATGTCACGTCACTGTTAACATCCTTAATGTTAAAATACAGCCTATGGCCTTAGACGCATTAGGTGTTTATTTTGGTAAATATGTTTGGTCAACTGTTTATTTCGGGAATTATCCCTTATAAGCGATGGTCAAAGCAATTCATATATTTCTTATCTCATTGACGATGTACAGCCAAAAAATAAATACAAAGAGAAAAGCCAAAAATAAGGAAAGGAACAATAATTGAGCTAGACAATAAAATAGCTGATGGTCCGGCAAAAAATATGGAAAAGATGTGGGCAAGAATAATGGAGAGCATATGCCAAAATGGATAATAAATACTCTAAGGGGTGGGCTAAATGCACGCCCTCTTTTTAGTGATTGCACTACCTTCTAAAAAAAATCAATTCAAAGTTGACAAATTTCACCCCTCTAAAAATCCTAATTTTTATTTTAGAAAGAAGTTTATCTAAAAAATATAGTTCATTAACTTAACTATATTTTTATAATAAATAAATATATTATAGTAGCGTGCACATCTAATAGAACTTGGTGAAGACATAGTGAAAATTTATAAAAAATAACTAGTACCAGAATTATTACAATATATTAATTTTTTTTTTGAAAGGAGAACTTCATTAACACAAAGCTCGCAAGCCCTCAAAGCAAGGACTTAACGAGCGAAAAACAATACATCAATCCAAAGGGGAATTACACCAAGTTTTCCAATCTAAAGTTTTCCATCTAGATCTATTACGGAGCCAAAAATAAGCCGTCGCTTTGATGTTCTCCACGAGTTGAATCGGTTGCCTTTTCTTGTCGTTGAACACCCGGTCGTTTCTTTCATTCCAAATCATCCAAATGGTGGTGTATGTGATACCTCTGAGAATGTACTTCGACTCCTTAGATAATGCTTGAGACTCCGCAATTTGAAACAAATCCATAACATCGAACAACAGATTGTGACTAATCTTGCACCACCTTTCAATGCGCGACCAGACCTCTTGCGAATATCTACACCCGGTGAAAAGGTGTATAGAAGTTTCCAAACCATCCTGACAAAGCCTGCAATCGGTTTGCTGGAAAGACACTCCTCGTTTGATGAGTTCAGCGATGGTAGGAATGTGGTTCCGGGCAATCCGCCAAGCTAAAATTTTGCATTTCAACGGCACCCAACCTTTCCATTGAATCCTGAGGTTGCCGTCTCCCGTGTAGAAGCTAGAAAACAATCTCTTGGCCGATGAAACTGAGAAGAAGCCATCCTTCTCTTCGGTCCACTCCCACCGGTCTTGACCATCCTGCCAATCCAAATTATAAATGTGGTGCAAAATTTCGAACAACTCCCTAATCTGGTCTTGTGTATGCGGCTCGTTTTTCCATTCCCACCTTAACTGTTTATTACCGTCCACATGAATAAGCCGATCACAAACTTTAGCCCATTTGTTCTTCTCAAGCTTGAAGAGATTAGGATACAAAATACGAAGAGGAGCATCTAAGAGCCAAGTATCACCCCAGAAATTAATATTCCTCCCATCACCAAGAGTAGCAACAAAATACGAATTAATCGCCTTGCCATTAAGAAGCTTATGTTCGCCCACTTTGACAATAAATTTCCAGCAATTACTCGATGAAACATTACACGGCAAAAGAGACCAAGGTCTACTTGACCCATGACAGCCCAATATGATCTTCTTCCAAAGACTATTGCCTTCCTTCTTGAACCTCCATGTCCATTTCAACAACAAAGCGTTATTTACCTCTTGGAGTTTGGAGATACCCAAACCGCCTTTATCCTTAGGAGTTGTTACAACATTCCAAGCAACCCAAGAGATTTTATTCTCCATGCTAGGACCGGCCCACAGAAATCGTCTCATAATCGTCTCGATGGCATCCAAAACGGTTTTAGGGGCTTTATATAAAGAGAGATAGTAAACTGGAAGACTTTCAAGAACCGACTTGAGCAAGATCAACCGCCCGCCTATAGACAAGTGGCGCACCTTCCAAGAAGCAAGGCGAGTCCGAATGGTGTCAACCACCGGATCCCAACTTTTAGTTCGGGTCATTTTTGCCCCAACTTGGATGCCTAGGTAGGTAAAAGGAAAACTCCCACGCTTACATCCAAGGTAGTCCAACATATTATCCACCTCGCCATCCGCCATGCAAACCCCATAAATATTAAATTTATGGAGATTGATACGAAGCCCGGAACATAAGTAGAAAATGCGGAGGATCCTAGCAATGCCTTTGATGTTATCGTAAGACCATTCCCCCATTATTAAAGCATCATCCGCATACAAAAGATGATTTAAGACCCCATATATTAATTTACAAACTCATTTGAATAGTAACATTCAAATGAATAGTAATTATATTAATATTTTATTTATATTATTATTTTATTTAAAAACTTTATTATATTATATATTATATACTATTAATATATTATACCGATCCCGATAATACCGATACCGAACGGTACGGTATTGGTACGGTACCGATATTTTACCTTAAAATACCGATACCATGCCGATCCCGTACCGATAACACCAAAACCGAAAATCCATAAATATGGGTACCGATACCGATTCCGAAACCACTCGATTCGGTACGGTATCGGGATCGGGATCGGGACGGGATGGGATCGGTATTCGGCCTTGTATGCTCATCCCTAATTAATATATTATATACTATTATTTTATTCAAAAACTTTTTATACCGATCCCGACAATACCGATACCATACCGGTACGGTATCGGTTCGGTATCGGTACAGTACCGGTATGGTATCGGTATTTTACCTTAAAATACCGATACCATACCGATCCCGTACCGATACTGATAACACCGAAGCCGAAAATCCATAAATATGGGTACCGATACCGATCCCGAAACCACTCGGTTCAGTATCGGTTCGGTACGGTATTGGGATCAGGACGGGACGGGATCGGTATTCGGTCTTGTATGCTCATCCCTAATTAATATATTATATACTATTATTTTATTCAAAAACTTTATTATATTATACACTATTATTATATTATATACTATTATTTTATTAAAAAAATTATTATATTATATACTATTAATATAAATAACATAATCTTATGTAATTTCGTTACAAATTTCACGTGTTACCTTATGTGTAGATTTCTTTATTTTTTTTAACGTTTACAACCAAAATGAAATCTCGATTGTATAATTCATTGATTGATTAACAACTGTCAAAAATGGTGAATCAGAGATAACAAAGAAAACAACTCAATGATTACTGGAAAACTAAAAGACTTTAACAAGAAACAATCTAAGATCTGATCACAAAACAAACACAACGAAAGATCAGATCAACACCAGATCATTAACAGATGATCAGCTCACAATCTACTCTATGATCATTAACAGATGATCAACAGACAATACAAACTAAATCAGAGATCATTGACATATGATCCTGAATCTAAACCCTAATAACTAGAGAGAATGAAGACGAAATGAAACTGATGACTCGTAAAGTTCTGCAACAATGCACGAGGCATCTCTTTTATAGGGACCAGATGAGGTTCGGTTAACAAGCACACCCGAACCTCAGATCATCGTTGAACGGATGGGAAATAACACACTCTGAATGCATCTGAGCCGTTCAATATTGGTATGTAGTAAGGACTGGGGATTGCCACGTTGGCAATCCTCACAACTGATTATAAAAACACAGCTACATTGCTACTGGGCTTCGACCTTGGGCTGGACTATTGAAAGACACTCGTAAACCAACTGGGCCAGCATCCTGCTTCTATATCTGGGCTCTTGATCAACCGGGCCAATCCACATGCAATTCTCTCATTTATAAAACATAAAATAAAAGTGTATGAGTAAAAAATATAACAATAATTTTTATAAAACAACTAACTATCCAGTTATATTTTTAACACCCCCCTCACTTTTATTCCCAAACACATCAATCATATTAAGCCAACTGCAGATCTGTTCATGTTGTAAAATGTTTAATCCTTTTGTAAATATATCTGCAATTTGTTTTTCAGTTTTGATGTGTTCTGTTTTAATACAACCTTTAGATATCTGATCTCTTAAAAAGAAGAGATCGAGTTCAAAGTGTTTCGTTTTATCGTAAAAGACAGGATTAGCTGCTATTGCCAAAGCGGCTGAATTATCACAAAATAAATTTACAGGAAGAGTTACCTTGACATCCAGTTCACTAAGTAGATTTATCAGCCACATGATCTCACATGTCGCAGTACACATAGATCGAAACTCAGCTTCTGCTGTGGATCGAGAAATGGTGGACTGCTTTTTACTTTTCCAAGCAACTAAGGAATCCCCTAAATATATACAATATCCAGTAACGGACTTCCTGGTTTGCACACACTTGGCCCAGTCCGAGTCGGCATAACCAACTAAATCAAGGACTGATGACCGTTTAATATGAATGCCTTTCCCAGGAGCCTGTTTAAGATATCTAAGTACCCTCATAGCTATTATGAGATGAGCCTTAGTGGGTTTATGCATGAATTGACTGAGAACATGCACAGAATATGTTATATCTGGTCGAGTATGAGACAGGTAAATAAGTTTACCAATCAGTCTCTGATAGCTTGTTATGTCAACCAAATTATCACTTTTGTCATTGCACAGATTTGTAATGACATGATTTGGTTCTATTGGACATTTAACAGGCTTACAACCAGTCATTCCATATTCAGCAAGTAGCTCAATACAGTATTTTCTCTGATTCAAGCATAATCCTTCACTAGTCTTAAGTACTTCTATACCTAGAAAATATTTTAGGGACCCTAAGTCTTTAATGAGAAACTTGGACTTAAAATATGTTTTAACATATTCTATAAATTCTACATTATTTCCAGTCAGAATTATGTCATCCACATACACAAGCAGTACACAAAATATCTTATCACTTTTCATAACAAACATGCTATGATCACACTTGCTTTGAACAAATCCTAGTTCAAGTAACACACTGACAAGCTTAGCATTCCACATTCTTGGGGCTTGCTTTAAACCATACAATGATTTTTTCAATTTACACACTCTAGTGTCATTTTTAGAAAAATACCCTTCAGGAAGTTTCATATAAACATCCTCAAACAAATCCCCATATAGAAAAGCATTATTAATGTCAAGTTGAAACAAAGGCCAAGTATTTTGAACTGCAATAGTCAAAATACTTCTTACAGTAATCATTTTGACTACTGGAGAGAAGGTTTCATCAAAATCCAAACCTTCCCTTTGACTGTAGCCTTTGGCTACAAGTCTAGCCTTATATCTATCAACTTCTCCAGTGGATTTATATTTTATTTTATAAATCCACTTACATCCTATAGCTTTTCTATCCTTTGGTAAACTAACAAGATCCCAAGTATGGTTCCTATTAAGGGCTTCTATTTCTTCATTCATAGCATTGACCCAATTTGGGTCTTTACAAGCTTCATAATAGAAGCTTGGTTCAACACTTTTGTTTAACATAGACACAAAGCAAAAATTATCAGCAGTCAGTTTAGAATAGTTAACAACATTTTCTAAACCATACTTAACCTTGCCTTCCACAACAAAATCACTAAACTTCCTAGGAAGATTAGACTGTCTACTAGATTTCCTAACCACAGATGGATGATTACTAGATGATGGATGTCC
Organism: Ambrosia x helenae; assembly: GCA_030844895.1. Lineage (NCBI taxonomy): Eukaryota > Viridiplantae > Streptophyta > Magnoliopsida > Asterales > Asteraceae > Ambrosia > Ambrosia x helenae. Next base: position 115,560,717 of record CM061224.1, on the reverse strand, counting down.
CTCAGACAGGTTAATATCATCATTATCTAAACTATCACCCTCAGCCCTACCAGTGTTGGTTTCAGAACTACCTGGTTGCTGATCATCAGCCTTACCAGGAGTAGTGTCTGTACTATCAACAGGCTGCTGAAGCCCATGATAGTCAGATTTTTGTGTTGCCCTTGCTTCATCATCGGGACCATCTAGATCATTTGGGTGTGTGTTAGTTTGAGACTCAAATAAGTCAAAAAAGTTTAATTGATTTATATTTTCATAAACAGTAGAATCTAAATCTTTTAAAATCTTTGGTTCTTTAAAAGGAAAAACAGTTTCATAGAACCTTACATCTCTTGAAAAAATTATTTGTTTTAAATCAAGATTCCACAATTTATATCCCTTTTTTTCATTTGAATACCCAATTAAAACACATTTATTGGCATGTATGTTAAATTTATCACTTTCATTTAACACTGTACTAAAACATAAACACCCAAAGACCTTTAAGTGACTATACAAGGGCTTAAAACCATACACAAGTTCATAAGGTGACCTACCATTTAAGACTGAAGAAGGTGTCCTGTTTATTAAATAAGCAGCAGTAAGAATACTTTCAGACCAAAAAGTTAAAGGTAAATTACTTTGAAACATAAGAGTTCTTGCAACATTTAGCAAGTGTCTATGTTTTCGTTCAACTATTCCATTCTGTTGGGGTGTATACACACATGAGGACTGATGTAGTATCCCATTTTTATTTACCAAATCTTTAAAGTTATTATTCATAAATTCTGTTCCATTGTCTGTTCTAAAAGTTTTTACTATCTTTTTGAACTGAGTTTTGACAATGGCTAAAAAATGTAGAATGTTTTGAAAAACTTCATCTTTAAACCTCATCAAGTATACCCAAACAGTTCTGGTATAATCATCTACTATTGTCAAAAAATACCTAAAACCTTCCCTGCTTTTAACCCTATATGGACCCCATACATCTAAGTGAACAAGTTCACCTAAACTGGTAGTTCTGTGATCACTTAGAGGGAATGGTTCCCTATGTTGTTTAGCTTTGTGACAAGTTTCACAAGGTTTATCACTATCTATATTTATAGAGTTCAGGTTAATGTCATGTTTTAAAACCTTCATTACTACATCAGATGGGTGACCTAGCCTAGCATGCCACAAATTTTTAATCTCAAAACTATTACAACAAATTCCAGAGAACACAGAAGACTCACCACAGAAATACAATCCATCTACTTGACTACCAGTCACAAGGACTCTCTTGGTTAAAGAATCCTGTATGTAACAATTATTTTCATTAAATAACACATCTAATTTGCTATCTTTAGCAAGTTTATGTACTGACAGCAAGTTGACACAGTAGTCAGGAACCACAAAGACATCAAACAATGTGACCTCATCAGTTAATCTAACATCTCCTATTGTGGTAACCTTTGCACTTGTACCATTAGGGTGATTAACTTTTATATTTAGGTCACTAACATCAATTTGATTAACAACACAATCAGCATTCATAACCATGTGCTGATTGGCACCAGAATCAGTTATCCATCCTAGTTTTCTAAATAACTCATGAACATTAGCAAAAGAAAACACAGGTTTGGTATTACTTGCAGAACAGAAGAAGTTACATGACCTACCTGCAGAGTTGCAGCTAGTTGTAGCTTCATCAGTCTTCTTACTTAATAGACTGAGCAATTGTGAAACCTGATCAGGAGTTAAAGTAGTTATAGAATTCTTAGTTTCAGTTTCAAGAGGAGTACTACTAGAGACATTGTTACTAGAAACATTTCTTTTGTTAAAACCAGTTTTATTTTTCATCCATGCAGGATATCCAATTATTTCAAAACACTTATCCATGGTGTGTCCTATCTTATTACAATGTGAACACTTTAGATTTGGGTTTTGATTACTAATCCTAGCATTCTTTTTATTTGAAACAGGTAAACTGGATTTAGCAAAGTATCCCACAGTAGGACCTTGTTCTTTATTAATAACAATATTTGAACTTCTATGTGACTCTTCTCTTGAAACAATTGAGAAGGCTTCCTTTACTGTTGGTAAAGGATCCCTTATCAATAAACTAGTCCTAACTGAACTGTAAACAGTATCAAGACCCATTAAAAACTGCATCAGTTTTATTAAATGGCTAAAGTCATTGAACTGTCTAGCAGCTTCACATGTACACGCAGGTAATTGCAACATTTGATCTAATTGTTGCCACATTATATGCAACTTATGATAATACTCAGCAACAGCCATACCATTTTGATTAAAGTGATTTATCTTTTGATAAGTATCAAATATAACTGACCCATCAATTTTATTATAGGTTTCTTTTAAGTCTTTCCAAACATCAGAAGCAAGTCTAGAATATACTTGACCCATATACAATTCTTCTGATACAGAGTTTAAAATCCAAGTTAAAACCACAGAGTTACATCGATCCCATTGTTTTCCTAGAACAGGATCATCCATAGACCTAACACATTCACCATTTATAAAACCCAATTTATTTTTTACTTGTAAAGCAAGAATCATGGCATTTGACCAAATAGTATAGTTTCCTGTCCCTTTAAGTTTTACACTTATGATAGTCAGATTAGCAGAATCACTAGCATGAAGATAGAGAGGATCACTTGAGTCAAGCTTACTGATAAGAGTAGCTCCTCCAAGTCTCTCTCTACCTTCACTTGAACTAGAATTAATATCATTCTCATTATCAGACATGATTACAGAATGATAAACACACAAGATTCAAATCAAACACAAACACACAAGAGAAAAACAGTAACAATAGAAATGTCACACTCAAACAAGTAGTAGACGAAACCCTGCCAGTGATCAAGATTCCAGGGTCATCACTCAGAGGTGCCTGGACATGTCTTAACAGGGGAGTCTAAAACGAGTTATAGCAGAGAGTGACAGTCCTACAGTATTAATCAACAACACAGAGACAATAACCAAATACTGAGCCAATACCGGTCCACCTAACCCGGTCAATGCTCCTAGACACTACCTTTTAAAAAAAAAACTAAAGAACAGAAAAGGAACAATCTCACCGAGGGGACCCAAGTTAGGGTTTCGCCTAAAAAACTCGTAACTCGTAACCTTCACTTAGGGTTACGAGTCAGAGAGCAAGAAAACAAATAGCTTCCAAGATCCACCAGAGTCCAGCTTATTAAGATTCCCAAACCCTAGATCTGATGATGAACTTCAGATCTAGGATAATCCAGAAGATTGACGTCTTGAATCAACAATGAACACAATCCGGTACAAGAACCCCCAATCTTGTCAAGACTCACAAGAGCTCAAATCAAACCCTAAGAGGAACACGGAAGATGAAATAATAGGAGCCTATAGCTCTGATACCATGTCAAAAATGGTGAATCAGAGATAACAAAGAAAACAACTCAATGATTACTGGAAAACTAAAAGACTTTAACAAGAAACAATCTAAGATCTGATCACAAAACAAACACAACGAAAGATCAGATCAACACCAGATCATTAACAGATGATCAGCTCACAATCTACTCTATGATCATTAACAGATGATCAACAGACAATACAAACTAAATCAGAGATCATTGACATATGATCCTGAATCTAAACCCTAATAACTAGAGAGAATGAAGACGAAATGAAACTGATGACTCGTAAAGTTCTGCAACAATGCACGAGGCATCTCTTTTATAGGGACCAGATGAGGTTCGGTTAACAAGCACACCCGAACCTCAGATCATCGTTGAACGGATGGGAAATAACACACTCTGAATGCATCTGAGCCGTTCAATATTGGTATGTAGTAAGGACTGGGGATTGCCACGTTGGCAATCCTCACAACTGATTATAAAAACACAGCTACATTGCTACTGGGCTTCGACCTTGGGCTGGACTATTGAAAGACACTCGTAAACCAACTGGGCCAGCATCCTGCTTCTATATCTGGGCTCTTGATCAACCGGGCCAATCCACATGCAATTCTCTCATTTATAAAACATAAAATAAAAGTGTATGAGTAAAAAATATAACAATAATTTTTATAAAACAACTAACTATCCAGTTATATTTTTAACAACAACTCATCTAAATCTTGATTGTAAAACGCGCAACGCGCGTGATTTTATACGACTAGTTAAAATTTAAAAATCACATACATGTGTGTATATATAATAGAATTGACTTTTTTAATCGTTATCTCTCCATTACCAAGAACAACGAACTTGTATATCATTTTACAGAATCATAGAGAATTTCCTGCTCTCCTGGTCAAAGAAACCATTTTTTTATCCAGAATTGAAATAGTCAAATAGACATGGTAACAAAAATGATTCAATTAAATATAGAAAATATAATAGGTTTTGATCATTAATTTTACGAACGAAGAGATAATGATAAATTCAAAATTTTAAGTAAGCGTTATGGATTCAATAGGTACAAATTTTCGGAAAAGTTTTGGTTATTTAAATAAGTTTTACGAATTTGCATTGGTTTTTAAACTTATAACAAATGCAATTAAAAAATAGAAAGTAAAAGGTTTGATCATATTTGTTTGAAAATTTAAAGGGGGGAGTGTAATCAGTAAAATTAAAAGAAATGGGGGTGCATTTAGCAACACCCATATTCTAAATATCAATACTAAGAAGGGATGTATTGATTTAGGCATGGTTTATGATTACAAGTTAGAACAGATCCAACAAATATGTATATACCTATTTGGGTTCAACTGAAGGGGTGTTTGGGATTGATTATTTAAAACAGATTATGCGTTTTGGAAAAGCAGGGGTGAAGCTGCTTATAGATTATTGCGTTTTGATAGCCTAAAAAACTTATTATCTACGTTCTCAAAACGCAATCCAAACACTAAAAACTGATTATCTGCGTTTTCAAAACGCAATAATCTAAAAATCAGATTCAAAACGCAATTTCAAACACCCTCTGAATGTTCTCTGCAAACTCAATTATTATAGAAACAATATTATTTTGTCTTTTACATTGCCTTTTAAAATCTTTTATTGGAAACAAGAAAATTTTGGTATGGTCCTAAATTATAGAAACAATATTATTTTGTCTTTTACATTGCCTTTTAAAATCTTTTATTGGAAACAAGAAAATTTTGGTATGGTCCTAAATTAAGCAATAAATCAAAAACAAAACAAACATAACACGGAAATGTCTTTTTCTTGATAATTTGGGGACGTGTTTGGATGTACAACCACCAACACATATTTTAGTTTTCGTTTATTAAAGTAATCAGATTTTGAAATTAAGGGTTAAGATCAAATACACAAGACACTTTTTCTAGGAAGGGTGAGAAGAATTGTGATCCATTGATCATATATTTGAAGGGTTGAGATTAGTTTGTTTGAAAAAAATAAATAATAAATTAGAGTAAGGGCATAAAAGGAAAACCACATTTGTTGACTTTCTCTCTCCACATGCAATGCACATGTCAATTCCCCCATCATTTTAAAACGTCTATAACTTTTTCATACGATATTTTTTTCAAAAAAATTTCACCATATTAACGAGCGTTTTTTATCTTTAATATGAGTACCACATTGCTACATTAAAATTGGAAAAAAAATTCATGTTAAATAGGTTTTCTTCTCCGTTGTGTCTTCTGCTCGTTCATTGTGTTATAATATGCACGTGTGCTTTATAAATATATTATTTATGTTTTTTTTAGTCTACACATGATTTAACTTTGTCAATTGTGTTTTTAGTATGCTTTTCATTATGTTTTACGCAAATGAGTTTTGTATTTAAGTGTACAATGTGTTTTATTATGTTGTTCATTGTGTTTAAGTCTATTATTCATTGTGTTTTAGTCTTTAGTTCATTGTGTATTTAGTATGTCGTCCATTGTGTTTTATTAGACTGTTCATTGTGTTTTATACCCTATTGTTCATTGCATATTTAATTGGTACTCATTGTGTTTTACGTTATCTCTATTGTGTCTTACGCAACTGGGTTTTCAACTTTTTTTTCAATAGTATTCATTGTGTTTTATTCTTCTATTCATTGTGTCCTTATTATGTCATCCATTGTGTTTTACACAACTGGGTTTTTGACTTTTTTTCAAAAGTATTCATTGTGTTTTAGTATTATGTTCATTGTGTCTTTAGTATGTCGTCCATTGTGTCTTACGCAACTGGGTTTTTAACTTTTTTTTTTCAAAAGTATTCATTATGTTTTAGTCTCCTATTCATTGTATCTTTAGTATGTCGTCCATTGTGTTTTATTAGATTGTTGATTATGTTTTATACCCTATATTTAATTGGTGTTCATTGTGTTTTACACTCTATTGTGTCTTATGCAAGTGGGTTTTTGACTTTTTTTTCGAAGGTATAACAATATGGTATTCATATTAAAGATAAAAAGACGCTCGATTTTATGGTATAATTTTTTTTTTAAAAACGATGACGTATAAAAAAGTTACGGACATTTAAAAATGAAGGTGGAAATGACATGTGCATATATTTTTTTGACAAAATTACCCCTCTCACTTGTTAATCCTTTGACACATGTCATTTTCTAGTGACTTCTCACCCTTTTCATTTTTTATAACCTTTGTAGAATAACCCAACCCTAGAAATTAATATAAAAGTAAAACCGGCTTTCGCAAATAAATACGCAATAATTTAGTAACTTATTCTACAAAAATTTGCGAGGACATTGATTGGTACCGAATGTGTTTTTGTTCCTTCTTTGTCTTCATCACTGAACGGCGCCTTCACCCCACTAGATCATCTTGTTGTGCGCAAGGACTCCAACTTGATGTCTCTGCTCAGGGCTGCGGTCCCATGCAGGACTTCGCAAGCTTACAATGATGGATATAGCACATGACCCAACGTGTTATTCTTTTTCCATTATCGTAAGCTTGTGTAGTCACTTTCTCATGTATGTTTCTTAATTACTTTGGTATTGCTAATTTAATTCAGTAGTTAATTCCAACCGTTTAAACCTTGAATTTATTTATATTTAGAGGACTATAATTTAATATTATTTTGTTCCTTCTTAAAAAAATCTACTTTTTTTTCATTATTAAATTGTATACCAATCAAAACATTGCTTGGTAGCGTATATATCTTAAAAAATGTAAGTTGAGCCCACAAACTGAATGATCCATTTTATCCAATCAACACTCAACATCCACCACATTTTTAGATATTATAAACAATCATTTAGTTAAAAAAAAAAAAACAAAAACAAAAACAAAAAAAACTAACCCCACTATATCTAATTCATAGATCAGTCATTAAATAGTCACACTAAAATGACCAATAAATAGTTGCTAAAACATATCCTATTGTTCATGTAAACTCTTAACATTTGATCAACAAAACATACAAAAAGTGTCACTCAAAAAAAAAAAAAAAAAAAAAAAAAGAGCAATGGGTTCACATGAAAAAATGAAGAGTTTGTTTAACAACAGATGGCTAGTTTTTGTTGCTTCAATATGGGTTCAATCATGTTCAGGGGTTGGGTACATGTTCGGGAGCATATCACCAGTGATCAAGAAAACAATGGGTTATAACCAACGACAGACAGCGACGTTGGGTGTGGTCAAAGACATCGGTGCAGCTATCGGGTTTGTTGGTGGTAGTTTGTGCGAAATCGCCCCGATATGGGTTGTTTTTTTCATTGGAGTTGTGCAAATTTTGGTTGGCTATGGTCTACTTTGGCTTACCATCATACACACCTTGCCTGAATTGCCTTTGTGGGTGGTCAGTTTTTGTAGCACTTTAGTTATTTCATTAGTTAAATCATAATCATGTTTAAGTTATCATGCATGATTAGTTGATTATGATATCAGACAACATTAACACATCCAAACACTATTTTCATGGCCTCATGGGCCAGTTTTATTACACTTGTTTATCTAATCTAATTTGGAAAAGAGGCTTCAGCTGCTAAAAGTTCAACTTGAAACTTCAGGTTGAGTAAATAATGTGTTTTCAGAACAAAAACTTACACACTGATGAAGACATGTGTACAGTTTATGGGTCAAATAGTTGTTGTGAAGTTGGTTCAAAACTTTATTTGTCATAAAAGTATTAGTTTTGGACTTGTTTGCCCAAAGCATAGTAGTTTTCAACTTTATTTACCACAAAATATGGGTGGTAAATAAGTTCCAAACTAGTATATGCATGTGTAAATTTTTTACATTTTTTTAAAGACGATTCTTTTGAACTATATGGTTTGTGGGACTTGAACCCAAGACCTCCAAACCTAGATGTTTTTTAAAAGCTTTGCTTTTGCCAGCAGGACAGTAACAAGTATGGTTTGGTAGTAAATAAGTTCCAAACTAGTATGCATGTGTAAAATTTTTGAAAGGCGATTTTTTTTTTTTTTTTTAATTCTATGGTTCGTGGGACTTGAACCCGAGACTTCCAAACTTAGGTGTTTTTTAAAGGCTTTGCCAATGGGCCTCCGACAAGTATGTTTTGGTAGATAAAATGCTTTGGGCAAAAACTAAAGTTTGTATCACTATTTTGTATGAAATCTTGTGTTCTTTTGCATTTTGATATGTTAGTTTTTTGTAAACAATCAAAATGGGTTGGGTTAGGCTGGATTGTATCAAAGTAAATATAGGTATGTCGAGCGAGTTTGGTAATGAGCCCAAACAGATTGACCCGGAACACTTTTTGTCCAAAATTTTGATTACTAAAGTATACTATTCCAACAATAACCAAATGTTTTCAATGAAGTTAGATAGTTAGTTGAGTTGAGGAGTGTGGGTTACTTTCCTGTATCAACTCATTCATAAGTAAACGGGTCAAAATTACCATCAATATGTAGTAGCGAAGCAGATAAAAGCATGTGATGTGCCAAATGAATGCTATTTGAAAAGTTTTGTTTTTTTATTTGCAGTTATGTATCTGCATATTCGTGGGAGCGAATGGCGAAACGTATTTTAACACGGGGGATCTTGTTACGGGTGTTCAAAACTTCCCTAAAAACCGCGGTCCTGTTGTAGGAATACTTAAGGGTTTTGCTGGCTTGAGTGGTGCAATTTTAACTCAAGTTTATACTGTCCTTAATTTTCCAGACCAAGCTTCAGTCATCCTTGTGGTTGCAGTGGGACCGGCAATCGTAATTTCTTCGTTAATGTTCGTAATTAGACCCGTTGGAGGCCATAAACAAGCTCAACCATCCGATAACACAAGCTTCTTATGTCTTTATTCTATGTGCCTCATTCTTGCAGCTTATCTTTTAGCTGTTCTGATATTACAAGATGTGGCCCCTTTGAACCAAACCACCATCACTTGGCTGACAGTCGGGCTCTTAGTTCTCGTCTTACTTCCAGTTGCGATCCCTATTTTCTTGGTTTTTTTCTCGCCTTCAAGACCAGAGAATTATGTTGAGGAGACGCTTTTAAGCGAGGACCAAAAGCGAGAAAATGAAGTGATTTTTAGTGAAGTGGATGACGAAACGGGCTCAGAAGTTGAGTTGCTTTCGGCTCAAGAAAGGCAAAAGCGAATGAACCATCTGCAAGCCAAATTGGTCCAGGCTGCGGCTGATGGAGCCGTGAGGGTGAAACGCAAAAAGGGCCCTCGACGAGGGGAGGATTTTACATTAATGCAGGCGTTGGTAAAAGCCGATCTTTTGCTTTTGTTTTTCTCTTTGGTTTTGGCTTCAGGATCGGGTTTGACTATTATCGATAACCTTGGTCAAATGTGTGAGTCTCTCGGGTACGAGAATCCTCATATTTTTGTTTCCATGATTAGCATTTGGAACTTTCTTGGTCGTGTTGCTGGCGGATACTTTTCAGAGATAATCGTAAGGTGCGTTTGTCATAAAATTATATCATGGGACGGATCCAAGATTGTTGACCAATATCTACGTTTTGAGGTGGCAAAATGGGCGGGTCAAAATAGGTTCAGTTAAAAATGGTTTCTTGTTAGGGGGAGAAATGGGCTGGGGCTTTTTAACACAAGCCGAACGACCTTGTTATCCAAACCGTCCATTTTACCACCTCTTGACTGTGTGCTGACTAATCTTCTTGCATGTCAGAAAACACGCATACCCGAGACCTGTAGCAATGGCTGGAGTTCAACTCGTGATGGCGGGTTCGCTTTTCTACTATGCAATGGGTGCACCTGGTGCAATATACGTTGTTTCGGTCATAATGGGCTCGTGTTATGGGGCCCATTGGGCCATCGTTCCCTCAGCAGCCTCGGAACTATTTGGTTTAAAGAGTTTTGGCGCAATTTATAGCTTTCTCACACTCGCAAGCCCAGCAGGCTCTCTTATCTTCTCTGGTGTCGTTGCTAGTGGGATTTACGACTACCAAGCAAAGAAACAAAGCTCAGCGAAATATAACATTCTTCAAGAAAACGACGAACTCACTTGCTATGGGACTGTGTGTTACTCGCTCACTTGTGGGATTTTATCGGTTCTTTGCATAATCGCGGCTTCTTTGAGTATGACGGTTGTCTATAGAACCAAAAGAGTGTATGCACAGCTGTATGGAAATTCGCAGACTTAAAGGCGTTCTTCATGAACTTTTCTTTTACAGAATTGCTTGTGATCGAGGAATACTGAGACCGACGATGTTGATTTGGTGTTGTTATGGGAGACAAGAGGTCTGGCTTTCTGCATATCTTTTAGTTACAGAAATGCTTAAACATATTGGATCCAGGTTTAAATTGATAAACAAAGTGTATGTAAACATTACTTTTTGTATATATAAAGTGATGAAAGAACTGGGTTTGTAAAGTGCAGTTTTCAACCCATGTTTCCTGATATGAATACTGCAGCACCCATGTTTTTGTAAAAAAATACGTATGCGAAAATCCTGCTTTTGAAGGATGTTTTTTTTTATTACGGCAAATTGGGATCATTGACGGACGACTGGAGCATCATCCTGCTTTTGAAGTAGTGGTAGATCTCCGCCGGTTGTGATGTAGAACTTCAAATTTGAATTTTCATCTTTGGAAAGATTAGTCGAAACGGTCAAACCAAAGACCCCTGACTATTCTCATCTCAACCATATTAAGTTTATCAAAGAGTGTGAGACCTACATATCCCAATTCTGTGTAACAGTAAACATAGGATGTTGCAGCGACACATGTTCTATATCAGCTATAGCAAAACATACTGTTTCATAAATATTATATATGAAAGTTTTCTTAGCGACGTATCCGTTGAAAAAGTATCATATACAGGTTTTATGACACATACTCTGGTCACTGAACGCCGCAAGAAACAACTTCAACAAGCATATAATGACTTCTTCTCAGTCACAAAAGGTCATTAAGTAAATTTATGTTTCTTGTAAAGATTATAGCAGTAAACTAATGACCTGGCTAGTTTTCATTAATAACATTCTAAATTCCCGAATAACCTAAATTAAAGTTAAATGATGATATTATTGACGAAAACAGTAACAACAATAACAGTCCACATCAGGTTATACTATAATAATATGGTAATTTTGTTTAAACTCTTGATTTCCAAGACTCCGAGTTTAAAAATTTCATCTAAACTTGGACAATATTCAGACCAGACAAGGATAACATTTTCATTTACTTGCAGTATGTACGTACGTAACCTGTCAGTTGGCAGTTAGTTTCAATCAAAAGACTAAACTCCTTGTTGCTGTAAGCAAAAACATCATCCAATCATCCATTGGCTTCTTGGCGCTGAGAATCGTACACAAAAGGGAAGGGTAAGAAACTAAGAACATTAAAAAACACATGATTGATTTCAAATTTTCCTACCAAGATATCATGGTTGACCAGAAATTCAGTATTTTAAAATTATATTTTTTATTGACAAGTAATAAATTTTATAATTATGTTTATTATATTGGTTGTTCAAGAAACTTTAAAAAGAAAGACTTTAAAGAAAGAAAAAAAATAGCATGTCAACCCAACCCAATTCATTTGACCCATGACCCGTTTTGAGCCAGCGTCAATGTTTACTGAACTGATGATCATATTACAAAAGATGATTAAGGGTTACAAGCTTACCATTCTCTTGCTTATATAAGGCTGTAACTGCATTGATGAATCAAGATTTTGACTTTCATCTTTAACCGGCTTCGTGGCCCCCACCTCAAATTCTTTACGAGAATCTTTCCTGCTACCTGATTGCCACACTCTACCAAAGTTGGGAAGCCAGCTGGCATCAAATTTATTGGCAGGCAACACCCCTCTTTTCTCCATCTCCATCTCTAACTTTCTTTTCTCTGCCCAAGCTGCACCAACCCTTTTAGGATTTAATTTTGACTTCACGGTTTTAGTTTTAGCTTTAGTTTTGATTGCATCGCGAGGAATCCCATTGATTGTATTAAACCAAGGAGGAGGTGCTCCTGAATGCACATTTCCTGCATTCGGTTCATAGATTGTAGATGAAATTTGTGTGAGCTGCTGCAGACCTGCAAGGAAAAGCCCGGAAAAAGAATAAATAAGAAAAAGAAATAACGTGTTATCAAGTCTCATGCGTGTATATTGATATAATTTTGGAAAGTGGGAAACGCACTGGTTGGATGGATTGGAAACGGGTCAAAAAGACTTAGGTCAAAATGGGTACTTTTGGTATGTGTGGTTAGTGGTTACATATCGGCTGGGTGGAGTTGACTAAAAAAAATATACATTCGAAACTTCTAAAGTTGCATCAATAATGCGTGTAGATCATTGAACATGAACATAAAAACTTGTTGGTCCCTTGTTCTTGTATGTTTAATATATAGAGTTTGCTATTAAAAAAAAATATAGTATTTGAACAAATGACATGGTAGATTGCACTTCAACCCATTTGATCCTTTCCTTTTCAGTTATTTTTTTTTTACTATACCCATTTGAATTATTAAAAATAAAACAATAGCATGTGGGTTCAAATTGCCACATCCAACAATTTCAGGTGGCATGCGGTTACAGAACCCAATAATCTGGTGGTTGAAATGCTTAAACGATAATAAAATAATGTGACTATGCCAGAATATTGAAAAATTAACCAAAATACAGATGCAGGAGAAGAATATAAGCAACACTAAGAGTGACAAATGAATTGAAATTGTTAAGAGATACCTGCTGAACTACCCTCCCCATTTGATTCCGTTTTCTCTGCATATACCTGACATGTCTTCCCCTATAACATTAGTATATGCCACAATAATGGCAATAAATGCGAACAAAGCACGAGAAGAAAACAAACCAAATTTGGTAAAAATTATGATACTAGACTATGCTGCATGATACACAGAATAAAATCATATATTTAACACCAAAATAAGATAGTTCTGATATCACTAAAACAACAGTCATCATGCTGAATTGCTGATAAGAAACTTACCAGTCCATTGTAGCGATAACCTTCAGTTAAGCCATTCCCACCTGCATGACATGAGCACCAAGAAATTCAATAAAAATTCTTCATAAAAATAACAAAAAAAAATGTATAAAGGGGATATAATATAATCACCTCTTAAGTTATTTGTAAGATTTGCATCTGAAGCCGACAGCAATGATTGATAATCATATGAAGAAGTGCTGGTTGCCACATGTCCGGATAGATCTGAGTGGGATACCTGATAATTCTCATTTGTATAATCTTGTAAAGGTAAAACATTATTTTGAAAACTTGAATTATGAGAGATGCTAGGATTTCTGTCAAAGTTATCTACATAATCAAATTTCCGTTCATTGTGGATATCATTTGAAGGTCCGATTAGAGGTCCATGAGATTGTTCACTACCACTTTCACTCTTCAACGATATACACCTCTTTTCATACTGCAATAACACGTAAATGGAAATCATAAGTACCTTTACAACTATTTAAGACGTTGCAACTATTTACGCAATGAAGATGTCGGTCACAAAACTAACAAAAAAACAAATCTACCTTAGCAAGATCTGCCTCAGTAAACCTGAAACGGTCAATCCGATCCATTCCACCACCGTATTTCCACATGAAACTTTTCAGGTTCCTTAAATGATCTGCACTTGCAAGATGCTTGATTCCGTTCTCGCTGACAAAACAACATATAGGTATTTGGAAGCTTTCAATGTCATCACTACAACTTAGAGAATCAAAATCATATTCATAATTTACATAATTAGTTGATTGAAGCTACTGTTCAAAAAAAAAAGTTGATTGAAGCTAGGGTTATTGATTAGTCATATAACTTTACAACCACTGACATCTGCAAATTTGATGATTCTGACTCTAATTGACCCCACATATGATACAAACAATCAAAACTGATTACTGAACACTTTTAGCCTTAATTTTCTACAGTTTTGTTCATGTATAAACTCAACTCCCTCTAAAATCACCAGAATACTACATGAACAATTATAATAGCACAGTTTCTATCTATCTACCTACATTTGACTGAAGCTAGGGTTAGTCAGGTAACCTTACATCCATCGACATCTGCAAATGCAAATTTAATAATTTTAAGTTTTAACCCTAATTGATCAAAAACATGAACCAAACAATCAAAACTGATTATTGAAGATGTTAGCCCCTAATTTTCTACATGTGTGTTCATGTAAATGGCTAACTTCTTCTAGAATCACCCAAAAGCTACACAAACAGTTATAAATGAAAAGGTATCCAACTATATACCTACATTTTCTCATTGAAAACAAAAACCACCACCATACCCCGTACATACCACAAATAGCAAAGCTACCTGTAGGGTCTGGGAAGCGTAGGAATGTAGGACATAGGCAAACAGCAAACCTTTCCTTAGTTCCTCTATCCCTAAGGATAGAGATGCTGCTTCCAGAGAGACCTCTAGCTCCAAACAAACGACAGACCAACACACATAACCAAAAAGCATACAAATACAAAGCTACCAATAACCAAGAACATGGTGAGAGAGTAACACAATACCAATAGTCCAATATAAACATGAATAACCTCATACAACAGTAGTTTCGGAAAAAATCAGGACCAGCCAGCGAGTAGTCACTAGTCAGCCAACAATTGAGTATTTTTTTGCTAATCGCCTATTAGAGTATTAGTCGCTAATTGGCCGACAACTGAGTAATTTTTTGCTTATCGGTCCATTGGTCGCTAGTCAGCCGGCATCTGAGCAACTTTTTGCTAATCGGTCCGTTAGTCACTAGTCGGCCCTATTCGGCCAAAAATAGGCAAAAAAAAAAAAAAAGATAATATCAGGAAAAATTGAAAAAAAATAAACGGCGATTGATTCCTACCAGATTTCAGCCAAAACCTTTCTACTTAAAAAAGAATACATAACAAAATGTGTGTGTATATATACAGGGGCGAACCCCCCCCCCACCCCACCCCACCCCGGGTTTTTTGGCGCATTAGTGGAAATTTGCGGTTTTCGTAGGTAAATTGAGTCCGGCCCCCGCCACTTTCCCACTAACAAAACCCCCCATTCGAGAACCAAGTTTCGCCCCTGTGTATATATACATAATACAAAACTGA
Source organism: Ambrosia x helenae (assembly GCA_030844895.1). Classification (NCBI taxonomy): domain Eukaryota; kingdom Viridiplantae; phylum Streptophyta; class Magnoliopsida; order Asterales; family Asteraceae; genus Ambrosia; species Ambrosia x helenae. The sequence goes on along the minus strand of CM061224.1, from coordinate 115,545,301 downwards.
AAAATTACATATAAAATCCCAATCTGATTGATTGCGGCCGACTGGCGGCTAGCGAGTTCTACAACACAACAGCATAGAGTCGTAAACTAGAAGTTGTTATTGATAATCCTACACATTCACGAGAAGTCCTATCCTAGAAACAAACAGATTGAAATACATAATAATAATAATAATAATAATAATAATAATAATAATAATAATAATAATAATAATAATTTGCTCACCAGGTAAAAGTGCTATCGTGTTCGGTAACATCGGAATCACAAAACACGCACCAAAACCGATTGCGAGAAGCGAACTCGGAAGAAAGTAAGGTAGGGTTGTTGAAGAAGAAGCGTACGTCGGATAGTTTGGAGTGGAATCGGGAGAGGAAAGAGGAGAGAGATGTTTTGTGGTTAGGAAAGAAGTTATGGCGGCGACCTTGGTTGTGATTTAGCTTGCATACTTTACATAACTCGAATTCCGTTGCCTTCCTCTTCCCGGTGCTAGGGTTAGGGTTTTTCGTCTCCGGTGGTGGCTCCATCGGTAATGTCACAATCGTTCAGGCCACGATTTTATGATTGAAATTTTGTTTTTGATCCAGTTTGGCGTCACCAAAGGAAGATGGGATTTGTAGAACTTTTTTTAAGAGGCAACAAAAGATGTCCCGACCATCCGGAATACTCGTGGCGAGCACGAAACAGTCTTATGTGTCCGCCCACAGGTAGCGCTGGATAGTCAGAACCCACCGAGTCATCAGTTTTGAGGAAAACCTGACACCTCACCCACCCGAAGATACGATAATGGAAAATCATTAAAACCCGATGGGATTGGTGATCGAACCTGACACCTTAAGGAGGCTAATCTCTACCCATCATTTCTCATGCTACTCCACCACAAAGGCGGGGCGGGGAATTGTATAACTTATTATTACTAGAAGGAATGCCCGCGCGTTACGGCGGGTGCAACTGTTTTGCCCCTCGTGTATTGTGTTTGTTGGTTATTCATTATGATGAAGTAGAAAACAACGATGTATAAAATATATGTTATTAAAAACTGAAACTCATAAGTATATCTTCTGAAAATTTTAAATGGGTACATAACAATAGGCCGTACTATTCTTTGCAACACCCTTAGATTGTCCCACATCCTTCGGTGGGACCCTTTTATGTATCTCGAAGGCAGATAAGTATGCCATCGTAGAGCGGTGTTTAGCGTAGTGAAGTGGCGTTGTATCTCTTAATGACCATAAGATTGTAGTGAAAGTGATGTAATTACTAAAATGCAGTTTGTAGTGTGCAACATATTTTTATTATTTTAGGGCACCCGTGAGATGCAGCGTAGTCAATGATTTGCATAGATACTCTCGTTTTATGTTAGTTTGACAAGCGCCGTAACAAATATATTGGACCAAACAAATTACTAATAAATATAGTTAAAACTACCAAATCGACTGATAAGAACTTGTCTTCTTTTGGATATGTAAACAATTTGTGACTTCGTGAGATCAGAAACTTAAATTCTATTCCTAGAAGCTTATAGTAGCAGAGAAAACAAAAAACCATCGAGGAAGACGATGACGTTGCTCATGAAGTATCTCTACCATATTTGCTTGTATAAACATCAAGCCTACATATATCGCCCACTTTAATGGGTTGAAACGTGTCATGGGTTGGGTGTGTTGGCAAACTTCAAGCCTACATATTCATTTGTGTGCAGAAGTGTCACATCATAACATCCTCCAACCACATGAATTTAAAAAGAAGATATAAATACATAATATTCGATGTAATTTATTTACTATAAACATTGAAGGATATGTAAGTTATGTATGTGAAGAGTCACTACATTATTTATATACCAAATACATGACCACTATTTATAAGACTATAACATTGATACAAACATAATAAAGACATGGAGGTTATGAATGTAAAGAGTCACCATATTATTGTTAATTTCCTCATCAATTTTATAAGTATGTTTAAATTAATTTCTTCAACAATTTAATATCTCGGAATGAGGTAAAATGGAAGCACGCATAAGGTAAGTCACTCGATAACTTAATTCTTAATATGTCTTTAGTATGTTCATATGCTTAATTATACCTTTGTATATGTATTTGGAAACTAGACATTGAAATGTCACAAAAGAAGCATAAATGAGACACACGATTCATAGAATATGGCCTTAGATGAAGGTTGTTAATATCCCAAGTAGACTATCGGTTAATTGGATAAAATGCTAGATAGACAATAGCTTAGGCCAAATGTCAACATTTAGCCGGTAACGAACTCGTGCTAGTTGCTTGAGTGTATTCATGGGTTCAATGTTATCTACCTCAAATTAGTCTAGAAGCAAAAAAGGGCGCGAGCCAAGGTAAGTCATATCTATGACTTTGTAAGATAAATACATATATGCATAAGTTGGGAGTGTATTTATGGGTATATCATTTAATTCAAAATAGAAATTGTGATTTCCAAGGGATAGAAAACAACAGATAAAAACCATGCCGTAAGTCATAGAGGCCGAGCGTACAAGACCGAGAGAAATGGCACATGTGGCCATGGACACGAGGCACCGCAATCACGACATAAATGACTTGGGCATAAATTTCCCTAGTCAAGTTGAGACTTGACAAGTGGGCAAAAACCACAACTAGAACTTGGAAATCATAAAATCTTATGATTTTGTCATGTATAAAACTTAACCGGTCAGCTTAAAGATGGATAGATAATTCATGGTTTTTGGGTTAGAAATCGAACAAGGAATCCAAACATATCTTTAATCATGTAAGAGGTACGTATTATGACCCATTAACAAGTCCCGAGAATCCCCGTAAATGGCCTTGAAGCTGCACTAAAAGTGTAGCTTGGTGCAAGAAAAAGGGTAGTTTCTGACAGCAGGTTTACCCGCCCGGGTAAAACACTCACCCGCCCGGGTAAAGGTTCTGATAAAAAAGGGTAGTTTCTAACAGCAGGTTTACCCGCCCGGGTAAAACACTTACCCGCCCGGGTAAAGGTTATGTAAAAAAAAACTCCATTTTATTATTCTTTCAATACTAGACATTCATAATAACGTATTAATGGGTTATTTCCTCATGTTTAACCCTCAGGTACTCTATTATACTGAATGGATGATGATCAAAAATTGAACAAAGATCCGAACGCACAAGTCTCGTCCGCTTCCGCAACTTTTGAGCTAAAAGGGTTATAAACTTAGTTTTGGAAGGTGCCATTGAAAACGTTTTCGCTATTAAATTCATCGTACGTATGTTTAAACCATGAGATACATGTGCAAATATTTTGCCAAAAACTCGTTGAGCTCTTAATGACAAAATCTCAAACTTTCAAATTAAGTTTATTAACTCGTAAATCTTCTCATAATACCACTTTAAACGGGGTGGGTCTTACAAGTGGTATTCAGAGCCCAAGGTTAAATGAGTCTAAGCGTTCGGTTCAAGTATGATCATCAATCCGGTAAGGAATTCACTTCCAAAATGTGATAATCTCGTCAAAAGCGATCTATATCATGATTGAACACGAGTCAATCGGGAACGAACTAAGGGAATAGTGTACTAAACACTAATGCCCAGGAAACACACCAATTACACGGTCATGGTGAGCTAAGACTCAGCCGAACCGAAAATTAGGAAACTCGGTCGCCTCACTTAGATGATGCGATGGATTGTGTGCAACAAGCACTTAGAAACTCGAAAACACAAAAATTCCAACTACACGGTCAGAGTGAACCGAAAGTTGGGGATTCTAGTTGTATCACTCCGGTGATACAATAAAAAGGTACAATGATAACCTAAGACGTGAATATGTACCAATTGCACGGTCATGGTGGGCCAAGGCTCAGCCGAACCGAGGATTGGAAGACATGATCGTATCGACAAGACTGTACGATCGGTTAAAAAGCAAATAGCCTAATAACGTGGGTATACAAAAATGCATTAAACAAATAGACAATAATGTTTTTATTAAACAAGATGCATGACCAGAAAATTGCTCACCTGGAGAGTACCGTGGTGATCGCGATGAGATCACCGTGACATGTGCGGATTGCTTACCCTGGCCAGGTAAGTGTTCAACACATGGTGTGGTGGGCTTCTCGTGGTCTACACGCCTATTTTTCACGTGACAAGGACTGGGTCAGGGGAGAAAGGCATATCAACATCTTCAAAATATAACTCGCGAGGACATATAACAAGGAAGTATTGCCAAACGAGTCAAGAGGCAGGGTAGACCGGGTAAGTAAAACCGATGCATAAACGACCCACGGGTTCGTAGAGCCAAAGGTATTACCACAACGGTTACACGGACCAAGATAAAACTCGAACCTTTATAGAAGGTTGAATTCGTGAATAGACTTGAACCTTAATAAAAGGTTAAGTCATAACTAAACTCGAACCTTTATAGAAGGGTGAATTCGTGAATAGACTTGAACCTTAATCAAAGGTTAAGTCATAGCTAAACTCGAACCTTTATAGGAGGTTGAATTCGTTAATAGACCTGAACCTTAATCAAAGGTTAAGTCATAGCTAAACTTAGGGGTGTAAACGAGCCGAGCCGAGCCCGAGCCTGACTGGGCTCGGCTCGGGCTCGTTAAGGTTTTGTGAAGCTCGAGCTCGAGCTCGGCTCGGTTCGAGCCTACAATCTTGAGCTCGAGCTCGGCTCGCTAGTAAAATCCAAAGCTCGAGCTCGGCTCGGCTCGGCTCGAGGTGATTTGAGAATCTCAAACGAGCTCAAAAGCTCGGCTCGAGCTCGCAAAAGCTCGGCTATAACTTAGGCTCGCGAGCCCAATCGTTAAGGCTATAACTTAGGCTCGGCTGTAACTTAGGCTCGGCTGTAACTTAGGCTCGGGCTCGGGTTCGGGCTCTAGCTCGTTAAGGCTCGCGAGCCCAATCGAGCTTTGTATCTAGGGCTCGAGCTCGGGCTCGATAACTAAACGAGCCATATTTCAGGCTCGGGCTCGTTAAGGCTCGGCTCGTTCGATCTTTTTACCGAGCCGATCCCGAGCCGCTACGTGCCATTTACACCCCTAGATAAACTCGAATCTTTATAGAAGGTTGAATTTGTAAATAGACTTGAACCTCAATCAAAGGTTGAGTCATAATCACATTCGGACCTCAATTAAGAATAATCCGTAAAAAGGACTTGAACCTCAATCAAAGGTTAAGTCGTAAACGCACTCAAACCTTAATCAAGGGTAGAACATAAGTGGACTTGAACCTCCAAGGTTAAGTCATTAATGCATTCGAACCATAAACGGAGGTGAATTCCTAAATAGAATGAACCCTATCAAGGGTTAAATCACAAACCAATCTAAATCTCATCTGAAGGGTAAGCTTTTAACGAGTATAAACCACAATCGAGCCCTAAATCGTATTCCAATATGAACCCTGTAATGAGGAAAACAAAAGCCAAGATTCGGGCTAAGCTCAAGGTAAAGTCATAATTTAAACTTCAATCATATTAAATTCGTGAAAGCCTACGGGCAAATGTGAATTATGCATCACACTAATCGTATAAATTCATGAAAACCTAGTGGAAATGTGAACTATGCGTCACACTAATCGTATTAAATTCGTGAAAGCCTACGGGAAAATGTGAACCATGCGTCACACTAATCGTAATGAACTCGTGAAACCTACGAGTAATTGTGATCTAATAATCACACAAAATCATAACGATCCGTGAAAGCTCACGGGCAACCAAAGACTACACGTCTCTAAACGGGAATGCAAACGAGAATAGAACCCCACGGGGCAAGCATGAACTATGATTCACACAAAATCAAACTAAAAAAAACATGGTTATAGACTGTGAAACGACGTTAAATAAAAGAGAAATTACACGCTAAATCAAAAGGGAGCTTGTATGAGACCCCAGATTACCGGAGGTGCGTCCGCACCAGAGGAACAATCCTAGCCTCAAGCAAGAATCGTGTCAGAGTAAACAATGATTGATGTGGCCTAATGAAGGCATGTCAAAAATGAACAAAGCGAGATAAACCTCGTGGGCCTTAGCACATGATGGATGAATGGACAATCAAAAGCCTAAAATATATAGATGGCTGTGAATCGCGGAAATAAAGGCAATGCCTTCATAATAAGCCAAACACGATCCACTGGATCACTATGCATACGAATACTAAAGAAAGAAAACATAAGTAAATAGACTTGTGTGAATAAACATGGTAATGTGACACCACGAAACACAGACGAGCAAGAACTCTTGTGAGAAATGTTGAATTGATCTAAGGGTCAATAAGTCCTGAAGAACATAAATAAATAGAAACAGGTCATAGTTCAGGAACAGACCCTATAAGGGTTGACCATTAAAGGAATTGCCTTGGAACCAAAGCATTCCGAGGCATTAAATAAAAACATAATCCGGAAAGGGATTTGAAGACGAAGTGTTATATACGCAATAATACCTAGATAAATACAAGAGTCGGAAGACTCGGGTTAAATCTCAAATAAGATGTATATGAGAGCTATAAATGTAAATTCAAAAGGCTAGATAAGAAAGGGCCACGAACCCTATGTTAATTATATCGATAGGATAAAAATCCTAAAAGCCCGGGGCATCGGGGCAAGAAGATAATAGGTGAGCAATCGCCTGGAATTAGTTTCGACTAAGAGTTGAAACTCACATACCAAAATTTGGGTAAAGTGATGCCAATGCGCGTTAAAGTACACAGAGATACGCTAAATGCTATCTAAAGTATTATATGAAGGATTCCATGGAATATTCTAACTCTAGATGAGTAATGCGAAATACTAGCCTAGCACTAAACTAGGACATATGCACGTTGCAAGATCCTACATCGGTTGGGAAAGTGAAACAAACACTTCCTTATAAGGGAGTGGCCACCCTCACTACCACAACGCGTTTTGGCCAGTCCTTCGGAGGTGAGACTAGTTCAAAACCGTGATCTTGGTCACAGTCTAATACGGCTGGGCGGGCAAAGCGGATAATATACGATACGAGTTATCTTGGGTTGTTACAGCCTGTTAGACAAAAGTTGGACTTTTACAAAGTCTAACAAATCTTAACTCAGAAGTTTGATAGACGGTGTGTAGAAGCACAGCAGTAGTCGTAGACATTGGATTGGATGACCGACTAAAGCATGTGACTTATGAAACTAAATCTATTTGTAGCCGAAAACCCTGATGAATTAACTATTCACAGAATTGGCGATCAGATAGTAACAGAACGAATGATGAACCATTAATAGTCTAGTGATAGCTAAGCGATCATTAGAAGGTTCAAACGGGTCAAGTGTAGTCATCACGACTTGGACCCAGAGGAATGCATAAATATAACTAATCTAGTGACAGGTGAAAACACTGTTAATTAAGGCATGCGATGTCCATGACAAAGAAAACGTGAGGTACGGAAAGGACTCGATGCTTTCCGTAAAACCATGGCATTATAAGAGGCCTTGAGCCCAAATCAAACAAAAATTTATATCACGTGGAAGGTGGGTGAAAATCTTTGGAAAGCCGTCATGAAAACCAAATCCAAATATGTGCTTCAGCGCATATAAATGATCCTAAGTAGTGTAAATAATCGAACGAATACCCTAAGCCCTCGGGAATTTAAGGGTACGAAAACATGAAGGAGTCAAATCGCTAATGCCTAGGCAAACCATGACACCTACGGGTTCCTGAACTAGAATAATTCCCGGCAGAGGTAAATGAATGTGTATACGTAAATATAGGGGGTGTAATCTAATTCAATAAAAATAAACCTCGTCGAGCGGGGATAAAATTCAAGATTAACCATGAGGCGCGACCCATGGGAATTCGTAGATATATCCGGTTTCGAGGACGAAACCCTCTCTAAGGGGGATGGAGTTGTAACACCCCAAAATTTCTAAACCGTATCATATGATAATATAAGCACACGGGACTTTTAACTATCAAATAGTGACAAAACATGAAGGGGCAAACTTGCCAAGTTGCCAAACTTGAGTTTTTACTAATCTATACATATAATAAACCAAAACCATTTTAATGACATGGCACTCAAAGAGGCATTCTCTTCCTTGAGTGTGCCATGTGTCATCCCATGTGGCATTGAGATATTTTAGGAAAAAAAATAATTTAAAAACAAAATTGGATTTTTCACCCTCATGTTTTCTCCCATAAATTTTAAACGTTAATATCTTTAATATACGGGATTTTTTAAAGAAAAAAATTACACCAAATTAACGAGCGTTTTATTATCTTTCCAACGAGTACCATAGTGCTATATAAAAAACGGAGAAATTTTTTTGTGGGGTTTTGTTCATACAGGAAAAAAAACACAAAGTGTTCAGGTAAATCATTAATCATGTATAGACAAGTCACTAATTATGTTTAAATCAGTAAATATGATTTTTTTTTCAACCAGAGCCGAATAGGTTAATAGAGTTATACGTTGTTTTAAGTTAGGTATCAATATTAGTATGTTAGAGTTGTACATTTGTTTAGTCTTTAGGATATGTGTTAATATTAGAGTTACATTAAAGTTCTACATTCTTTAGGTTAGGTGTTAGCATTTGAGTTTAATATTGTTAATTTGTTTTAGGTTAGATATTAATATTAGAGTTATACATCAGTCTATTTTATATGTAAAATTGATACATCATATTAAATTTCTTAACCCGGGACGCTCCCGGGGTATAATCTAGTTATATATAAAAAAAGAGATGGAGATGAACTCCATACCCCAAATTCGTTCATCATCATCATCACACACACACCAAACCCTAAAACTCGAGAGTAAGCTTGAATCAAGGTGGAATCAAAGGGGTTTTGAGTGCTATAGCCCTAAAACGAATCTTCCAAGCCTAATACACACCAAGGTAACCTTTTATTTGGCTAGATTTGATGGTATGTTTAGGCATGGCTATGATGAAAATCATGGGTTGTTATAAAAATGTGATTTAAGGGCTTGTAATGGTTGTTCTTGTATGAGAGAACCATAATACATGTTAATTTGTGTGTGTTAAGCAAAATCCTTGTGAGAAGGTTTTATCCTTATAGTTCATGTTATGAAAGGAATTGGGTTTTTGGTGGATTGGTAGGAACCACCTTTAAACCATGAAATACTAGTTATAAACTATGATTAAGATGTTTATAGGAATGCTAGTATTGATAATCTTGGTTAATGATGGACTTATGAGGTCCTAATGTCCTAAAATTTAAGTTGGGAAAATGACGCCTACAAGGTGTTTGATAAAATGCCCCAATGAAACTCGTTTTCAATTAGGCATAGTTAAAGCATTGATAAGCTTGATCAAACTTGTGTGGTCAAATAAATAATGTCTAAGAGCATGACTTTAATCACCAATGTGGATTACACATCTAGGTGCGAGTACAAGAAAGTCCGTTCGGTCAAGGAATCTCGGAATGAGGTAAAATGGAAGCACGCATAAGGTAAGTCACTCGATAACTTAATTCTCAATATGTCTTTAGTATGTTCATATGCTTAATTATACCTTTGTATATGTATTTGGAAACTAGACATTGAAATGTCACAAAAGAAGCATAAATGAGACACACGATTCATAGAATATGGCCTTAGATGAAGGTTGTTAATATCCCAAGTAGACTATCGGTTAATTGGATAAAATGCTAGATAGACAATAGCTTAGGCCAAATGTCAACATTTAGCCGGTAACGAACTCGTGCTAGTTGCTTGAGTGTATTCATGGGTTCAATGTTATCTACCTCAAATTAGTCTAGAAGCAAAAAAGGGCGCGAGCCAAGGTAAGTCATATCTATGACTTTGTAAGATAAATACATATATGCATAAGTTGGAAGTGTATTTATGGGTATATCATTTAATTCAAAATAGAAATTGTGATTTCCAAGGGATAGAAAACAACAGATAAAAACCATGCCGTAAGTCATAGAGGCCGAGCGTACAAGACCGAGAGAAATGGCACATGTGGCCATGGACACGAGGCACCGCAATCACGACATAAATGACTTGGGCATAAATTTCCCTAGTCAAGTTGAGACTTGACAAGTGGGCAAAAACCACAACTAGAACTTGGAAATCATAAAATCTTATGATTTTGTCATGTATAAAACTTAACCGGTCAGCTTAAAGATGGATAGATAATTCATGGTTTTTGGGTTAGAAATCGAACAAGGAATCCAAACATATCTTTAATCATGTAAGAGGTACGTATTATGACCCATTAACAAGTCCCGAGAATCCCCGTAAATGGCCTTGAAGCTGCACTAAAAGTGTAGCTTGGTGCAAGAAAAAGGGTAGTTTCTGACAGCAGGTTTACCCGCCCGGGTAAAACACTCACCCGCTCGGGTAAAGGTTCGGATAAAAAAAGGGTAGTTTCTAACAGCAGGTTTACCCGCCCGGGTAAAGGTTATGTAAAAAAAACTCCATTTTATTATTCTTTCAATACTAGACATTCATAATAACGTATTAATGGGTTATTTCCTCGTGTTTAACCCTCAGGTACTCTATTATACTGAATGGATGATGATAAAAAATTGAACAAAGATCCGAACGCACAAGTCTCGTCCGCTTCCGCAACTTTTGAGCTAAAAGGGTTATAAACTTAGTTTTGGAAGGTGCCATTGAAAACGTTTTCGCTATTAAATTCATCGTACGTATGTTTAAACCATGAGATACATGTGCAAATATTTTGCCAAAAACTCGTTGAGCTCTTAATGACAAAATCTCAAACTTTCAAATTAAGTTTATTAACTCGTAAATCTTCTCATAATACCACTTTAAACGGGGTGGGTCTTACACTAGGGCCTTAACCGTGTTTGCAGAAAGAAAGCTAGCTGGACACTGACTTTTGCAGAAAGGAGATAGTGACACCACAAATTTAAGTAAAAAAAAAATCTTTCAGAATATTTTAATTTAAAAAATTATAGCAAGTCAAGTCAGAATTATAAATCTTATTATTCTAAAAGGTTTAATATTTGTTTCTGAAACTAGTTAGATGATTTCAATATCCAATCTTATTGGTGCTATAAATATTTTTAGAGGGTAATTTTAATCTATATACATACAAGATATATTTATTATTTTTTTTGAATAAATAATATATTTTATTTTATTTTTTCTTTAGTGTGCTTTTTTTTTTCTCAGGCCCACTTTTTTTTGCGTTTTGCGCCTAGGCCACAGGCGAGACCTATGCGCCTTGAGTGCGCCTAGCGCATTTGATAACTATGGCAGAAACACCCTTAGATAGTCATATCAATATGTGTGATCTTGTAGATGTTACATGTATAATATGAATGAGAGGAGATAGGGTCTAACCAGAGACAATTGAAAAGGTGAGTTTTATGAATCATGTATTGGCTCTCAAAAAAGAAGAAATTCCATGCCGTAAAAATTTTCACGCCAAAGCCAAAAAAACGGCGGGGGGGGGGGGGGGGGGGGGTTGGGGCATTGTGGGGCGTTTTTGTGGCAATCCACACCCATTTTACATTACCACTACACCGGGTCTAAGAGGGTGTTTGGGATTGCGTTTTCAATCTGATATTTAGATTATTGTGTTCTCAAAACGCAGATAATCAGTTTTTAGTGTTTGGGATTGCGTTTAGAAAACGCAGATAATCAGTTTCTTAGGCTACCAAGACGCAATAATCTATAAGCAGCTCCACCCCTGCTTTTCCAAAACGCATAATCTGTTTTGAATAATCAATCCCAAACACCCCTAAGAAATGATGTATTGATTTAGGGCATGGTTTAGGATTAAAAGTTAGAACAGACCCAACAAATATGTATCTATTTGGGCTCAATGGAATGTTCTCTGCAAACTCAATTATTATAGAAACAGTATTTTTTTGTCTTTTACATTGCCTTTAAAAAAAAAACTGTCTTTTACATTGATTGGAAACAAGAAAATTTAGGTATGGTACTAAATTCAACAATAAATCAAAAACAAAACAAACATAGCACGGAAATGTCTTTTTCTTGATAATTTGGGGCCGTGTTTGGATGTAACTTATTAAAATAATCAGATTTAGAAATTAATATAAAAGTAAAATCGGCTTTCGCTAGATAAATACGCAATAATTTAGTAACTTATTCTACAAAAATTTGTGAGCACATTGATTGGTACCGAATGTGTTTTTGTTCCTTCTTGTCTTCATCGCCGAACGGTGCCTTCACCCTACGGGGAGATCATCTTGTTGTGCGCAACCAACTTGGTGTCCCTGCTCAGGGCTGCGGTCCCTTGTAGGACTCCGCAAGCTTACGATGATGGATATAACACATTATCTAATAGTGCTCTTATTTATAGCACATGACCCAACGTGCTATTCTTTTTCCATTATCGTAAGCTTGTGTGGTCACAATCTTATATATGTTTCTTAATTACTTTGGTGCTTCTAATTTAATCAGTAGTTAATTCCAACTAGGGGTGCAAACGAGCCGAGCTGCTCACGAGCTACTCGAGCTCGGCTCGACAAAAAGCTCGAAACGAGCCGAGCTTGAGCCTAAAACAAAGCTTGTTTATTTATCGAGCTTGAGCCTGTCATGTGAAGCTCGTTAGGCTCGTTGAGCCTTATCGAGCCTAGTGTAATATTAGTTTTTTTTAATATTTAATAATATTTACCACTCATTTAAAATTGTTTAGTAAACGAGTATCAAGCTCACGAGCCTAAATGAACTATTATTTATACTATTTTTATTTAACATATTAACTAATAAATACTAAATGAGCCGAGCCCGAGCCGAGCTCGAGCTTGAGAAATTACAAACGAGCCGAGCTCAAGCTTTGAAAACAAAGCTCGAATCGAGCCGAGCTCGAGCTCTTATAACTTAATCGAGCTCGAGTTCGAACCTGATCGAACTCGGGCTCGGCTCGTTTTCACCCCTAATTCCAACTGTTTAAACCTTAGAATTTCTTTATATCTAGATTATTACTCCATAATTTAATATTATTTTAATTCTTCTTAAAAATCTGCATTTTTTTTATTATGAAATTAATATAACCATCAAAACATTGATTGGTAGCGTATATATCTTAAACTTTAACATATTGAGCCCACAAACTAAATGATCCATTTTGTCCAAGCAACATCCACCACATTTTCAGATATTAAACATCCATTTACTTTAAAAAAAAATCTTACCCCACTATATCTAATTCATAGATCAATCATCATTAAAATAGTCACAGTAAAATGACCAATAAATAGTTGCTAAAACATATCCTGTTGTTCATGTAAACTCTTAACATTTGATCAACAAAACATACAAAAAGTGTCACACAAAATAAAAAAAATAATGGGTTCACATGAAAAAATGAAGAGTTTGTTTAACAACAGATGGCTAGTTTTTGTAGCTTCAATGTGGGTTCAATCATGTTCAGGGGTTGGGTACATGTTCGGGAGCATATCGCCAGTGATCAAGAAAACAATGGGTTATAACCAACGACAGATAGCGACGTTGGGTGTGGTGAAAGACATCGGTGATGCTATCGGGTTTGTCGGTGGTAGTTTGTGTGAAATCGCCCCGATATGGGTGGTTTTGTTTATTGGAGTGGTGCAAAATTTGGTTGGGTATGGTCTAGTTTGGCTTACCATCATACACACCTTGCCAGAATTGCCTTTGTGGGTGGTCAGTTTTTCCAACACTTTAGTTATTTGATTAGTTAAATCATAATCATGGATTGAGTAATGTTTATATTATCATGCATGATTAGTTGATTATGATATCAGACAACATAAACACATCCAAACACTATGTTCTTGGGCCAGTTTTGTTACACTTGTTTATCTAATCTAATTTTTCAGATCAGTTGATGTAATTCCATAAGTTTAGTTTAGATTCGGATTCTGCGCCGCCAGATCAAATCTGGAAAAGAGGCTTCAGCTGCTAAAAGTTCAACTTGAAACTTCAGGTTGAGTAAATAATATGTTTTTAGAACAAAGACTTACACACTGATGAATAGGGCTGCAAACGAACCGAACGAACACAAACAAGGCCTTGTTCGTGTTCGTTTGTTAAGAAAATTATGTATTCACGAACAGTTCATGAACACTTACCGAACGAGATTTTCTGTTCGTGTTCGTTTGTTAAGAAAACACTCATGTTCGTGTTCGTTTCTTAATTTTATGAACATAAAGAAGTGTTTATGAACGGAAACAAACACAAACGGAGATATATTAACTTTTGAATAACATCGAATTCCTATACATTAAGACATTAGCTAGATCCACCCAAAATATAACATATTTGTCCAACTATACTTAGTACTGGGGAATGAATGCTATTTGAAAATTTTAAACGCTTTTCATTCGAATACTTTAGTAATGTGTATTAAGTAATCTTTAAAAGTTTCGGTTTTTATTTGCAGTTATGTATCTGCATATTCGTGGGAGCGAATGGCGAAACGTATTTTAACACGGGGGCTCTTGTTTCGGGTGTTCAAAACTTCCCTAAAAACCGCGGTCCTGTTGTAGGGATACTTAAAGGTTTTGCAGGCTTGAGTGGTGCAATTTTAACTCAAGTTTATACTGTCCTTAATTTTCCAGACCAAGCTTCAGTCATCCTTGTGGTTGCAGTGGGACCGGCAATCGTAATTTCTTCGTTAATGTTCGTAATTAGACCCGTTGGAGGCCATAAACAAGCGCAACCATCCGATAACACAAGCTTCTTATGTCTGTATTCTGTTTGCCTCATTCTTGCAGCTTATCTTTTAGCTGTTTTGATATTACAAGATGTAGCTCCTTTGAACCAAACCACCATCACTTGGCTTACAATCGGGCTCTTAGTCCTCGTCTTACTTCCAGTTGCGATCCCTATTTTCTTGGTTTTTTTCTCGCCTTCAAGACCCGAGAATTATGTTGAGGAGACCCTTTTAAGCGAGGACCAAAAGCGAGAAAATGAAGTGGTTTTTAGTGAAGTGGATGACGAAACGGGGTCAGAAGTTGACTTGCTTTCGGCTCAAGAAAGGCAAAAGCGAATGAACCATGTGCAAGCCAAATTGGTCCAGGCTGCGGCTGATGGAGCCGTGAGGGTGAAACGCAAAAAGGGTCCTCGACGAGGGGAGGATTTTACATTAATGCAGGCGTTGGTAAAAGCCGATCTTTTGCTTTTGTTTTTCTCTTTGGTTTTGGCTTCAGGGTCGGGTTTGACTATTATCGATAACCTTGGTCAAATGTGTGAGTCTCTCGGGTACGAGAATCCTCATATTTTTGTTTCCATGATTAGCATTTGGAACTTTCTTGGTCGTGTTGCTGGCGGATACTTCTCAGAGATAATCGTAAGGTGCGTTTGTCATAAAATTATATCATGGGACGGATCCAAGATTGTTGATCAATATCTACGCTTTGAGGTGGCAAAATGGGCGGGTCAAAATAGGTTCAGTTAAAAATGGTTTCTTGTTAGGGGGAGAAATGGGCTGGGGCTTTTTAACACAAGCCGAACGACCTTGTTATCCAAACCGTCCATTTTACCACCTCTTGACTGTGTGCTGACTAATCTTCTTGCATATCAGAAAACACGCATACCCGAGACCTGTAGCAATGGCTGGAGTTCAACTCGTGATGGCAGGTTCGCTTTTCTACTATGCAATGGATGCGCCTGGTGCAATATACATCGTTTCGGTCATAATGGGCTCATGTTATGGGGCCCATTGGGCCATTGTTCCTTCAGCAGCGTCGGAACTATTTGGTTTAAAGAGTTTTGGTGCAATTTATAGCTTTCTCACACTCGCAAGCCCAGCAGGCTCTCTTATCTTTTCTGGCGTCATTGCTAGTGGGATTTACGACTACCAAGCAAAGAAACAAAGCTCAGTGAAATATAACATTCTTCAAGAAAACGACGAACTCACTTGCTATGGGACTGTGTGTTACTCGCTCACTTGTGGGATTTTATCGGTTCTTTGCATAATTGCGGCTTCTTTGAGTATGACGGTTGTCTATAGAACCAAAAGAGTGTATGCACAGTTGTATGGAAATTCGCAGACTTAAAGGCGTTCTTGATGAACTTTTCTTTTACAGAATTGCTTGTGATCGAGGAACACTGAGACCGACGATGTTGATTTGGTGTTGTTATGGGAGAAAGAGGTTTGGCTTTCTGCATATCTTTTAGTTATAGGAATGCTTAAACATATTTGATCCAGGTTTAAATTGATTAACAAAGTGTATGTAAACATTACTTTTTGTATATATAAAGTGATGAAAGAACTGAGTTTGTAAAGTGCAGTTTTCAACCCATGTTTCCTGTTATGAATACTGCAACACCCATGTTTTTGTAAAAAAAATTACGTATGCGAAAATCCTGCTTTTGAAGGATGTTTTTTTTATTATTATTATTACTGCAAATTGGGATTATTGACGGACCACTGGAGCATCATCCTGCTTTTGAAGTAGTGGTAGATCTCGCCAGTTGTGACGTAGAACTTCAAATTTGAAGGGTCATCGTTGGAAAGATTATCTAGTTGATATTCACTAGATTAGTCAAAACGGTCAACGGTCAGGTAACGAGTCATAGTTTATAATTTCAACAACAAATTCTAAATTGCTCAAACCAAAGACCCTGACTATTCTCATCTCAACCATATTAAGTTTATCAAAAGAGTGTGAGACCTACATATCCCAATTCTGTGTAACAGTAAACATAGCATGTTGCAGCGACGCATATTCTATATCAGCTACAGCGAAACATATTGGTTCATAAATATTATACATGAAAGTTTTCTTAGCGACATATCCGTTGAAAAATATCATCTACAGGTTTTATGACACATGATCTGGTCACTGAACGCAGCAAGAAATAACTTTAACAAGCATATAATGACTTCTTCTCAGTCACAAAAGGTCATGAAGTAAATTTATGTTTCTTGTAAAGATTATAGCAGTAAACTAATGACCTGGCTAGTTTTCATTAATAACATTCTAAATTCCTGAATAACCTAAATTAAAGTAAAATGATGATATTATTGACGAAATCACGAAAACAGTAATAATAACAGTCCACATCAGGTTATACTATAATAATATGGTAATTTTGTTTAAACTCTGACTTCCAAGACTCCGAGTTTAAAAATTTCATCTAAACTTGCACAATATTCAGACCAGACAAGGATAACATTTTCATTTACTTGCAGTATGTACATACGTAAGGTAACCTGTCAGTTGGCAGTTAGTTTCAATCAAAAGACTAAACTCCTTGTTGCTGTAAGCAAAAACATCATCCAATCATCCATTGGCTTCTTGGCGCTGAGAATCGTACACAAAAGGGAAGGGTAAGAAACTAAGAACATTAAAAAAAACATGATCGATTTCCAATTTTCCTACCAAGATATCATGGTTTATACCAGGTTGACCAGAAATTCAGTATTTTAAAATTATATTTTTTATTGACAAGTAATAAATTTTATAATTATGTTTATTATATTGGTTGTTCAAGAAACTTTAAAAAAGAAAGGCTTTAAAGAAAGAAAAAAAATAGCATGTCAACCCAACCCAATTCATTTGACCCATGACCCGTTTTGAGCCAGCGTCAATGTTTACTGAACTGATGATCATATTACAAAAGATGATAAAGGGTTACAAGCTTACCATTCTCTTGCTTATATAAGGCTGTAACTGCATTGATGAATCAAGATTTTGACTTTCATCTTTAACCGGCTTCGTGGCCTCCACCTCAAATTCTTTACGAGAATCTTTCCTGCTACCCGATTGCCACACTCTACCAAAGTTGGGAAGCCAGCTGGCATCAAATTTATTGGCAGGCGACACCCTCTTTTCTCCATCTCCATCTCTAACTTTCTTTTATCTGCCCAAGCTGCACCAACCCTTTTAGGATTTAATTTTGACTTCACGGTTTTAGTTTTAGCTTTAGTTTTGATTGCATCAGGATGAGTCCCATTGGTTGCATTAAACCAAGGAGGAGGTGCTCCTGAATGCACGTTTCCTGCATTCGGTTCATAGATTGTAGAAGAAATTTGTGTGAGCTGCTGCAGACCTGTAAGGGAAAGCTCGAAAAAGAGAACGAATCAGAAAAAGGAATACCGTGTTATCAAGTCTCATGCGTGTATTAATATAATTTCTAGATGTGGCAAATGCACTGGTTTGACGGATTAGGATACGGGTCAAACCTGAATCAGGTCAAAATGTGTACTTCTGGCATGCGCAGATACATGCCAGTTGAGTGGGACAGTGAGTTGACTAAAAAGAATATCCATTCAAAACTTTATAAGGTGCATCATTAATGTGGTTAGAAAACGGGTCGAATTGGGATCAGGTTTGTGTGTTGAACATAAATATATAAACTATATTATTGCAAGACTAATCTAGTATTTGAGCAAACAATATGGTAGATTGTAGTTCAACCCAGTTGATCCGTTTGTTTTCAGTTAACTTTTCTTTTATTTACCCATTTGAATCGTTGAAATAGACCATAAACCGGGTGGCCTGTTCACAAGCATGTGGGTTCACATTGCCACATCTAACAATTTCAGGTGGCAAACGATTTCAGAAACCAATAATCTGGTGGTTAAAATGCTTAAACAATAATAAAAAGAGTCCTGCCAGAATATTATAAAATTAACCAAAATACAGGAGAGAGATACAAGCAACACTAAGAGTGACAAATGAAGTAAAATTGTTAAGGATACCTGCTGAACCACCCTCCCTATTAGATTCCCTTTTCTCTGCATATACCTGGCAAGTCTTACCCTATGACATTAGTATATGCCACAATAACGATTAACGGCAAATAATGTGAACAAAGCACGAGAAGAAAACAAACCAAATTGGTAAAAATTATGATACTAGACTATGCTGCGTGATAGTATTAAGCCGTATATTAAACACTAAAATAAGATAATTCTGATGTCACCATACAACAGTCATCATGCTGAAATGGCTGATTAGAAGCATACCAGTCCATTGTGATGATAACCTTCAGTTAGGCCACTCCCACCTGTGCATTACATGAATAATAACATGAGCACCAAGAAAGATTTAATAAAAATTAATGCAAATCATAAAAGTAACAGAAATTTATAAAGGTGATATAATCACCTGACCTCTTAAGTTATTTGAAAGATATGCACCTGAATCTGACAGCAATGATTGATTATCATACGAAGAAGTGCTGGTTGCCACATGTCCAGATAGATCTGAGTGGGATACCTGATATTTCTCATTTGTATAATTTTGTAAAGGTAAAACACTATTTTGAAAACTTGAATTATGGGAGATGATATGATTTCTGTCAAAGTTATCTACATAATCAAATTTCCGTTCATTGTGGATATCATTAGAAGGTCCGATTAAAGGTCCACAAGATTGTTCACTACCACTTTCACTCTTCAACGATATGCACTTCTTTTCATACTGCAATAACATGTAAATGGAAATCATAAGTACCTGTACAGCTATTTAAGACATTGCAACTAGTCACGAAAACTATTAAACAAATAAATATACCTTAGCAAGATCTGCCTCAGTAAACCTGAAACGGTCAATCCGATCCATTCCACCACCGTATTTCCACATGAAACTTTTTAAGTTTTTTAAGTGATCTGCACTTGCAAGATGCCTGATTCCATTCTCACTGACAAAACAACATATAGGTATTTGGAAGCTTTCAATGTCATCACTACAACTTAGAGAATCAAAATCATATTCATAATTTACATAATTAGTTGATTGAAGCTAGGGTTATTGATTAGTCATATAACTTTACAACCACTGACATCTGCAAATTTGATGATTCTGACTCTAATTGACCCCACATATGATACAAACAATCAAAACTGATTACTGAACACTTTTAGCTTAATTTTCTACAGTTTTGTTCATGTATAAACTCAACTCCCTCTAAAATCACCAGAATACTACATGAACAATTATAATAGCACAGTTTCTATCTATCTACGGTCTACCTACATTTAACTGAAGCTAGGGTTAGTCAGGTAACGTTACATCCATCGACATCTGCAAATGCAAATTTAATAATTTTAACCCTAATTGATCAAAAACATGAACCAAACAATCAAAACTGATTATTGAAGACATTAGCCCCTAATTTTCTACATTTGTGTTCATGTAAATGCCTAACTTCTTCTAGAATCACCCAAAAGCTACACAAACAGTTATAAATGAAAAGTATCCAACTATATACCTACATTTTCTCATTGAAAACAAAAACCACCACCATACCCAATACATACCACAAATAGCAAAGCTACCTGTAGGGTCTGGGAAGCGTAGGACATAGGCAAACAGCAAACCTTTGCTCAGTTCCTCTATCCCTGAGATGCTGCTTCTAGAGAGACCTCTAGCTCCAAACAAACGACAGACCAACACACATAACCAAAAAGCATACAAATACAAAGTACTAATAACCAAGAACGTGGTGAGAGAGTAACACAATACAAATATAAACATGTATAACCTCATACAACAGTAGTTTTGGAAAAAATCAGGACTAGTCAGCCGGCATCTGAGCAATTTTTTTTGCTAATCGGTCCGTTAGTCACTAGTCGGCCCTATTCGGCCAAAATAGACAAAAAAAAAAAAAAAACAGATAATATCAGGAAAAATTGAAAAAAAAAATAAACGGCGATTGATTCCTACCAGATTTCAGCCAAAACCTTTCTACTTAAAAAAGAATACATAACAAAATGTGTGTGTATATATACAAAACTGAAAATTACATATAAAATCGCTATCCAATTGATTGCGGCCGCCGACCGGCGGCTAGCGAGTTCTACAACAATGCACAACAGCATAAAGGCGTAAACTAGAAGTTGTTATTGATAATCCTACGCATTCACGAGAAGTCCTATCCTATAAACAAACAGATCGAAATAAATAAGCTAATAATAATAATAATAATAATTTGCTCACCAGGTAAAAGTGCTATCGTGTTCGGTAACATCGGAATCACAAAACACGCACCAAAAGCGATTGCGAGAAGCCAACTCGGAAGAAAGCAAGGTAGGGTTGCTTAAGAAGAAGCGTACGTCTGATAGTTTGGAGTGGAATCGGGAGAGGAAAGAGGAGAGAGATGTTTTGTGGTTAGGAAAGAAGTTATGGCGGCGACCTTGGTTGTGATTTAGCTTACATACTTTACATAACTCGAATTCCGTTGCCTTCCTCTTCCCGGTGCTAGGGTTAGGGTTTTTGGTCTCCGGTGGTGGCTCCATCGACAATGTCACAATCGTTCAGGCCAACGATTTTATGATTGAAATTTTGTTTTTGATCCAGTTTGGCGTCACCAAAGGAAGATGGGATTTGTAGAACTTTTTTTAAGAGGCAACAAAAGATGTCCAGACCATCCGGAATACTCGTGGCGAGGACGAAACACGTCTTATGTGTCCGCCCACAAGTAGCGCTAGGTAGTCAGAACCCACTGAGTCACCAGTTTCGAGGAAAACCTGACCCCTCACCCACCTGAAGATACGATAGTGGAAAATCATTAAAACCCGATGGGATTGGTGATCGAACCTGACACCTTAAGAAGGCTAATTTATACCCATCATTTCTCATGCCACTCCACCACAAAGGCGGGGCGGGGAATTGTATAACTTATTATTATACATATAATTTTTTTTATTTACTTCGTATATATATATAGGGGATGGTTCAATAGAAAACTCATTTTATTGAGAGAACTCGAGAACTAAATAATGACCATTGATCTTACAAGATCAAGGGCTATGATTAAAAGGATGTGGAGATTAAAAAAAGGCTAGGATTTTACAAGGGAGGGTAGTTTTGGAAAACTAAATATTGAAAACCTATTTTCACACTTATTCAAACAAATAAAAAGATCCATGACCTTTTCTCTCTTTCTCTCTCACTCTCTCTCTAACTCTCTCAACAAACATCCTAGGGTTTCACTAAACTCGTATTTGATCAACAATTTACCACGAAAATCAATCAATAGTCATTGACGATCGATATTGGTACGATTTCATACTTGCAAACAGTTTTATTCGCATATAATCATAACATATTTGGTGTACTACACACATATCGCATCATCTCGTGTATTTCGTTGATTTTTGGGTGTTTTGTGTAAAATAACGAAATGTTGAACAACATTTCATGTTTTATTCATGAAATATATGTTAAATATGGTTGATGTTAGTGTTAAATGATATTATGGGTTTTTTTTGTCAAGTGCTATGGATGTAACTGCAGTACACATGTGTAGTATGATTATTTCAGCTAATGTTAACAATGATCAGGCTTTGTATGATATGTATTGCACAGGTGTGATAATTGTTACATGTACTACACATGCGTGATAATATTATTTATGATAGTTAGTGTTAAGTTAAACTGATGTGTTTGTCATCTGTTGGATATATGAGATATCTATAATTGTATTTCACATGTGCAGTAGTCTTGTTTTAGTCGATGTTTAGTGTGAATAGGCTTTGTATGTAATGTATAACACATGTGTTATAAATGTTTATTGTATTACACAGGTGTGATAATTTAATTTGTGATAGTTAATGTTAAAATGATACAATGTTTTGTTTGTCATGTGTTGCCATATATTACAGATGTAACTGTATTGCACATGTGAAATGTGACTATTCTAGCTAATGTTAAATGTGAACATTATTTGTATGTAATGTACTACACATGTGTTACTAATGTGTATATATTACAAATGTGTGATGGTACAATTTCTGATAGTGTTTATCGAGATTATGTTTTGTTTGTCATGTACGCACATATGTTATAGATGTAACTTTAATTCACATGTGTAATATGCCTGTTGTAGTTAACATTAATAGTGAACGGGGAATTGTTTGACATTATTGCACAGGTGTTATAATTGTTCCATGTATTGCGCATGTGGAGTATTTGTCATCTGATTTACGTGTTTGACATCTGTTGGATATATCATATGTGAGATATCTATATAACTGTATTTCACATGTGCAGTAGTCTTGTTTTAGTCGATGTTTAGTGTGAATAGGCTTTGTATGTAATGCAATACAGATTTCTAAATGTTTAATGTATTACACATGTGTGGTAATTTAATTTGAGATAGTTAATGTTAAAATGATATAATGTTTTGTTTGTCATGTGCTTCCATATATACATGTAACTGTATTTCACATGTGTAATGTGACTGTTATTGCCAATGTTAAATGTGAACATTATTTGACATAGTGTAATGCTACAAGGAAGGAGTTACGGATTTATGGGTTTGGCTGAGACTCCATTGTATAGAGGAGCTGATGAAGTGATATCAGGTCTATTGAGATTGATTAACATCCACGAAGAGCAAGCTAGGATATG
Organism: Ambrosia x helenae; assembly: GCA_030844895.1. Lineage (NCBI taxonomy): Eukaryota > Viridiplantae > Streptophyta > Magnoliopsida > Asterales > Asteraceae > Ambrosia > Ambrosia x helenae. The sequence goes on along the minus strand of CM061224.1, from coordinate 115,522,047 downwards.
GGAAGCTCATATTAGGCGACATTAAGAACGAGCTAGAATTGCGGCATTGAAGAATAAAAGATTGAAGTTTTTTTTGTTTTTAGTTGGGTCCTTTAATCATATATTTTGTTTTACAACGAATTAACCTTGTACTAAGTTTGGATGTATGATTTAATGGATATGTGTTTTGAATTTATGTATGTATCAAGTTTAACGGATGAATGTATGGCATGTTAATATTAGTTTGGTTGTTTAAATTCTAATGGCATTTTTTGTTGCACAATGACTCATTTTCAATGCACAATGAGACATTTTGGCACTTTTGTGGCTGCAATTGCATTTCGACATATTTTTGTTGCAGTTTTTTTTGGAGCAGCTTTTGACCCATTCCGGCACATTTTTTTTTTTGCAGTTTTTGGCTGCAGTATATGACCCATTTCGGCTGTGGTTTATGATACATTTTTGCTGCAGTTTTTAACACATCCCAACACATTCTTGGTTACAGATTTTAATATATTTCAACACTTTTTTGTTGTTGTAGTTTTTTAACACATACCAAAACAAACAACATTACATAAGTGATAAATGCCATAACATAAAACCGTCAAGTTGATTACATACCAAAGAGCCAAGTTCTTAACCTAATATCATAAAACCATATTCATAACAAACATAACCCAAAAGACATGTTCGTAATATACATCACCCAAAAGACATGTTCATAAAATATTATTTTTTTTATTAACCCCATTCTATTGTGATTGACCCTTGCAAGTTTTCCTATTGTGGCCTCTATGACCGCACTTGTCACATGTTAGAACATCATCCGAATCCAATACTTAAGTACCCAATAGGTGGTTCCACCAGTAGTTATATAGACATAACCGGATACATGACCTGCAATTAAAAAAAATATTTGTATTATAATTATTTATAGCGAACATGTACACGAATTATAAAAACATGTAGTGTAAAAATTACAGTAAACCCAAAATGAATGTATTTCACATGCATGATACTTCAATTTTGAACACATATCTCTATTTTGTGTAAATAAATACAGTAGAAACAACTGAATTACTGCACGTGTGCAATACGTAAATTTAAAAACATGTACATATTGTGTAAAAAATACAGCAAACACAATTGGAATATAGTACACATGTGCAATACGTAAATTTTAGAAAAACAAATACGCCTAGGTTGCATAAAACATTCAGTAAACACAAACTGAATTTAGTGCACATGTGCAATACTGAAATTTTTGAATAGGTACTTCTATGTTCAATACCACAAAGCTTTGTATCGTATGAAGAACGACAGAACGAATGTAGTGCACATGCGCAATACATAAATTTGTAACAAATATATCTATGTTTGAAAAATAAAGTGGTAACAATCCGAATGTATTGCATATGTGCAGTACGTAATTAAAAAAACACAAACATAAACCTATATGTTGTTTAAAACAACCAATAGACACGTATTAAATGCAGTGCACATGTGCAGTACGTAAATATTGAATTAGGTACCTCTATGTTCAGTGACAGAAAGATTGCACATGTGCAGTACATAATTAAAAAACAAACACAAACCTATATGTTGTATCATCTGAAGCGGATTTGATACATCTAGAAGAAGAAGCAATGTTTGATGAAGATTCTCCAATATCATCTATCAATATAGGTTGTTTTCCTCGATTATCTTCCATACGTGATGAAGAATCCATGTTTATTGTATATTTGTTTGAATTAGATGAAGATGTTTGACCTAATTAATGAAGAAGACAACAACAACAACAACAAAATCATAGAATTAATCGTGATATACACACATATGTGCGATTAAAAAAAAAAACCCTTCAATCGTCATTGTTAACAAATTATGTTGAATGTTGATTCGATTCCAATGCAGAAGAGCTGAATAGATGATTTGAGCTATATGATCATACGATATATGTTCTTGATTGGTTCATTGATCTGCACATTAGAAATTGTGTAGGGTTCTATATAATTTTTGGGGCTGGATATTAGGTAATGAGGTTTAAAACAACCAATAGACACGTATTAAATGCAGTGCACATGTGCAGTACGTAAATATTGAATCAGGTACCTCTATGTTCAGTGACAGAAAGATTGCACATGTGCAGTACGTAAATATTGAATCAGGTACCTCTATGTTCAGTGACAGAAAGATTGCACATGTGCAGTACATAATTAAAAAACAAACACAAACCTATATGTTGTATCATCTGAAGCGGATTTGATACATCTAGAAGAAGAAGCAATGTTTGATGTAGATTCTCCAATATCATCTATCAATATAGGTTGTTTTCCTCGATTATCTTCCATACGTGATGAAGAATCCATGTTTATTGTATATTTGTTTGAATTAGATGAAGATGTTTGACCTAATTAATGAAGAAGACAACAACAACAACAAAATCATAGAATTAATCGTGATATACACACATATGTGCGATTCAAAAAAAAAAAAAAAACCTTCAATCGTCATTGTTAACAGATTATGTTGAATGTTGATTTGATTCCAATGCAGAAGAGCTGAATAGATGATTTGAGCTATATGATCATACGATATATGTTCTTGATTGGTTCATTGATCTGCACATTAGAAATTGTGTAGGGTTCTATATAGTTTTTGGGGCTGGATATTAGGTAATGAGGTTTAAAACAACCAATAGACACGTATTAAATGCAGTGCACATGTGCAGTACGTAAATATTGAATCAAGTACCTCTATGTTCAGTGACAGAAAGATTGCACATGTGCAGTACGTAAATATTGAATCAGGTACCTCTATGTTCAGTGACAGAAAGATTGCACATGTGCAGTACATAATTAAAAAACAAACACAAACCTATATGTTGTATCATCTGAAGCGGATTTGATACATCTAGAAGAAGAAGCAATGTTTGATGTAGATTCTCCAATATCATCTATCAATATAGGTTGTTTTCCTCGGTTATCTTCCATACGTGATGAAGAATCCATGTTTATTGTATATTTGTTTGAATTAGATGAAGATGTTTGACCTAATTAATGAAGAAGACAACAACAACAACAAAATCATACAATTAATCGTGATATACACACATATGTGCGATTCAAAAAAAAAAAAAAAAAAACCTTCAATCGTCATTGTTAACAGATTATGTTGAATGTTGATTCGATTCCAATGCAGAAGAGCTGAATAGATGATTTGAGCTATATGATCATACGATATATGTTCTTGATTGGTTCATTGATCTGCACATTAGAAATTGTGTAGGGTTCTATATAATTTTTGGGGCTGGATATTAGGTAATGAGGTTTGTTGAAATAGTTGACAATAATACCCCTATGTTTAAGGAGTTCTCGAGTTCTCTCCCTATCTATGAGTTCTCAATTGAACCTTCCCATATATATATATATATATATATATATATATATATATATATATTTTTCTGTTGTGTTTTTTAATTTACTTAAATACATGTAGACGTAAAAGTTTTTTTGTGATGCAGTGGCGAAGCTTGAGCGAAAATCTCGGGGGTTGGAAGTCATTGGTTATAGGTGGTCGAAATCGTATATACCAAAAAATTTCTATACATGTACCATATAATCAGAACTTCTGAGCGAAAATTTCTGATTCAAGCTAGTGCGTGCCCCTCTATTCGAAAAGTCACAAATAAAAAAAAAAATCCAAGTATAACTCTTTCACAGTGTCGATGCATTTTTAAAAGAAAGACTGAAATTAACATACGAGACTTTAAAGACTTGTAACAAAAAGTCTTGGAACTATATATCAAACACATAGTACCATAACTAATCAATTACTCCTATAATAGGGGGTTATCAGTCACAGATAGTCACCATTGTATTTGTATCTATAAATTTACCAACAATTAGGGGTGTACAAAAGGCTCGCAACTCGAAGCTCGCTTGAAACTCGTTCAAAAAAAGCTTGAACAAAGCTCGGATCGGCTTGATTGTAAACGAACTCGAGTTAGGCCTGTCTCGGCTCATGAGCTCGCGAGCTTGCTCGAATTATTTTATTTATATAAATTAAAATTATTTTTAAGTGTTTCAATTAAAAACTATGTGAGAGGAGGTTGAAGTGTTAACATTTTAAATTTAATTAATTAATAAAATATGAAAATTAATAGAAAAAAACACAAATTATACATATAATACTTTTAGTATGCCTTCCATTCTTTAAAATATTAAAAAAATTAAAAAAAATATACATGTATATGTGTAATTTTATTTTTCTGGCAATTTATTTTATTTTTTTGTTTTTTATTTAATAATATTTGTAAAAAAAAATAAAAAAAATAATGAGCTCGGCTCAAACATTTACGAGCCGAGCTCGAAGCTCGACTCGACTCGTGTACGACCCTACCAATAATCAAATCTTATTATCTCATACTTTACTAGTTTTCTCTATCACTTAGGTTGGGCTTACAAATAAAGCGGGTCAAATAATTTACATACACAATTGTATTAACAAAAGCCCAATAGGCCCAATAACAATATAATGTAAAAAGTTGAGCCCAACATCTAATCAGTAAAAGTGTAAAACACAACACTCTTTCCCGCTCTATGTTATCTCCTCCTATCATTTTTGGCGGCAAAACCTGACGTCATTTTCCGGCGAAATCCGTCATCATCACCATCTCCGGCGATGAATTATCGAGACCTGACTCTCGTCTCCACGGCGGCAGTCGCCGGCGCCTTGGCCTCAGCATTCGTTATTCGTTTGTTACTAAACCCTAGCAAGAAGCTGCTCACTGATGCATCTACTGCTGATGACGTGTCACAGAACACTTCATCTTCTACTGATCCGTACGATCCGTCTAAACGCAAGGGGTAAATATGTCTTTTTAGAAAAAGTATTTAAAATATAATTTATAATAGACATGAGATATTTATTAAATCAGTTAAACGAGTCGTTTTCATGTTTGATACTTGTGTTAATCGCGTGTCTTTAAACTGTTTAGCCTGTAATTTGAAGTGCAGATATTTGTCTTGGGATGATTATTTTATGGCGATTGCGTTTTTGTCAGCTGAGAGATCTAAAGATCCTAACAGGCAGGTTGAATTTTTTTGCTCTTGATGATTTTAAGTTTATGAGTTGTTTTGATTCTTTATTTGCTTGTAATTGTGAAATTAACCTAGATTTAATCAAAGACAAATTAGAGAAATGATTTAAGTTTTGCATGTCTTCATTTTGTTATTTTTTATCGGTTTAATGTAGTTAAGTTCTTGATATTTGACAACAAGATATGAATTGTTTTTGGAAGGAAATGATAGATGTAGTTGTGGTTATCTTGTTTTGTGTTTTAGATTGGTTATCTTTGATTTGGGGATGGCAATCGAACTTGAAGCCGATTGGTGAACCTGAAACCTGAAACATCTGGGACGGTATTTAGGTGTGGGATAAGTTTTAAAAGTTCTCGTGGGTATAGGACGTGTATGGTATTAGATGTTTGCCGATCTGATTACCCGAAACATACATACCCATTTACCTGAACCACGCTTGTGAGCGTTTTATTTTTATTTGTTTTTTTATGTAATAGAGCAATGGGGAAATAGTAAGAAATGTAGTTGAAAATCTCAACTAGTAATCTTTAACAATCTAATGGGTATACCTGACGGCTATTGGGCCGGGCATAGGACACGGTCTTACAATCGGGTGTGGGACTAGGACTACTGATGCCTGTCCCATTGCCATCCCTACTTTGATTGGTGATCATGGCTACAAAATTAGCTGATTGTGATGGTTTTCTTTGAAGAATTTGTTTGTTTGCATAGACTATATATTTGGATGGTTTTTCTTTTGTAGCTAATATTTCATTGTAGGTTGGAGCATGCTTGGTGAGTCAAGATGATATAATACTCGGTAAGATATTTTAATTGAATGATACATATCAAGTACTGGATATATATATGTGCAGTATATGTCTTTTCTCTTGAATCATCATACATATGGTAGGGTTACGTGCGGCTTAACTTAGTTGGTTGATTAAATGAACGGGTCAAGCGGGTTGGATAACGGGTCGGGTCAAGTCTGAATCAAGCAAGCACTTCAGATGAAAAAGAAAAGTACCTAACTGTGAAGATATTGATAAATTTTACAAAACTATTAAACGCCTGAAATTAGCAATGGGTTGTGAGTTTCAAGTATGAATATTTGAAGATAAATGAGAAAACAGTTAAATTTTGAACTTATGAAGTTGACTTTTCAAGATCTCAATCTGAATATGGACCTTGAAAATTTAGCATAGAGTAATCAAAAGTTTAAAACACACAAAAGCTCGACCATTTACCTATGAGTGGGCTGATTCTGGTTATAATTTTTCACTAGCGGATCGACCTCGTGAAAAGCTGGCAAAGTGCTTTTTAAATACATTAAACTTTCTAATTCACTAATTCATTATTAGAATATTGTTATAGTTGTATTCTTTTGTAATTATATCGACAAAAAGGTTAAAATTCCAAACAAGTGCCTCAAGTTAATCCAACTGACCCACCAAGTTTCGATCTGCACCAAAGAATTACCCATTTTAGCTCGTTACACAAACTGTTTAACCCACCCATTTTACTGCTTAGACGTTTTAATAGCTTTGTCATGATTTATTCGTCAGTGTATTTTTTTGGCACTTATATTTGTGGTTTATAAACAGGCATTGGCTACAATGGGTTCCCGCGTGGTTGTTCTGATGACAAACTTCCATGGTCAAAAGTTGGTATCATTCAAAATCAATTTTACTAAGGTCTATTCATGACTTGTCATCACTAATCTTCTTTCACTTTTCCAGAAATCCAAGAACAACAATCCTTTAGAGACAAAATATCCGTAAGTGATGTAATCTTTATGGATACAAGTATAGGTGGCAAAATGGTTGGGTTGGGTACCAGCCAACGGATCAAAACAAATATTATTTGTACGGGTGTTGGGTCGTGTTGACACAAAATACTGTTCTATCAGAACATTCTAATCTTTTTTTAAAACAAATTAGTGTTAAATATAATTAAAAAAAAAAGTTGTAATATCTCAGTAATGAGGCTAGTTTTTTTAATAAGACGGCTCAAGTTTTACCAGTTAGAAATAAAACATAAAACGAATCGATCCATGTAAGTAAACGGGTTAATATCGCCGCCTCTGGATGCAAGTTTCTTACTTGCTAATATTTGTTGAATTCAATATGTATTTGTTACTTGTTAGTATTTCTTCTTTTTTCCACCCCTGCTACTTTGGATACAAGTTTGCTGTTTAGCGCATCCCTCAAAATTATTTTCTTTTTGCAGTTATGTTTGCCATGCTGAAGTTAATTGCATCCTGAACACAAATCATGCATCTGCTGCAGGGCAGGTTGGTTCAACCTTTTTTCTTTGCAACTGTTCACTTTTTTCCCATACGTAATAGTCTTGTCAACGAAGGCAAGATTGAATATACTTATAAAAGGAGACAATTAGGGTCGGTTTGGATTATGCTTTATCGCTCCGAAATGATATAGTATTGTTATCACATTTGACGCAATAGTTATTTATTGAAATTAAATTTCTGTATAAAAAAGTGTTTGTGGTCAACCCATACCGAAATTACCTTTTGACCTGAACCCAATTTGACATGTTACCCAATCTGCCAATTTTGGCACCTATAAATATTTGTGAAAACATTTTATAGATTATTAATTTCATTTTGCTTGTTCTTACAAATGTGCAGAAGCTTTATGTAACAATGTTCCCTTGTAATGAGTGTGCAAAAGTTATCATTCAGGTGAGTTTGAAGCCCTTTATTGACAATTTGACATGCATCTTTCTCCTACTTATGGGTTTTGTTGCACTTTTATTAACTTAACCTTTGGCTTTTTATATATTACAGTCTGGGGTTTCTGAAGTTATTTATTTTGTGGAAAAGAGTTTGGAGAATTCTGATGTTATGTATGCTGCTTCCCACAAACTTCTATCGCTGGCAGGCATAAAAGTAAGTCATTCTAACTACATATCTCGGTTGGTTTTAGGTCGTGTTTGGATGTGTATTTTGAAAGTGATTATTGCCGCTTATGGTCATGTAATCGGTTTTAAATAAAATTACCTAATTAGTCTTCTGCAGGTATTTGCTCCTACTTCACAAAAGTATCTCCTTTTTGTCTCAACAATGCATATTTTGGCTGCTTTCTTATTATTTTATAAAGTAATCAGAATACTCAAAACAGTATTCATCTGATATGAGTCTAACATGAAATTTGTAGGTTTGGGTTTAGTGTAAACGGGTCAGGTTAGTTTCAGGTCAAACCTGCAAGCACGTTGTAGCTAAATGCTTAAATAGATTGTTTTTGTGTCAACCTGGCAGGTTTGCGGGTTGACTCGTTTAATCTATTTATTTTTACATTTTTAAAGAATGTATGTTACGTAATAACTTATACCTTTGGATTTATTTATGTCAAATTTTAAAGTTTTAAAAATTAATTAGCATAAATGAAAAGAATATGTGAATTTGTAATTTTAAAGCATTAAATATTAAAAAGTAACATATTCGTTTTCTTTTTAAACCTGTCATGTTCATTTTTTAAAAAGAACATGTGTGATGTTCAGGTTCATGTGTCGCATGTTTTTCAGGTTCGTGTTGAGTTTGACCCGCCAATATGCAAACACGACCTGTTTAGTAGCTAATCACTTCCGACTTGCATCAGTTGCTGACAATTTTGTTTTTAATTGTAGGTTAGAAAACATCAGCCGAAGATGAATCAGATATTACTCAGATTTCTCGAGGCATAGGACCTCATTTCACCTAATCGCCTTATGCGTGTTTTTGTCAGCATTTTTTCTCCCTTAAATGAAATAATCAAGACATGAAGTAACTAGGGTGTTTAGTGATTTTAGAGCTTTATTCTAGTGATGCATTGTACTTGATTTACTATGATGGTTCTGGCTTGTTTGGCAGCGTTCTCATTGGATTTTTTTTATAGTTAACCATGTAATTCAACTAAAAACACATTTAAGTTGTATTTTTTTTTCATCATATGTTTAGTGCTACAAATTGAATCGAAACAGATGTACTTTTGATTTTTTAAGCATGTGTAATTGCTAATGGTGATATATTTTCGATTTTTCTTAAGCAATAAAACACATGTTTTTTTGAACCAATGAATAAAGGCCCGGCTCCCTGGGAATCCATGGCAAAAGGCAACCCCATGCATCCGCGAACTAATGCCAACTCATATTCGAACTTCAGTCCAAATCTTCCCTTCCCTTAACCACATGTACTATTAATATGACATTGCATACCATGTTAAAAGAAACAATCTTAAGAGAACGGATCCGAAATAACATTAATAACACTAATAGAATCCTTATATAAGAGTTCATGGTGGATTCATGTAATCACTAAGTTGCTAAATGACCAAATGAGTCGAGGAAGGCAACTAAGGTGTAGGAATCAGGAATTCATGATGGTAATAGTACCACAGATTCCAAAACCGTAGTGTACATTTTGGACTTCACCTAAGCCCTAAGCTACGAGTTTGTGGGATGATGGAAGACTCTTGATGTGATATGTCGAATTGATAAAGGGTAGCCAAAATTAGGGCATTAAAACATTTAGTTGCTACTTAAATTTTTATTTAGGCCATAAGTTAGAACAAAAAATGACATATTCACACTCTAGAGCTTAGCTTTGAATGCTGGAAGTCTTTCACTTTTATTTGGTCATATAACATTATAATTTTTTTACAATTTCTTTATCACCCATCCATTTCCCAAACATTCTATCTATATTAATTCAAAGACACTTCAATAGTGTCTAAGTGCTAAAATGAGCCACACACAAGAATTACTATTATGTCCTCTTCCACATGCACTGCACATTCAGCCGTCAAAATTGATTTTGTCTTTACTTTATTCAAGCAAACTGTGTTCTTGAAATATGCAAATCATGCGACCTTGAATGCCACTTCAAGGATATAAAACAAATTAATACAACCACCCACTTTATTAGATTAATAAAATATCGTAAATTAGCAACCCAAGTGTTAATGCTGGTGTGAAACTTAATGGATTGCGAGTATTTTTGTGGAACTCATGCGAGTATAACAGTCACTTAATGTTATTTTTTATGTCCATCAAACCCTCAACGCAACAGGAGCTCCCGACAGCGAACCGCCGCCCATTGTGCGTAACATACTAACATGTATGCACAACAGCGGTGCCCGCGCTTCGGCGCGAGCCAACTAACACCTAGTTAATTATGTAAAAATTAGATTCTAAATATAATCCAAAAAAAATAAAAAAAAATCGTTATTCAATTACGACCTAAATTGTCTCATAACATATTTCCCGGTAGTCCTATAGAGTCAAATAAATAATAACCATCCTCTCAACTCCAGCTTCCGTCGACGCAAAAGCTAACGGCGGCATGGACGGAGGTGCAACGCCGTCAAAGAAGCCTAACGGCGCTTCCAAGTTTCTCTCGATCTTCCCTCCAAAGGCCTCTTCTCTGCCCCTGTCATTTCTTCCAACTTGGTAAACCCTAATTTTCCTTATTATTATTACGATTTTCGGTGTTAATTTTGCTTTAATTGAAGGATTGTTAAGTCTTTATTTGACAAGGATTAAATTTGATGAAATGTAACTCATTGTGTTTCAGTTGGGGTTTGCTAATTTTGCTTAGATTGGTATATTATTAAGTTTTTATTTGATAAAGGATTGATAGATTATTAGGGTTTGCTGATTTTGTTTCAATTGATAGATTATTAAGTTTTTGTTTGACAAGGATAGATTTCAATGTTTCGAAAGCCGTTTTTTTACCGTACCGGGTTGGGCTCAGAAATGGTTCAACCGGTGGTATCGGGTGGTTCAAGCGGGTGTACCAGACGGTTCAATTAGTTTTACCAGACGGTTAGGTTTGAACCGGTTTTTTAAAACGTTGATTGATTTTGATGGAATGCGACTTTTTGTTCTTTAATTAGGGTTTGTTGATTATAACTGTCGGAGTGTCGGTTTTCAATTCGTAGATTATTAAGTTTTTGTTTGACAAGTATTGATTTTGATGAAATGTATTCTTTAATTAGGGTTTGTTGATTACTCGGTGTTCAATTGGTTGATTATTATTGTTAAGTTTTTGTTTGATAAGGATTGAATATGATGAAATGTAACTCTGTGTTCTTCAGTTAGGGTTTGTTGATTTTGGTTGTCGTTGCTAGTTTTTCTTCGATTGGTAAATTATCAAGTTTTCGTTTGAGAAGGATAGAATTTGATGAAGTGTAGCTTTGTGTTTTTTAATTAGGGTTTGTTGATTACGATTGTCGTTGTTAGTTTTGATTCAATTGGTAGATTATTAAGTTTTCGTTTTTTAATTAGGGTTTGTTGATTACGATTGTCTGTTCAAATGGTAGATTATTAAGTTTTCATTTGACACGGGTTGAGTTTGATGAAATGTAAATCCGTATTCTTCAGTTAGGGTTTGCTGACTATGATTGCCTTTTTCTAATTCTGTTTCAATTGGTTAGATTATTAAGTTTTTGTTTGAAAAGGATTGAATTTGATGAAATGTAAGTTTATCTTAAATAAACTTTCAAGTTTCAAATTGATACACCTCAGCGTAAAATGTGTATAGAGATTAATATAATGGAATATCTTTCAAAGAGTGAGTTTTTTGCACTTGTGGCATGAGTTTTTGTGTGTTTTGAATCTATGCAATTACGCAGGGTGGACTGCGGGTCTATGTGACTGATCATGACACATCACCTCCAGGTCAGCTTCAACAATCTATATTTTTTTCTATATGCAAATGACACAATTAAGGCTCTCATTTTATTTACCATATTAAAATTTCAATATGAGTGTACGTCTCGGTTGATTTTGATCAATTGATCATCCGTAAAATCCTTAAATGGTGTGTAGTAAATATGATAATAACAGTAAAGAAATCTTGAAGGTGGCATGTTCTTACATGTAAGAATTGACACGATGTTTCTTTTTCTCAGAAAGTCAACATATAAAGACTGATCAGGTGAACATATTGATTAGATCCCTTATGCTTAAGCAACAGCAGAAGGGTGGACATAATTCAAAGGGGACAAAGAGTGCAGGCACAAATGAGAACTCTAGAAAGAGGTATTTCATTTTTGTTATACCTACATTTTATTATTTTAATGTTTTGACATATGCTTTCAAGGTGTTAGGTTTTTAGTGATTTTTGTTTGTTATTTATATCAATCGTGTCATTGTTCTCTTAATAGGGCCCCAGAAAGAGCGACGGATGGTAGGGCTGCTGCTAAGCGGGCGGCATCCACCACCCAAAACGGTACCTGCTATTATTCGATCTGCAGTTTAGTTATTGTCAGTAGTTTAGAGGCTAGAAAATGGGCGGTTTGGTAATGAGTCAAAATGGATTCGGGATTTCGGGTCAATATGAGTAACTTTTGGACAGGTCAAAACTGGTCCAGTCCGGTTGACCGGAATTACATTTTACCATAGACAATATTAAAAAATTTAATTAGTTAAGTGTCAAATGATTATAGTTGTTTGCGACTTTGCGTTTCTCAACTAATGAGTGACAATGTTATGACGCGTTTAATGACATTGTTAAATGACTATAGCTGTTTGCGTTTCTCGACTAATGACTAATGAGTGACATTTTTTTTTAATCTTGTAGATGGTTCAAAATCAAAATTACCTGAAAATCTCCAAAGTTTGACGGTTGAGAGACTTCGTGCACTTTTGAAGGATAGAGGTCTTTCTGTAAGAGGGAAGAAGGTATGTAACTTGCATTACGTGCTCTACATAGTTGAATGATTTAGGTTTTATTACTGCATTAAATTATCCCATATGCAAAACTGCAATTAATAATTTAAGGTCTGAAACTGACTTCGGCCTTTGATTACGTACGATTAAAAGTCATCTGATCTACTAAGTGAATGAATTGCATACACACATATATGGTAAAGATATAGATTGTTGAAGATCAATAAGGAATCTCATTTAAGTCAATTTATGTGTATATATCGTTTCAAATTAGAAAAAAACCCTAAGTTTATATTTGGTTTGTGAACTGGTTTTTGGTTCCATCACCTTCCATTTTTCATTTTTAACGCAATGTTCGCCTATAGTTATACCGACTGATCATAGTTGTTAATAGTGACCATAGCGCCTGCCATAGTGAATAGCGAAGCTTAGCGCTCATGTTGCTATATGGTTGATAGCGACAAATAGCGAGAATTTTTATATTTTTTATTACTTTTTTTTTATATTGGTAAAATATACATATAAAATATCTCTAAAATTTTCTTCTTGTGTATCGATAAACATGAAATAACGCCTGCTACTTTCTTGGTTTAAAAAAGCGCGAGGCGCTCCGAGGCGTTTTGGGTCCAAAATCCGAAGCGCGGGGCTTAAAGGGCGAGGCGAGAGCTTCACGTATAGCATTAAAAAAATTATAAAAAAATATTTATATATGTCAATAAGACATTTTCTACATGTTAATCAATAATGAGCACAAAAACATGATTATAAAACACACTTGAACACTTAAAAAGCATATTCAAAACATAAAAAACGACGAGGCGTATCGGTATTGACAACTATGCGACTGATCTAAGGGGTTTGTGGTGATAGGATGAACTGATTGTACGGTTGAGATCTACTACTACTGGTTCAACAAGCTCATCTGCAGCCAACACATAGTAAGGCCCTGCAATCAATATATGTTGTAAGTGCACCCTCAAGACTCTTACTAGGCCCATGTTGCTATATATGCTTATGCTTTTGGCTGCATCAGTGAATGGGTTGTCAATTAACTGTTATTTAATTAGAATTATTGTGCATGTGGATTCTTAATTTGTGACCTACTACTACCTACCTGCACATGGGTTTGTACTCTTCTTTTTGTAATGCATTTGGGTAATACAGTCATTTTGATACCTGTTTAATATTACATATCGCGTTGTTAAACTCGCATGTTTATATGAAGCATTATTTTTAACTTGAACTCGGCACGAAACATAAGGGGGCCAAACAAGTAACTTTTAAAACCAGACATCGGTTTGGTTGTCGGTTTTTTTTTTTTTTTTTTTTTTTTTTTTTTTTTTTTTTTTTTTTTTTTGGGGGGGGGGGGGGGGGGGGGGGGATGATATATGCGGAATGACTCGACTATACATTGTTTTTCTTCACTATCAGTCTTATATTGAAACTACTGTACAATACAATATCTGTTGGTTCTGTCCAAATCTGGTCATAAACATACCGGAACATCGTAAAATAAAGAAAAATACGGCTGGCATATTTTAACACGATCCATAACAGTCAGCTTTTGGGTTGTCATATTTAACTTGTATAAAATGGGTTGTGTTCGCCTGTTCGGGTTAACTTATTTAATACGTTTAATTAACTGTGTTGACCTGTTAGTCTTTACCAGTTTTTTACAACCACCAACCCGATTACCATATTTACAACTTTTTTACACCCGTCAAGACATATAACTTGTTAAGATAAATGTGCATGTTATGATAAAAAAGAGTATGACGGGTCTTTATTTATGAATGTATGACCCCCTATACAGTGGCGAAGCTTGACCTGAGACTTCGGGGGGTCGGAAGTCACCGGAGGGTCGGAAATCACTTGTTTCGGGGGGTCGAAAACCAGTTTCGGGGGGTCGGAACCGTATATACCAAAAAATTTCTATACGAATACTATATAATCGGAACTTCTGAGCGAAAATTCGGGGGGTCGGCTGCCCCTCCTCGTCCCTTAAAAGCTACGCCAGTGCCCCTATACTCTTCTTATCTTAACATAAGAGTATGATGTGTCATGTTCGGGTTATATAATTTTCTTTTTGTCAACTTCATAGGGAAAGACAGGATGCATAATTGTTTAATATTATAATGTGTTAGGCATGATTTAAGAAATCAAAACAAATGCTATTCAACTATGACCTAATTCTAAGGTAGTGTGTGTTTGGTATATAGTAAGATTTAAAATATAACTAATGAACATACAATTTTTTTCTTTAAAAACTATAAGCTTTTATTATAATTATATTGAGATCGTCTTTATATCTAATTTGTTTAATTTTATACATATTCAAGTTTAAAATTTCCTTTTTTTTAATATAACTAAAAGTGAAATTGTAGTCATTATTCAAATGAACCATGAAAACTTATATACAAAGGCTAGTGTTAGTGTAGGAGAATACAAAATAAAAAGTGGTTTAGTTTTCAATAGATGTCATTTCTAGTATGAGAATTCGTGTGTATGGATATTAAAAAAGAGGGAGTGGAGCGTGGGTTTTGAGCGTGAAAAGCTTGCCCATGCTCCAAACATCATTTCCAGCCTGAGGGTTTGAGCGTTGCCCCTTTGACGTGGGGGAGAGGACTGACAGGGGGTGAGGAGGAGGTGGAGGTGCTTGATTGGTTGGAGTTTTTTTAAATAATAACCTGCCATTATTGGTTGAAATATTTAAAACTCAAGCCCCAAACCAGAGCCCCTCCACTCTCTTCACTCTAAGACATAAACACTGACTAAAAACACATAAGCGTGTTTGTACTTATCAGAAATTGTTATTTTGACTTTTATCCGTTTAAATTGGTCAAGCCTCTAAAACCAAAGTAAAATTAGGATTCAGTCGGCTTTAAGATATACACTTTAGTTTATGGTTTTAGGGTTTGTACTTTGTGTTCACATATAACTAATGGTTTGAACTTAGAATCAACTAAGGGGCTGTTTGGTATCCTTTGACTGGGTAAGTGGTGAACCAGTAAGTGTTGATTGATTGGACCTCTGAAGGATTGTGCAGAATAACTATTTTACCTTAACTAATTGTTCTAAAGTAACATATTCATAACACATAACACATATTTAACACAACCAACTAATGACTACACAAAGATTCTTTAACATATGGATTGGATTTCTTTGCATGTCAAACATTTTCTCAGACTTAATTAAAATCATTTAACAAAGATTCTTTAATACATCATATTCACAACTTCTATACACTATGAGTTTCCTAATACATCAAAGTAAGCCATCATTTAACCGAGTGACAATCAGTAATACTCAAAGACCTAAAAAAGCAATCCTAACCCTAAAACCGTTCATTGCCACAATTTAACCCTAAAACCAAAAATACATGATTGATGAATGTAGGAAAGAAAGTAACGATTGATTGTGTGAAGGAAACATACTTTTGAACTATTGAAGGAAAGAGACAGTAGAAGAGGACAGTGGTTGTGGTATGGGATGATGGGCAGGGACGAAGCATTTTGAAGGGCCAGGGGTGGCCCTGGCCCCCCTGTTTTTTGGCGCAATAGTGGAAATTTGCGATTTTCATAGGTAAATTGAGTTCGGGTTGAGTCCGGCCCCCGCCGATTTGTCACTACCGATCGAAAAAAATTGAGTCCGGCCCCCTCCGATTCGAGAAACCAAGCTTCGCCCTGATGATGGGGAAGGAAGACGGTGGTGGTTGGTGGCGGGAGCCGATGAAAAGGACCTTCGTTATGCTAGGGGCGGTGGGATAGAGGGGGATTGTAGGTGGTGGGGGACGGCTGGCAGCGGAGGAACGATAGTGGTGGCGAGAAAGAGAGGATATGGAGAAAGGTTGGGGTGGTATGAAATAAAGAATTTGGAGAGGCGGTTGGGGGTATCATAAACCTTTTTTGTTCATTCAGACTTGTTTTAGGGCTGAATGGTTAAGAGGGTAATGGAACCATTAAAAAAAGCTTTATTTTAGTAAACTAAGCAACCCTACCGTTGACCGATTCAGAAGTAAGCTCTGAATGGAACGATGCAAACAAAGAGACCCTAACTAAGTAAAGTGAAATTGTCATTCTGACTTTTTGCGTTCTTTTAGAGTATCACTCATGTACAGGTACAATATTTACAAAAACATATCATATTTGAGAAAGTTAATACAAATTAACGATTATGAAAAAGAAATGTCAAGCAGTGAAATTGTACGTTTTAACTGGTACCGCCAATCCTTTCGTTTTGGTTGATATTTTTCAAAACACTAGTTATTGGCTTGGCAAAAGTTTTCATCTAAATTATCGAGTTGAACCATAAAGACTCTTCCTTAAATTGTCTTTATATTCATAGGTGTCAACCAAACACGATGATCAAGTGCGATGGATCATCCCTTTACTCCTCTCTTTCCAATCTTTTATACTTTTATTTTGCCCAACTAAACAAAATATGTAGTCTTGGATCGCAAGCCCTTTAAAGGGTTAAGCTATCATACAAATCTAATAATCTATAATCTATAACTATATATAAAGTAAAAACAGTACCCATGATGACATGATATTTATTGGGCAATTCTTCCTCATTAAGTGTGTCATGTGACATATTGTGAGAATTATTATTTTTTTTATTTTTTCTCTTTTATGTGCATGACACATACACTTTCCCCAACGATTTTTGAACATTAATAACTTATTTATACGATATTTTTTTTGAAAAAAAATAGACCGAATTAACGAGCGTTTTATTATCTTTCTAACGAGTACCATAGTGCTATAAAAAAACGACTTTTTTATATGGTGATTAATGAAATAGATACTTAAATTATATATGAGTAGAAAAAATAGTCTGAAAAACATGAAAAGCTACTATCATACAATCTTTTTAGTCGATAGCAGTTAGATCATGTTTACTTATCTTTAAAAATGGATAATCAGTAATTACCTATTGATTGTTTTATTTAATGAAAACTAGATATTTGCCCGCGTTGACACGCAGTTCAACAACGTACGATTATTTGGAGTAGTATAACGTATAAGAAAAATAAAGTAGAAACATTTTATTAAAATTTAAAAGCAACGAATACACATTTATTCAAATATCGCTGAAAATTTCCTTATAAAACCACATTTTTTTGTTTTAGTCATCACTTTCCCACCAGCATCAAGTATAAGTAACTTCACGCCTGCCCTGCTTTTAACTCTTGACAATGCGACATAAAGCTGGCCATGTGAGAATACAGGGTTTCTTAAAATACAATCCAACCTGAATAATTGCGACTTAAATGGTATGTGTTAAAAATAGACTTATGGCATATTCAACAATAAGAAAGTAATAAAAATGAAAATAAGAAAACTAACTACCACCTAAATTTCACAATTTAATTTGACACGTCTGATAAGATGAGCATTACCCATATCGACCCGCTAAAAAAACTTCGAGCATATTTTATTCTATGTTTTTATAAAAGAATTTATTTTTTAAAATCGAAAATCATTCATTAATGTTTCGGTCAACGTGTTTAATAACTTTCCTAAACAATATAATCCACATTTTTTGTTTTTTTAAAAATAAAAACATTTAATAATTATTCTATCTTTAAAATTCAAAAAAGAGTTATTAATGTTTTTATAAAAAAATTATTTTTTAAAAATCGAAATCATTCATTAATGTTTGGGTCAACGTGTTTAATAACTTTCCTAAACACTGTAATCCATATTTTTAATTTTCTTAAAATAAAAAACATTTAATGACTATTCTATTTTTAAAATTCAAAAAGAGTCATTAATGTTTTTATAAAATTTTTTATTTTTTAATAATCGAAAATTATTCATTAATGTTTCGGTCAAAGTGTTTAATAACTTTCCTAAACACTATAATCCAGATTTTAATTTTTTTTTAAAATAAAAAACATTTAATGACTATTCTATTTTAAAAATTCAAAAAAAGTCATGTTTTTATAAAAGAATTTATTTTTTTAAAAATCGAAAATCATTCATTAATGTTTCGGTCAACGTGTTTAATAACTTTCCTAAACACTATAATCCAAAATTTTTACTTTTTTTTAAAATAAAAAACATTTAATGACTATTCTATTTTTAAAAGTCAAAAAAGAGTCATTAATGTTTTTATAAAAATAAAATTTTTTTAAAATCGAAAATCATTCATTAATGTTTCGGTCAAAGTGTTTAATAGGAAGGAACATTATCTAAAGTGATCCATGTATAAGTAAAAGGAGCATTACTCAATAATTTTAACCGACTATTACCTTATAGATGCTATTTATACGCTAAAAATAGTAATGTGACAAATCAAATAATTCAGCATTTATTTTGTGTTTAAATGTCATTAATTTTAAAAACTGGATTTTTTTTTTAAATTTGATTTTGAATGTTTAAAAATAAATTTATAAATGTATTTATATATGATTAATAATTTTATGTTTAAATGTTATTAATAAATGGTAATCATAATTATTAACATTAGATGTTTCCAATATTGAGTAACTCACGATAAATGCTAATTATACGCTATATATTTGCGAAATCGTTGCTAACCCCACATTGTGTAAATCTTCTTCCACATTTTGCTTCCCGGACTACTCCACAGCCGGGTGTTTAATAACTTTCCTAAACACTATAATCCATAATTTTTAATTTTTTTTTTTAAATAAAAACATTTATTAACTATTCTATTTTTAAAATTCAAAAAAAAAGTCATTAATGTTTTTATAAATGTTTTTTATTTTTTAAAAATCGGAATAATTCATTAATGTTTGGGTCAACGTGTTTAATAACTTTCCTAAACACTGTAATCTAGATTTTTAATTTTCTTAAAATAAAAAAAATGTAATGACTATTTCTATTTTTAAAATTAAAAAAACAGTCATTAATGTTTTTATAAAATTTTTTATTTTACATCAACGAAAATCATTCATTAATGTTTTCGGTCAACGTGTTTAATACCTTTCCTAAATGCTAATTATACGCTAAAAAATAGTAATGTGATAAATCAAAGAATTAAGCATTTATTTTGTGTTTAAATGTCTTTAATTTTAAAAACCGATTTTTTTTTTTTTAAATTTTGATTTTGAATATTTAAAAGTAAATTTATAAATGTATTTATATTTGATTAATAATTTTGTGTTTAAACGTTATTAATGATATGGTAATTATAATTATTAACATTAGATGTTTCCAATATTGTATAAATCATGATAAATATCAAAAATGCAAGAATTGTTAACACTAAAGAGCAAAATCATGTACCTTCTGTTGATATTTTGGATCTCCAATCCTTTGTGCCCGTGCAACAATAAACTCCAATTGGTCTATGCAAGAATCTGCCAGAGTACTATTACCCTGAGCAAAACAGCCTCTACCGTTGCTCACTGGTGCAACACAATCGTTATACACTGTAACCGCCATAAAAAAGTATTTAAAAAACAATCAGAATTTTTAAAATGTATTAAAATTAGTGCAATAACTTTACAAACCAATTCCACCATCAATTCCATTCAACAACTTTCCAAACCAAGATTCATAATTATAGCAATTATAGTTAATACATTTGACTATGCAGTTAATACATTTGACTATGACTATATGGAAAGTGTACAATTAATTGTGCTATTAACTTTCCTATAATACAATCAATCAATCTCTTACCAAAAAAACTCGACCATTCCTTTTAACATCAAGACTTTTCAAACCACCATTTATAACAATTAATTCTTATAGTTATCCTTCCAAACTTTAAGCCATCAACTTAGGAAACAAATAAAATGCTAATAAATGAGACCCGAATCAACAAACAGGACCCGGACCCGAATAGATTTCCTAAGCGGATTAATCACTAAAAAATATCTAACATTCTTTTACCTTTCATCTAATATTATGATCCTCAAGAACACCTCGAAGAACATATGAACATTCAACCTCACCCGAAGACAAAAATCTAGTAACATTTAATTCTCAAGATAAAAGAAGACCTGCAAAATGGAAACGACGGGGGAAGTTACTTATACCTAGAACTTGCCCACTGATTCGTGGTGGACCGTAGACGCCGGAAGACGGATTTGACACGAAGACCACCAATAATAATCATAGCCTTGAAACCACTGCCGCCGCCACCAAGAAACCCAATCGCCACCGCTGGTTCATCTTTAACACCACTTAAGCCATTGATGAAACCAATAACAACCGATTAGCATCGATACACACCAACATATGAAGACATGTGCTCCTATACGGAACATAAAGCAGAAAAAAATATACAATTAGCATAGATTAGGTCAACAGAAAATCAAAAATAAAAACGAAAGAGATGCTTATAACCTCTGTGATTAACCTCCACCATATATAACGGCTCCATGCTTCAACTCCACCATAAAAGCATATGAAGCAACTTCAAACAGCCCCACCATATATAACAACCTACACATTAAAAATCCAGAACTTTATGTATTTTTATTAAAAAAAAAAAATTGAAGCTACTTATGTATATTGATTATCACATAGTAAACAGAGAATCTTATGATTGAACCAATCAAATATATAAAACACTAAATTTAGAGTACCTTCAATAGAGTATGCTATATATTATTTTGAAGATCAGAACATCAAATATCATTGTTTGTTTTAGTTTCCAACCCCTTATCAAATCGTTATT